>CM057814.1:85552407-85907407 GCA_030067965.1 Latrodectus elegans | reverse complement strand
ATCGTGCGTTCTAATTATAAAGCGGTTGACATCATTTAATGATTTCGTTGAATGAAAACAGCCAGTCTCAATAGCTTACCAAAGAGAAGAAACGAGCTATTTATTGAAATTAAAAAGTAAATAAAAAATATATCGAAATATTTTTCAAGTTCAAATTTAGCATTATTTGCTCACTTATACTAATGGAAAAACGTCATATTATGAATTAATTTGAAGAATTTTCAACAAAAATTAGAGACTGACATTACAAATATTTTCTTAGGCTAGGTTAAGAATTCGTTTCCAAATGTTTATTTCAGGCAACCGAATACGTTAAACATTGAAAATAGCTTAGTAAATATGAAATTCTGCTAGGTACTAGATAGAGGTCGACAACTGAGCTGACACTTTTATCTTTATACAAGTGTAAGGACATAAGACAGCTTTTTGAACTGACATGCATAGGCTTTGCTGTACGATGGTCAGGCTAAGGTGTCAAGCATCCCAACTCCTGGTCACGAGGATATCTTCCGCATACACACTATTACAATCCTTAAAGCATATAGTAATTTAAAAGAAAGTATATTTATTTGTTTATAAAGTCTGAGCACTTTTTAATACAGTGGATCGCGAATATCTGCTGTGGAATAAGATAGACAATGTTGACGCAATAAAAATAATATAAGCATGTTGAAAAGCTTATTATGAAACAAAAGAAATAACACACCTGTAGATCTAATTTTCTCGTCAGAAAAACTAACACTACAGAAGTCTGCATATATAAGAACTTCTTCAATAAAGTGATGTAAATAAGGATCGGTTAGCTTTTAAAGTAAGACTTAAAAGATATTGAAAGTTTAATCGTGAATTTTACATGCCATTTCAGCAATAAAAAAATTTAAATTTTAAAGTGGATTTTAAATTGCATATATTAATTAAGTACTACTTTACAAAATAGTTTTAATGGTACTATAAAAATTACAGGATTCTTTTAAAGAAAAATATTTACAGGATAATCAGAAACAAATATGCAGTCACAGTCATTTGTTACTGTAATCTGTAACCTTGGCAGCAGAGTGAAATATTTTTCACCAATCGGTTCCAAATTCCCTTGTATGATTGGAAATTTAATTCAATCGACATTCAAAACAAGGTCACACACCTGTGTAATTTTACTCGCAAATTCCTGAAATCGTAATAATTTTTTTCTAAGCACACTTGGGTGTTTTTTTTTAACTATGATAGTATAATTTCCCTTGTATTTTTAAACTGATTAATTGTCATTTTATTTCTCCATCACATTATTTATATGAAAACGTTTTACAAAATTGCTTTCTTATCTAATAAAATCAATGGTTAAAATCAGACGCTAGTAATAAACCTTTTTAAAATTCTATTTAATATACTCTTTGCTATTAAAAACTCCATATTTCTAGAATAACTTTTAAACAAAAAACTGATTCCTGAAAGAGTCACGAAAAGAGTTCCATTTATATTATTATTTACCTACCTTGTACTGTTAAGATAACCATTGCTATTTTATATATGATTGCTTGGGTGCAAACGATTTATAAAATTCCAATCATATCAAGTATAATCTAAGAACAAAAGCAAAAATGTTTATGCTCAAGGAATCCATATAAAAATTAGAATCTTTCATGCTACTTGTACAAAAACTGTGCTGTATGCAGTCTCTAAGAGGTGAAAACAAATTCCTCAATGAGTAGCAAAAATTTGCTATTTATGAATACTATGATTTGCCTAGTATTCTTGAATTAACACTCTATTGCCTCTTTATTTATGATTATTTGTATGCAAACGATTTATAAAATTGCAATCATATTGGAGGGAATTTAGGGATGAATGTAATCAGTATCAGTGAAATCTCTGATTACAGGCTCGTAATAAGTGAAAATATGCTATGATTATTCAGAAAATCTTTCATATTGTTTGAAACAAAAATTATTCGATATGCCCTTTTTTTTGTCGGGTTTATGTGTAAAATCCTGTCGACTAATAAAACCAGCAAAAAGTTTGACAAAATGAAAATAAATCATATAGTGTTTCACTTCGGAGTATATATTTTATGAAAATAAAACAAAAAGATAGTTTTAAAAAAAATGCCAAAATAAAAGTGCTTAGAAAAAAAAAACTGTGGCACAGTTAAAATAACTAAACATAAACATTGAATTCATTATTTTAACAACAAAAAAAGCTATTTAAATAAAGAATCTAAAAAAAATAATTGCTGGCATTCAAACAAATCACTTTCAAATATGTTGTAGGTAGGTGCCAAATGTTTATCACTTTATTGGTGTTAAAACAGGAAAATAATTATTAGATTAGAACAACTCTTTTTAACAATGTGAAATGATTAATCAAAGTAACAGTTACATATTTAGCATACAGTTTTCTATTGTTCGCAAAAAATAGAGTTGTTACGAAATTGTACTTTTCTTTTTTGGTTGACTTGGTTTTTTTAATACATTTGAGTGAAAGTTTTGTGAGTGCACAAACTAAATCTTATCTCTCATTGTGTAAAAAATAAAAAAGATAAATAAAATAAAAATAATTAATTTCCTTTATAACTTTTACACAAAATTTTTGAACGATTTTTTAAAATTTTTTTCAACAACACATTGTTATATGTATGCTTAATATGGGTAAAAACAAACCAAGTGCTCGAACTGAACAAACTCCAACATCTGGTATATTTCAGTAAGACCACAAAATTCTAGTCAGATAATTTACCGATTCTTTTCCGCATTATGTTTACTTTATAAAAGTTTTAATTGCTTTATTTATTTATGTAGAAGCACTATGGTTAAAAACAAAGTATAGTTAAGTATAAAGTAATGTGAAAATGTGTATTAAATGGACTTGGCCATTTAATACATTTTTATTTGTGTAGAAGTAGCCAAAAAAAATGTAATTTTATCAAATGATTATCATGATAACATAATTTGATTCAATATAAATTTTATAAAAAAAATAACTCTAAAATACAATAGATTATTTTTATATTATACAAAGAAACTCATTATTGGCACAGGTGCTGTATAATCCAGGATGCCAAATTTTGACATTGGCAATTTTTTGGCGGATTTTCTTATGTATCTGGCAAACACTTTTTTATTACTTCATACAAATGGAGACCTATAAGAATTATTCAGAAAATTCTACTTTTGTAACCCTAGAATTAACGTCATCGCGCACGTCACGATACGTCATCTTGTCAACATTTCTTCATCGCCAAAAAAATTCAGAATTTAGAATCATGGATTATACGGCCCCTGTGTCCCTCCTGTTATTTATTTAAATAAAGTTTAATAAGTAAATTAACATAAAAAGAATAAACTGAAATAAAAATATAAATTTCATTTAACACAAAAAATTTTATATAAAATTATAAATTCTATTTATTTTAGCATGTTATGCACTACCTATTTATAAAATTCACATTATTATGACCCTGTTAACCCTATTTTGAAGCCAAGGTATAGGGGCATAATGTAACTTTTGAAGTATAAAAGATTCGTAAAACAATCAAAAATCAGTAATTGTCTAAGACAAACGAAAAACAAACAAGAATTAAGAATTTTTCACACGCTTGTGTTGTTAGCAAATGACAGTTAAGTAATCAATTGAAAAGCGTATATAGATAACTAAGAAGCCCTCATGACAATGGCGAGATTCCTTTATTAAGAAAAGCCATGATCTCATAATTCGCCATTTTTCCCATCCAGGCGATCAAAAGAAGGCATTCGCAAACATGTCTGCCATTTCATCGTCGAACAAATAGTTGTTTTCATTAGCCCTGCACAAAAGAATGCAAAAGTTGCTAATCGTCAATCAAAAATTGACTCTGCTTACATCATAAGTCAAGGACACACTCAAAGATTCGGGCTGGAAACATATTACACAAGTTCTTTCCTATCTAACCTTGGACAGCGAGAGAAGTTTTGTTGGTTCTCTCTTTTTTTTTTTTTTCTTTTGCCCCAATCGAATCTTTTGTTCCACCCACGACAAAGGAGGAATTGGAAAACAATGAAAAAGCAACAAAGGAACAGCGTCTGTTTATGGGGAAATGTTCTGAGCGCTCTCAGAAAACGAAAAAAAGCAAACAAAAGGCAAGCTTTTAGTTGGCTTTCGGCATTGTTGGGACTGTGGAAATAATTGTTGTGGCTCTCTCTATTGCTTTGCAATTGACAGACAAAAGCTCCTGCAGAATGATCGCGTTTAAAATAAATAACGCGATCTAGCCAGAAGCGAAAAACAAAAATCCATCCAAAAACGAAAAAAAAAAGGTTTTTCTAAATTTTAGCAAGTTTCGTCTGTTGTATGTATAATTATAACCCTAAGTTCGCAACTATGTGTATCTAAAAGGTTCTTTTTCTTGTTTGTTTTTTGATTGTTTTGTCTTCGGGAGTGTACATCTGACCACCCAAATCGTATGTTTACTGTAGAAATGAGTAACGTCTCGATTTTCCCTCCCTCTTTTTATCTTTTTTTTTTTTTTTAAATTTCCATTACTATATTGTATAATTGAAATCTTTATTTTTTTACTTTGAATCTTGGCAACTCATTTTTAAACAAGATAAACATTTGATCACTGAAAAGGCACCACATTTGAAGTTGGAAGTAAAATTAAGTTTTCGATATTTGAAACTTCAAAATAGCTTCTGAAGCACGTAAGATCATGCATTCGTTTATAAATCTTTTAATATTTTAAAATACATATTGGAGTAATTGCTAATACTTTTTAAAGCAATTTCTTTCAATGGGTTTTTCTATAAACTCGATTAAATGGTTTTAAATTTTACTTATATAAGCAATCTTTGACAAAAAGAGATTTTACATTAAATTATGATCTAAATTTTAACTAAAAGGACTATGTTGTGGTATTTAAATTTTTTGGAATAAAAACAACTTAATTTGATCAAAAATTAGATTCATAGCACTTTAATAACAGTTTTTTTCAGGTGAAAAACTTACTCTCAAAATAAAAAATGCTGTTTATGTATTGCATTAAAAATATTCACAACATTATTATTATTTCATTGCAGTATAGTTTAGGTTATTAGAATACCTAAATTATACTGCAATTACTCCACCTCCCTATTTCTGCTCGCGGAAGCCACTAGACATATTAATTATTTCGAAAATTTGATACACGTCCAAGTGACGAAAACAACAGCTGAGATGGCATTCTTTTTTCCGTGCCACATTTGCGGACGGACAGTGGGCGCCATTTAAATTTTACATCGTGCATAGATCCTCTTAGCATAACAATCTTTTGGTGTCACAAATAACAAACTTGCACTGCCTTGATATGAGAGCGATGTCTTTTTTCAATATATATATATATATATATATATATATATATATATATATATATATATATATATATATATATATATATATATAATGGCGTAACATGTAATAATTGCGAAAAAATTCACCGTGGAAATCGCTAATTGATTAGTGTGAAAAAAATTGAGGACAACCACATTAAAATTTACGTGTTATAATTTTATTTACAATTTTATAAGCGCTTGAATGTTGAATGAAACTGCACATTCGAACACTAAAAATGATCTAAGAAGGAATCATAAGACACGTCTAGGAATTACAGAAGAAATTAATCCTTCCAAATGTTTATTCCTCTCATAAGATTCGAACTCACGACAGTAAAAGGCAACAGACATGTCATCAGAGAACCATGGACTGTAGAGAATAAAATGTGATTCGTTTGCTACTTACTTTGACCAAATATAAGTCACTTCAAAGTTAAACACGGCGTGTAACAAAATTTACATACTGAGAGAGTAAAAAGAAATTTTTTTAACGAAAACAAACAAACTGGAAGCAGAAAAACTCGAATTTGGTTCGATGCAGAAACGAAATAACAAGAAATATTTTGCAGAAATTTTCCGGTGTCATATTTCTACTGTTCTACTAATAGGAAAATAAAATAAAAAAAAAATACAGTTAATTATCTCATCTTGAATCACGGTCTAGTGAGGAGGTCAATTCCTGAGAAGGAGCTTCTTTATCACATCCTTACCAGCGAAGTGAAGATTGCGAGAATAATCTATTTTGCGTGGTCCAGTTGACATTAGTGAACACGATAGATATGCGGTTGAGTCAGATATAGAGTCCATTACCTCAAAAACTCTCCGTGGTCCTAACACTTTTCGGAGCATAATATCTCGGGTTCCATCCCAGACACTGTTACATAGCGGGAGCTGGATGTTGCAATTCTGCATGCACGTCTGTCGGGGTGAATGCTTGGTAATTTCCTCCTTAGCGACACGTAAATACGGTCCACTATCTGAGAAAAGTTCCTTTGGAAAGTAATTTACTTGGTAGTTGTCACCATGCTTCACAACGGTCTTTGGCCGTTAAACTGAGCACTACGTGATGTCGAAACCCATTCATTATCTCACGGTTAGGAGACACTTCTTTGAACTGCCTTGTTCAAAAAAGTGTCAATCTCATAAGGGCGGTCTTAATGGGTGATATATATATATATATATATATATATAACCAATTACACGAATCAATTGGGATCGACCCCATTTGGAAATTCGAAAAATGGATCCTTTTTTCGAATAAATTTAAATTTTTCGAAAAAAGGATCCATTTTAATTAATTGAATGATAGAACGACTAGATAGTTTTAGATAAAAATAACTTTTAATCAATTAAATGAAAAGTCAACACTTTTACATGTTGAGGTACTTAAGATTGCTGTACATTAATACAGTATTCAATGTACACTGCTGTACATTGAAGCGTCGAGTAAGATTTTTCACTGCCTTCATCCGTTTCCGGCAGCCAAACCCACCCACCCCCCTTCCACCTACGAGACAGGGAGAATTTGCCTGTGGTCCCATTCGGACTGAAGCTCCATCCACTTCGAATCTGTTTCAAAGCCGGCAAATGCTTCACTAGTCGATGGTCCTGTGTGGGCTTCAACTGGGACATTGAGGTCATCTTCTTCCCAGACACTTTCAATAAGTTTACCACCATTTGCAATTTGAAACTCATCCTGTGTGACTCATAATCCATTTTTCTGTATTTTCAGCACTAACTTCTAAACATCCAGCAATTATCAAATAAGAATTTTTGAATTCTTCAAGGGGCATGTCATTCTCATATATTTTTCCTTTTCTTGAACGTTCTCTATTTTCTGACTTCCCATCTCTTCTTCAGCCTTTGTTTTTCTGGAATTCTGAATACGATTCGGATAATCAGCAATTGGTATTGACAGAGTTCGTATAATTGGGAATACTATATTAGCAGTTTTATGACGATTCATAAGGCTTCCTCCCACGTATATTTCAGATAAATCTCTTATGATAACGTTAAAACCACAATAATATCTGGAAAAAAAAATGCGGTGGCGTTTACGTGTTTAAATATAAGTGTGTAGTGTTAAATATAAATGTAGTGTAAGAAGTACAGTGTCTCTACGGAAATGAGAAGATTACGTTGCACTTAAAATATAAAATAGTTTCTACTGTGTTAACTGCAAAAATGTGTATATACTTTAAGAAGTGAGAAAATTATTTAAAGTACTGTAGATTTTCAACGAATTAACAAGTTTGGATTATTTTACATTCTAAGCCAAAATTTGCTATTTTTTTATTCAGATAATGGAAAATATGATTTTGAGCGATTTGCAATAAAAATATTTTCATTACCTGATGTAAATTTTTATTTTCCCTCTTTTGGTTTGTACAATTTAATGATTCATTGATATGATATCTTTGAATAACAGTTAAATTTGCGATGAATAAATAAATATAAGTGCTTTTATGAATGTAAAACTCCAACATTTCTCTTTTAATTTAAATTGGAGTTATGTTTTCAATTTAAGAATTTTTCTCAATTGATACGCCATGGATAATAAAACATGATTAAAGCATTTCATCAGAAATTACGATTAAAAACATTCTGATACGATTATGATATAAGTAAGTTATAAGCAAAAATGTTAATCATTTAATCAAATGTAAAATTTATATAAATGCTTCAATGGAATTATTTAAAAATTCATTTTTCAGCTCAACTTTCTAATAAAAAAGAAAAAATAATTTACATTTATAAAAACCTTTTAACAAATTATGCATAAATTATTCGCTTGTGCAAACGATCTTTCCATATTTTTTTGATGAAATGTTCATTGTTATGAAATCGTTTGAATTTTTAGATATGAAATCGTAAAAAAACATTTCGTTTTTTTAAGACTGGGTTGACATTTATAACGCTCGATTGCTTCAAAATATCATTTATCAAACGACGGGTTAAAACAAATTCGTGTTTTTAGATTTATTTGTTTCTAAACGAGATACTGTGTACTTTTACCATTTCTTTTTCTGTATGAGTCATGTATTTAGAAGTAATAACGATCCTCGTTAAATAATGATTGCTTAATATTATGCAAATATGGTAATATTATGCTTTGCAAATCCGAAAGCTTATCTCATTTTCATTGTGGAAAAAAAAAGTCATCATGCACAGAAAATTAATTTCCGGAATATCTAGAAAAAACAACAATTCTTTCATTTGTGTTTATGAGTTTGTTGCTTAAATCATGTTTTGTTTTCGTTTTATTGTTTGTGAATGCAGTGAAGAAACCATGCAGTTTCTTATAGATTAAAATCGCAAATAATTCCACGGGTATAGATTAAGATAAACATTTATAATAAAACAAGTGTTTAGTCACTAAAATGTAAAGATTTAAACTGGAAGGAATACATGATTATAGAATTATAAATCTAGAATTATATGATAACGTGTTTAGAATTATATGATATAAATATGAAAATATATGATAAAAATTCTTTCTTTACTTAAGTTCACTGTCGACTGGTATAAATTGCAAAATCATTATTCAGTACAACTCTAATATTTTTATTCATAAATATATTATTCTATATACAATATAAATAATACCTGAAATATTTGGGGTAAGATTCATTTATTTTTCATTTAATAAGTTATTCTAAGGAAAAAAAGCAAGTCTTATTTCCCCTTTTAACTGATACATAAAGATTGAGAATCTTTCATTTCTTTCTTCCCCCCTTCCCTCCGGAAGTTTTTCTACGATGTATTCTATCAGTCTCCAAAGTAATTCGAGACTGCAGGCATTTTATTAACAGCATTGTGGGGTTCTTTGTTGTTCGATGAGAGCTTGCCGATCTTCTGGAGATGGATGGTCTTGATAGGGAGGAGAGAGATCTTCGCCATACCCCATGAGATGCGTAATTGGGCGTCCCGTCCCCACAACTCTTCAATGCAGCGATGACAAAAGGGGCTGTTGTGTGCGCTCTTCTCTCCGATCCATTCTCGCGGAAAAGAATTCCCGCTCAGGAGTCCATTTTCGCGAGGTGCTGGCTTACGCTCACCAATGATCCCCGATTTGTATTTGTATGTATTTATGCATCTGGGCCAGTCAATTGATCGGGAATTTTTGTCACATATCCGTGAGGCCCATTGTGATCACTGGTAGCGGCGACAAGTGGATTTTCCACATTTTTCAAGTTTTTTTTTTTTTTTAGTGCTATAGAGCGTACTTAAAAATATAGCAGACGTGGGTGTATAAATCTCGTTACACCATTGGCAGTGGCGACAAGTGAATTTTCCCAATTTTCACGGTTTTCCTTTGTCACAGAGCTCACTTGAAAAATACATCTGACGGCATATAAATCTCGCAGTTTCCGTTAATGATTTGAGGCACTGTTAGAAAAAGCTGGTATCATTTGTATTAATTTCGATTTTATAAGAACTCTGTAGTTATTTGAAAGAATTCGATAATTTAATAGCAAAATCTAAAAATGGAGAATATCGTATTAGCCCGTAGCTACATACATTCTAGGTTAACTTTTGAATTCACAAAATTATATTTCCAATGATATATATTATTTATATAATTAATATTTTAAATAATTTTATATTTCTATCCTGTTAATTAATTTATTATAATTTTTAAATGTGTTGTTTGAGATTTAAAAAAATGTGAGAAAAATACATAGTTAAACATAAAATTATTTAAAAAAATTTTTTAATTGTATATTTGTACTTAGTAACTGAAAATTTAAATCTTAAATCATGCCAAAAGTTAAATAAAATACATTTTTTAGCAATAAAACACATTTTTAACATAATATATTCCTATTGTTTGTTTAATGTCTTGTTGTACCTGCAGACTTCCTTGTGGCAAGACCTGAAATGGACTATAGCAGTTAAAGGAAGCAATTCGTATGGAGTCTTCTTAATATAGAAGCATGGTTCAAGACAGAAGACCTTAACACTTCATCTGCCATTCACAAAGATATCATTCCACTTGGAGGACATTGTAACTAAGACCTGTGTAATGTCCCTCAGGCGCCTTTAGTGTAAACGCCGGATCTTCGGTTAAGCCGAGATTCGAACTCACTACTTTCCCTTACTGAGAACGACCCTCTAATCAATCAGGCCTCCGCGGCACCACGTTTACTGTGTAGTTCCCTGAATTGTGGTAAATCTTAAATTATAATATAAATAACATAATTATTAGTAATGAATGCAAATATTAGTAGCAATTACGTCGACTGCAAATCATTCGCCAGACCCTGACGTGGTGTTATCAACAAAAAGCCAGTCGCAAGCTGGCGCGGGAAAAATCCTTCATTTTTATTCTTTCTCCAGCTCACTGGGCATTGCATGCATGGTATTTCTGCTAGTATAAGAATTGAATAATGAAAAGGTTAAATAATATTTAAGTTTCATCTAATTATCTTTTACTACTTTTTTTTAATCATATATTCTACAAACAGTATGTTGGCATCTGAGTATAATCAACATCCATGTGAATCCAATAACTATCAATTTAACTTTAGTGATTGGTAATCAATGTGTTTGTTAAATATGCTACATAATTTAAAGATCGATAAAAAAAAAGTTGCAATTTTTAGTTTCTTTCGCTCTCTATCTATACACACACATGTATGTAATTAGCCTGAGAAGTCAAGAAATAATTTATACGACGAATTGTAAGAAATAGATTTTTCATTTTTTAAAAACGATTCCAGGTAGTTATTTTCCTATAATCTGAGAACAGAAAGTAAATCATCCCTTAAGATGGTTTTATTCGCTTTTAGTTATATTTAAAAATAATTACACCAAATTTTGATTAGCTTTTTAAAATTGATCCACTTTATCTTTTTTGATTTTGAACTTCAGTTTAGTTATAAATGAGATTTGTTTAAGCAGAAACAGGTTGCATTTATTTGTATGAATGCATTATTCCTTAATATAAATTGCTCTTGTGGTCTATAATTTCCTGAGCACATATAGATTTCTTCAATTGAATTATACAGTACAGTCACGGTGTTCCAGGTTAAAGTTCTGCTTTCCAAAAGCTGCTAGACTCGTTCCCTTCAACAGCCATGGAAGCTTTTCCATCATAGTAAACAGCACTTTTCCTCCACATATTTTGACCTCTAATAAAAATAAAATCACGACGAACTGAAGTGAATAAGTACCATCTTATGATAACATTCATTACTCGCCTCATTTATAAACACGATGCACGATTAGAATGAATTAAAAACTAACCGTTCCATAGCCTCGATGAAGACGTTTCCAAACAGCAAACGATATCGTCTGCTTCGAACAAGTTTCGAGTCATATTACCCTCGATGCCAACTGAAACAAAAGAAATAATGTGTTGAATATCCTCCTAAATGGCCGATGAAACTATCCTTTTAACCGTCAAGTTATTGCTTTTATAATATAATGATAGCTGTGTGGAGTAACGTTCTGTTTTGTTCTAACTTTATTGACGTGAATTATGGCTATTGGAATGAAGTAACTTTATTACGTGTTTGTTTACAGATATTTGTCCAATGGCTAGATTTATTACGCGCTTGCTATGACACAATTTATTTCTTTTATTAGCGATGAAAAATATTGTTAAAATTCCAAAAGCAAGCGATTTTTTAAAAGAATGAAGGAATATTGGAAATGGGTTAATAGCTGCGCATTTGTTTGTATGATGTGCTTTTTTTAAAGAAAATACTACAAACAATTTTTTTTCCTTTTATAAATTTCTTACATAATCTAAATTTTTTACAGAAAGTTCAGTTTTTAAATATATATAATTAATTAACCAGCGCAATTTTCTGACAATAATGAGTTTTCAGTTTTTAAATTTAAGAATCAAGACTAATTGGAAAATGAGAATGCTGCAAAAAATGCAATATTATGAAAATAAATATTTGTGTAGAATTGGTCGCAAATCTAAATTGTTATAATTTCTAACTTAAAGGAAAAATATTATTCTTTCGCTTAATTGCATAATAATGTTATAAATAATAATATGACAATATAATAATAATATAAATAATACGATACTTTTTTATTAACTGTTGCATTCTTTTTCAACTGTTATGAAAAAAATTTTTTTGTATTATGTTAAAAATTTTCAAGTATTAATCATTTGTATTTTATAACAGATTATTATTATAATTTTTTATGATTTTTACCTTCACAAATTATATAACTGGAGCTTAGAATGAGATTTAGAATTTAGAAATTCAATAAGACCTTAGAAAATTTTGAAAGAAATTTCCTTATCAAATTACATTATATTCATTATTCAAATAAAGAAATTTTTGTCTTTATACTTTTGGAAAATATGAAATGTATTTTTTATTACACGAAATTGTAATTTAGTCTTATCTTTTAATGTAATAAATATATATAATTTGCTTATTTTAAACTAGCATGTCACAATTATCTATTAATAAATTACAATAAACTGGGAATATTATATTAATTTTTTTCTGAAATAGTTTTAATAAGTAATACAAAAAATTTTCTTAAAGTCAATTCTTACTTAAGTCAATAACTAAAAATTATATATGATTTTGAAAAACAATATAGTACAAGATTATTAACCTTATAAAATAAAAGACAGTTTTGAATATACTCAAAAGACGTTTTCAGATTATTTATAAGAGTGTTGTAAAAAGAAATATGTAAAATAACCTTCTGAGGATGCTTTTTTAACTGGTCGCACAATCTCGAATGTATTAAATATACTAAGAGCACCCTAACCGTCTTAAGCACTTCCAGAAAGGACTTAATGTGCGACGATCAAATATGGATGTTCTGGACATCACAGGACATTCCTTGGTTCATTTTCCATTCCGTGTATTATCCCACATCCTTTTAATAAATATTATTATTTAAAGTCAAGCGACTAATTTACAACAGCATCAAAACCAAGAGTAAACATTTTTTCGTAAGAATAAAAAATGAGCATCCAAACAGAAACGATGACTATTATAGCAATATCGCTAGGTGATAAATGTCATATGTTTACCCAAATTGGATGTCAAACTAATACAAACTTTCCATTTTATCTATAAGAAGAATATTTTATAATTTCATGAAATAAACAACAGTGTAATGTGCACAGCGATTGATTAGGATCACAGCGGCCTGGTGGTAGGACACCACTCCTCAGAGTGTAAGGTGCCAGGCTCGATCCCAGCAACAGTTAACCAACGAGAAATGGATGTTAAATTTCTGCTTGCTGCAGGTACATATGTCTGGGTGGGAGATAGGGAGTTTTCAGGGCTTACTGCATGATGAAAAGTGAATACGGCCCACTGCTTATGATAAGTATTCCCGGAAATCAATGATGCGATGGACACTAAAATATTTTACGACAGCCTTAGGCCTTTAGATATTCCACAAACGAGCGTCATGCAGTGTCAAAGCAAATGATTCATAGGTATAACCTTCACCACTTGGTAGTCGTAATACCCTCCAAGTGAAATGATACCTCTGAAGGTGGCTGGTCAAGTATTCGGGGGTCTTCTGCTTGGTCCCTTCTACTATTTGTACATTTACGAACACACTCACCAGGCAACTTCTCCTGACTAGTAGTGTCAAACTCTGAGCTAGGTACAGGTAAGTATGAAGTTGCAATGACAACAATCACTTAAAGATAATAAAAGTGTTATATACCGAATGTTAAAAATTCAAATTCAATTACCTCATTAGTATTTTTTTTTCTTTCAAAAACTTCATTTAACTTTTTTATTGTAAATTCCAATGCGAACTAAAACAAGAATTACGACTTTAACATTTACGGAGTAGAAAATTTTCAATTAAATTTCCACTTATCAGCAAATTTTTTAAAAAAAATAAACAATAACTATAGCAACAAAGCAAAATAAAAATACAAGGACTTTTCCCAAACAATTCAACTTCCGGCTCCTCTAAATATAATCGTTTGCCGAAAAAAAAAAAAAATTGCGGAAACTATGGATGCACAAGGACTCCCTCCTATCTTAACTTTTCGGAACACCTGTTCTCGCGTAAGTTCTTTCCTCCTCGAACCCGGCAATCAGTGACTTGGGGCATAAGAAGAAATGATTACTTACTTCTTTACTAATTGTGACATAAAAGAGGGGGGAGGCGGCAAATCAAACTGAAAGGAGGATAATTCAACGAGTTTCCATCGGCAATTATTCATAGCAGCAGAATAAATGAGTTTTCCTTTTTGTTAGATTACGTCCATTCAAAGAAAGAAGATATAGCTGCAGGAGCACAACTTCCTCTGCATATCTTTCGATGCTCTTGTGCTCATATTGAATGACACAGGTCCTATTTTTCTAGGCAGCTGAGAGAGACTCTTACGGGGTACTTGTGAAACTCACAAACAAAGGATTGCAGATGGCCTTAAACAGAAACAGCGAAGAGAGGAGATACCTACGAAGTGCCAGTTGTAGTTTTAAAGTGTTCAATTTACGAGGAAAAGGACATTAAGATCTCAAAACTTTAGTTTTTTCCTTGAAATCGCATTAGAATTGCGAAATTGGATATAAAAACTGATGTTTTAAAGCGAAACATTCAGTATCCATCCAAAGATCATTTTTAGAGGTGATCGATCAAAGAAAAGTTATAGAAATCTATGCCATTTCACCAGGATTTCCTAGGAATCCTCATTCATCACTTAGAGCAACAACATCACTAAAGGTTCCGGTGTATATGTATAAATATAATGTCCTGTATTACTTAGTTACTTCCTGTCCCGGTGAAAATGTTATTAAGAGAAGTTATCGAAGAGGCAGATTTTCAAAAGTAGATTTCAGGAACAATTTTATTGTTGAAGACCAATCATGACATCTGCAGCACATCTAGTCGGTAGAGACCTCAACTAAAAAGCCCAGAGAAAACTTAACCACCTATGTAGGTACAGAATACGGGGCACTCATTCGTTGAGAATACTGGCATGAGATGATATCATCAGTCAGTTCGAACTCATACATTTGTTGAAAAACATTATATACACAATAAAAAAGTACTGAATATAGGATACAAAAAACGAATATATATATATATATATATATATTAATAATAATTATTATTATTATTATGTGCTTTTAATCTTCTTTTTAGTAAATATTATTTAAAAAAATATGAAAGTATTTTACATAATTAAAATACATATGAAAAGAATTATGTGAAAATCTTAATAGCTTTGATGTTTTTATCAACATACGTACATCTGTCTCAAGAGATTTTCTGCTTTTACGCGAGTAGCAATAGTTGAAATATTATCGTAGCTGTGAGCTCAAGTCAACAAAAAATTTAACGATTTTTTGCCACAATATTTCTTTTTCATTTATACTAATTTAATTCCTCAATTTGGCTGAACATTTTATACGACTTTTTTGTCTATTTGACAAAGTTTTTTTTTATATAACGTCAAAATTCATTTTGTTTTACACAATGGAGAAACTACTTTTTTAATATTTTTTAACACAGAATATAAATCCAAGCAGCAATTTACAAGCAGTGGATAATAGATTTTGTGTTTTTATAAGATAAAGACAAATAAATTTAATTGAAATTGAATTTTCATATGTAAATAATTTGTAAAGTTTTAAAATTATTATTAAAAATTATTTTTAGGATGAAAAATAATGGTATAATATACAAAGATATGTTGAAACTTAAAAGTATAGAATATATATATATATATATATATATATATATACATCACTATAATTGATGTCATAAAAATAGAATATAACTAGTATTACGATGAAATAGTATTGTAACCGATAATTAAAAAAATAGGATTATATAATATCATAATAATGGAACGAAATACCAAAGTAACTGATGTGAAAAATAAAATATTGTGTTACCGATGAAAAAAGAAGAAAAATTCATGTGGTAGAATATCACTATGGTTTAAAACTAAAATACAAGATAATAATGATAAAATTTAGTGTAATTAATAAAAATAGAATATAAAGTAATGTGTTAAAATATTATCGTAATTAATATAGAAATATAGGATGAAAAATGATAAGATAAATATCACGGTAGCTGATATATAAAAATAGGAGAAAAAGTGAATTGACTAAATAACAACGCAATTGATATATAAAAAGAAAAATAATAATGTGAAAGAATATCAAAATAATGGCATAAAAATAAAGTAAAATAAATATGCCATGTGATAAAATATCGTTGTGCAGAAAGAATCAAATTTATATAGTTGTCTATCGACATCGAAAATATCGATGTCAAAAAAAGCTGACTATATAAAACTAGACTTCTACAGTACTTTTCAATCAGTAATGCCACTCAAAAAGTATATGTCTGATGTGATGAAATTATTAATCTCAAAGGAAAATTTTAGATTAAGTGATTAAAACATTAGTTCTTAAAGATAAGTTGGATTAAAGCATTTTTAAGAATCTTTTGATTCTAAAATATAAATACATACAACTAAATGCGTTAATTTAAGAAAAACCTAAGAATATTTGTTTCTATCACAGAACAAAATTGGTAGTTAAAAGCAAAACTAATTATACAGTTTTTATACTGAATACCATGAAATGTTCTATGATTAAAGTATCTTCTATTAAGAATATTTTACAAGTACATGAATAACTTTAAGCAGTATTCACGAAAATAAAAACATTTTTCTCAAAAATTATTTAATTAAAAAAACATGTGAAATGTAGATATTTTTTATTTTGGCATTTTAAACAAGGTAGAATATTTTCTGTTGAATTGTTATGACACTGAGAGAATTACATACCATTAATTCTGAGTATAACAATTTCTAAAAGCCAAATGAAAAAATAATTTTTCAGTCATACTCAGCTACATTAGGCATCTGAGTAATTTTCTAAATAATTCTAAGTGAATTTTTTGCTAAACAAATTTGTTAAAAATACTTTTTTAACATAAAATAAAACTTCAGAATTCGTTGAAAGCAACACTATAATAATTTTCGGAGAATTTATCGATATTTTGTTAGTATCAGTTAGGAATTTATAATAATAATTAGGATACACTTATGCAAAAAATATATAATAAATGTATTATATTTTTGCAGACCAAATTTGAAGATCAAAATAGCAAGTGTGATATATAATTTTAACGCTTTTTTTGAATCGAAAATTCTATAAATAAAAGTGAAATAACTCTCTTTATATTATTACAGGAAATATATATCTGTATTATTTTTAAAAACAATACAGCATCTTTGTTTATTAAGTCATGTTATCTTATACGCCAAAATTATAGAAGATGCGTGCTTATCTTTTTTATAATATATGTTATTTTTAAATTTAAAGTAAAAACTTACCTTTTCCTTGAAGAAATGAAAAGCTTTTTTAACATTTCAATTCGTTATTTAAAAATTGCATTCAAGTGATAAGAGAACGATGAAAAATATCGAAAGATAAATTATTATTATTCTCTTTAATTATTATACAGATTATTATTATTATTTGTAATACTATTAAAATTCTAATAGTAATAATAATTTTTAATAATAATTATTATTATAGAAATAAAAATTACGGAATAAAAAATTAAGATAACTTTATCTGGCTACCTATATTAATAAAATTACGAAAAAATGTAAATTATTTGTTGTTATCAGAAATTTAGGAACATATTTATAAAATGGAATAAATTAGATCATTACAATTGTAGACAATGTCATATTTTTTTCGATGCAGCTTTGAATTATGCATAAAAATTCCTAATTCAAAGATTATAAGAGCAGTAGTTTTCTGAAAAGGAAATCTGTTAACATTTGATATAAAAAAAATGAACAAAAATTCTTCAGTTTAAAAAGATGGATGAAGTTATACATCACAAAAATATCTTTAATAAAAATCACATATTTTTGTGTTAAGTTTTATATTTATCACAAAACTTTTTTTATAAATTTTATTTATTGATTTGTTTTTGATTTATTAAAGACACCAGAATTTTGGTTATTTTATTTTCCAAACTAGAAATAACGATATTCACAACAATGGCTAAAGTAAGTATTGCAGTCACAGCTCGCCAAGAGCCAAAAGTAGCCAAATATGATAAAATTTGGCGATATTTTTCCGGCCGACAAATAAATTCATGAAACAATTAATTGCCAAATGAAGGTTAAGAATGAAGGTAATGAAGATATCACAAGAAATAAGTCACGAAAATTATACGAAATATATAATAATTCCGATTTGTGTCCTCTGCCTCATTACTTTTAAATTTAATGCTAGAAGATTTTGTCGTAATGTTCATTTTTACAAACAGCAATCATATGACCTATTTTTGAGAAATATTATAAGCATAGTATAATTCAAAATAGCCTATCTATTAACATAATTTCAATTTTAATGAAATAGACTAACATAAGACTCAACACTATGAAGTGCATTAAAATAAATGAACCCTTTCATACACATAATTTTCGCAGGAAATGAAAAATAAATATCTCGAACTGATTGTTTTTTTATTCACAAAACGTTTTGCCAATTATTTAGTTGTCAGTTTTAAATGAAAGGAAAATTGGTTTCAGAGAGCCATTTTCAGTTCAGTAGAGAGATATGCGGAAATGTAGAACAAAAATTACGCAATTTATTTGTTTCGTTCTTGTGAATTAATTATCATTTAATTAAAATCATTACAATTACTAAATTAAAATCCATTAATGAATGAGTTATTTTTCTCATTAGATGAAGTATGGTACATGAAAACGGAATCGAATATGATATAATGTCTGGAAAAGGAAAAATATTTTTTAACTGATATCAGTTGAAATTAAGTATAAATATTAAATCAAAATTAAATCTTTACTTTGATTGCTATTTTGTCAATTTTTATTAAATAAAAAAACATGAATTGATCTTAGATAATAACACATATTATATCTATTAATACAGGAATAGTTTTTATCACAAAGTGCAAATTTTATTTCAATCCAATAAATATATTACATATTTCTATAAAGTAAAAAATTTATTAAAAAATAATATATGATAAAGAATATATTTCTATTACATAATGTAAAATATATAAATATTATTATAGACTGCATTAATTAAATAATGAGTGCCTTAAATGAACAAATTTGGAAAGTCAAAATAAAATATCGATATTTCAACTATGTTAACAAATAAATTCTTATCTTAATGTAAAATAGATTATAAATTTGGCACATATGCCGTATAATACAAGATGCCAAATTCTGAGTTTGCTGATTTTTTGGCGGATTTTCTTATGTATCAACCTCGTTTTAATTACAAGAAAGATATGGAGACTTATAAAAATTACACAGTAAATTTTATTTTAGCAACCCAAGTATATATTCGCACACGTAACAATATGTCAACTTGGCAATATTTCTTCATCGCCAAAAAATTTCAGAATTTGGAATTCTGGATTATACGGCATCTGTGCCATAAATTTATTGAAAATTAAATTATATTTGCTACCTTTGAGGTCAAGTTCATTAACTATTTTTGTTTAACATTCATTGATTACTTCGACGCCGCAGGCGGACAGCCTACTCGCGAAGCGAGTGTAAGGCTGTTAATGTCCGCTGCGTAAATTATATACGTATTCATTGATTACTTATCATAATTTCTGCTTAAGTCATTTCTCTCATTAAGTTGAATGACTTCTAGTATTTATGAAATTTATAAGGGGCGTGACAACTCGCCAATCAAATCTTAGTTTTGATACTAATAGCTGTTTTAAATTGCCGGCTTTATTTTTAGATATTTGCAGTCTGTCACTAGCGAGAAGGTATTGTAGCATTAATAGAATATAAATTTTTATTACTTTTTACAGGGAATTACGTTATATTATTGCAATAAAATACAATAATATTTTTTGGCCATCAGTATTATTCAAATGAACATTTTTGCTTTACCATTTTTTTTGTAGTGAATTTATTATAATAGATAAATCAGGCAATGTTTCAGTCAGCAACATATAAAAAGTAATCGGCCTACACATAATCTATAACAGTGTTTCTATAACTGTATAAATAGTTTCTTTAACCGTGTGTAAGCCGATTATTATAGACATATCGCCATTCAAACTAACCAGTGAGACACAAAATGCGCCGTCTTCAAATCTTTATATCATATCACACTAAACAGTAGAGGGTCAAAAGAGCTAGAAATGAAAAATTTAAAAAGAAATTGTTACAAATTTCAACGAGGGAATTTTAATTATTTCTAAAAATTAAAAACGTAGAACAAGTTAAATTTATTTGATATATAGTACAATACTATAGTACTTTTTTAATTCTTTATGCTTAACTTTTAAGTTTTCTATATGAAATAAACATGATTTTCATTTTAAGTCGCTTTTTGTCACATGCCTCAATTGTTATTCATTGCCATAAGTTAACATTTCAATCAAATCAAAAACTGCCTCATTTACAATAAACTTTAGGATATCGAAACTGCGCATGTGCATCACTTGAGCAATTATTAATGATTTAAAGCATTTAAATCAAGGTTTGTAAGTTTTGCTGCAAAAAAAGACCTTACGATAAAACATACATACGATAAAACATATTTTACACCATATAATAAAAATAAATAAAATTCAGTTATTTTTTAATTTCAATTACTTTAATGTTTCCCTCTATTTGAAAATTAATTGCTTAAATTGAGCAATTCAAATAATCGAATTACCTTTATGCAATATATATATATGTATAAATATATATCAAATCAATGTTTTGTCAGATAAATTAAGTAATAAATTAAGATCCTTATTTCAGAAAACTTCAATTATGTAAAATCTTTGTAGAAAACCTGCAAAAAAAGTTACTGTTAACAAAACCTCTTTTGTAAATGGCAATAGCAGTTATATGTTACAAAGTCTGTACAGAAAGTCTTTTCACCAAGGCATTGTTACAGTTATTCAACAATGTATTCGTTTCTATAGTTACCTAAAAAGCTAAAAGGCTGTCCTGAAAAAAGTCCATTCTTGAGTATCCGACATGTATAGTGACATTTGTATTTAACAAAAGCGGCACACAAATGGCAAAAATAAAACATGTTCTCAGCAACAATAAAAGTGGCGTGAACAAGTTTACAGATACCGAATAAAGTGTGATGGTGATTTGGGAAAATAAATAAGTTGGCGTAGGATTTTGACAATGCTTTTTGAACAATCTGGATTTTAACATTTCACCGTTGATTATTGGTCAATATGATTGATACAGTCCTTTTCCACAACAATTAATATAATTTTACTTTATATTATAATAACATAATACTCAGTGATAATTTAAATTTCTTAAATTATTTATTAATTTTATTTTGAATTTTAAACAAGTTTAAATTATGATATTAATTTAAGTTAAATGTAAAGTTTTGGCAGATTTTAGTATTTTAAGATAAAAAATGTTCAATTATTTCACTTTACACATCTACATACAAACATAACTTGTTGGAATTGTTGAATGGAAGAACTCCTTTTTTATAACACTATGAACATTTATTTAAAACATTTTGTACACATGATAATAGCGTATATTGCAAATTCAAAATGTACGTAAATTCAATAATTCTAGATCACTCTTTTCCTTTATATAATATATTACAAAAATGCTCAAAACTCTTTTGTTGTAATTGTTGACTGATGGGGGTTGATATTTATAACATTACGAAAATTTAGTTTAGAACAGTTTGCATCCATGATAATAACCACAATAATATTACAATTAAGAAAATAAGATATTTATTATATAAATAAATTTTATTACTGAACTTATTTAAATATTTCGATTATGGAACTGTTGATTAAGAGGACAATACTACAAAAACTTAATTAAAAGACTTTTCTCCAATGTGAACGAAAATTAATTTTAATTATACGATAAATGTAAAATCTGCCAGTAATCTTTAGGAAATTTTAGCATTTTTGATCAAATTTTGTGATGCCCAGTAGTGTAGTAGCGCTCCCAACGCACAGGTTCGAAGTTCCATCCTCGGGTTCAGCAAGATTGATTCAGCCTGTCAGTGGGTCGGTAAAGCTGAATACCAAGCATGTTTGGGAATCAAAAACTCTGGAAGACACCACTTAACCGGGACATATGTTTCACCCTTCCCCCCATCCGAGCCCTAGGCTTAGAAAACAAATGTTGGTACTGTAAGCCTTAGCATATCGAGTCACTAAGTTTATATATATATATATAAAAATTTGGTTATATGATTAAAGCTTTTGCAATTATATTTTAATTTACAAAATCTACACAAAGTTTTCTCTTGTTGAATAAGAACACTTTACTTAACGCAATAAAAATTCAATTTAAAATATTTATGAGCTGTAAGTAATTTTATTAGTTTTATATTATGTTACGCGAAATCTGCATTTTTTTCTTAGCTGTTGAATGATGAGAATCCTCTCTAAAAATATATAATGTATCCATGATTATAAGAATATAGTAATGATATAAATTTAAATTTTGATATATAAAACTAGTATTTCTAAACATTCTTTTCAATGTTTTATTTCAAAAAATTTAAATAAAAAAATATTCGCCAGATAGATTTATCTTCTAATAAAATCGGTTTATGCCTTTTGATTTCTAAGTGAAACTCATAGAAAATCAAAGCTTTGTTTAAACTCATAGAAAATCAAAGATAAAAGTTTTGTTTTTAAAAGCGTTCCTATCCTATTCAACAATTTCTTCACAACTAATTGAATGAAACTAAAATAATATTAAACAGAGATTTTTCTAGTTCAAAGTTTATTTAAAACTAATTAAACATTTTTTGACTATCTTAAATCAGTTTAGTTTATGACAGTTTGAATCAATTTTAGTTTATGACAGTTTGAATCAATTTTAGTTTATGACAGTTTGAATCAATTTTAATATCACACAAAAAATTTTTTCTAGTTCAAAGTTTATTTAAGACTATTTAAAATTTTTTTTGACTATCTTAAGCCAATTTTAGCTTAGGACAGTTTAAATGAATTTTGAACGAGCCATGTCAAAAACACCATTCAACTCTCATTGAAATAATGTTTGTAAAAGAGCAAACTATATTTTTCAAGATATTCAATTAAAGCAGAAAACTGATATGTAAAAAGTAACTTCCAACTGGCATTCCTTTCTGATAGAGTGACATTAATTTCAACACATTCTCAACTGCATCTGCTTCCTCGGTTTGAAAAAAAAAAATGCCTTAAGTGAAAAACAGATCCACTTTTGCTGTTAGGCTAGCATCGTTTGCTGACTTTTTCGGAACCAAGTTAGCATTTAGGGATTAAACGAATGACAAACACGTGTGTGTTCCGAAATCAACCAGACAAGACCAATTCTGTTTACCTCCAGATAATTACTCAAGCAGAGGATCCCCTCTTAAACCCTTCCCTTGACAACATGAATGAGAGGCCCGACGTGTGAAGACAGCCAACTTTGCATCATCCAGACTGGTAAAGGAAAAAAATTCTACAAATTCTTCAGTCAGTAAATGGAACCTTGCCCATTCCACTGATAATTGTTCAGAACAGCATGTGGAGTTAATTGTTCATAAATAAACATGAGAACACGTGAATTCTCTCTTTGAGAAAATTTTTGATGTAGTTAAAGTTTTGAAGCAGTTTTTATTTGATTATTTCTGATTTTATTTACAAAAATTAACGTTTTTCTTTCGTATTATTCAAGAATATGTAACGATGACTACTTGAGAAATGAATTATTTCGTGATTCTTTAGAATTCCTTTTAAATTTTATTTTTACAGCATACCTTTTGATACTAGATGATATTTTTTCGCCTATAACATTCAATTTGTCATGTTGAGTATGCATTTCAGTTTGCTCCATACTCGTTTGTTTTTTCCAGCAATTCATTAAATCTTTTTCTTTACCATGTTGCGAAATATGTTT
The DNA here is from genome assembly GCA_030067965.1 of Latrodectus elegans. Lineage (NCBI taxonomy): Eukaryota > Metazoa > Arthropoda > Arachnida > Araneae > Theridiidae > Latrodectus > Latrodectus elegans. The sequence goes on along the minus strand of CM057814.1, from coordinate 85,883,194 downwards.
CGTTTCCAGTTGTAACTTTTTTATAAATGTTTTCAAATTTCTTTTCCAAAAATATAAGCATAACTGTTTTTTTTAAGTTTATTCAAAATCATTTCACAATGGTTAATGGAGTTTTCCAAGTCTGCACATTTTTATTCATAAATAATTTTATATTATACTAAAAAATATCATTTCTACAAACATTAAAATATGTTAAAATCATTTATGCCAATTTCAATGTGTGGACATGATTTAGGTCAATAATTTGCTTTTCATTTCATTTAGCAGGGCTTTAAATGTTTCAATTCTATCAAAACAATCGAAAACAAAACGGATGAATCGTAACTTTTCGTAATAATTGATCTTATCAAGTAAAATATTATCACTGCAAATATTCTTTGAAACTATTTTTAATAAAATTAACAATATGATTTTCGTAGAAAAAGCAATTAAATGCAAAGAACTCATAAAGAACTTAGAAAATACATATAAAAAAATTAAAAACGAGTACCCATCATCAAAGTTCTTACTCTTTATATCCATAAAAGCGTTTAGAACTTTCAACTACACATAAATTTCAAGCAATATTTTATATGAGTATATTATAATTCAAATCAGTATGATTACATAAGTATTAACGTATTAGACGAACAATTATTATAAGATAATTAAGCTTCCAATTCATTATTTTAACGAAACATGCAAGATAATGTCTTTCGGTAACATGTTTGAAAATAGGCAGTGGCAGATTTTCACAGTTTTCAGGGAACAGAAAATAGATTCCTAACAGGACATGAGTGTTTAGCAGAATAGCTATACAATATGAAAATATTGTCTACCAAAGCGTGGGCAATTTGTAATACAGCCATTTTGAATTCTGACGACCTCCTAATGTGTTGTATGCGTTTAAATAGAGAGTCCCAGAATAGTGAGAATTCTCCAAACTTCAATAGGGAACAATAATTCTCATGAACTACAAACAATTATAGACTCTTAATTCGGCTTGTTTCATTTTAATTATTTTCGGTTACGTTTAAATTATTTTTTTAAATTGTTTCATTGTTTCTTTTTCTGTTTTATTTCCTGCACCCCTTTGATGCTATGAAAATGGGCTATTTTATATGGATTCACTTCCGAATAAAAGCATATGAAATGCATTATTTTAACAATCAATTTTCATTTATTTATTTATTTATCACAGTTATTATTTGTAAAAGGTAATTTTTCTAGTTAAATTATTTTGACTTCGTATTTAAAAAAAACATTTATTAGTTATATATCTTCAAATAAAGAAAAACGAATGATGAAACTTTTTAAACTTTTATTTCGAAATCATTTTGTGGTACTAATCATTCTGAGTGATTTGATTTAAGATTTGAGAACACATATCATCTGTACTTAAAATATGAGAAAAAATAAAGAAAACTGTACTCATTTCAAAATGTTGCACTATTTAAATTATGCATTTTTTTTAATTCAAATGTAAAATTATCATGAAATATTTTCTATAATTTTGTGATTATATCTTTTTTTTCTAAAATTTCTCAAAAAATATAATATAGAAAAAAGTTTTAAATTTTAAAAAATTTAAAAACCTTGATATAATTTTGATAACACATATTAAGAAGAGAAACAGTATGAGAGGAGACAGAATGAATACATAAATTTTGAATAATCAGGTTTTAATTAATGTAACCTTCTATCAATCTTTATTAGCATAAATACCATTTGAATAAAACATATTCAGCAACGAATTAATTAGAGTAGTATTTGCACCACTTTACTAAAAGTTAAGACCAAAGAAAAAACTGGTTCTATAAAATTGGCTGGTCCTACTCTTTAGCCAATTTCACTTCAAAATTGTCCGCAATGAATCTTGAAGTAAATTAATGTCTTATAAACACGGTTTGACCAAGGCTCTAATTAATTGTTTTGGTATTTATAAATGCTTTAATTTAACTGAAATAAGTTAAAACTGTACAAGTTTCTAATCTCAAAACAAGAAATTAATTTTAAAAACACTTAAACAAAGATTTATTTAAAAATGTTCCCAATAAGTCTTGGAAGTAATTAATGTAACCCATCCATTATATATATCTATATATATATATATATATATATATATATATATATATATCTATATATATATATATATATATATATATATATATATATATATAATTTCAAGACATAGTTTCATAAATATACTTTACAAAAACATATTTAAGATCGGATATTTTTTTAGGACTAAAATATATTTCAGGTTACAATTCAAACAAAAAGTATAATGTATTTAACGCATTCCAATAATGTTTTTAATCATGTTATAATATTAAATACCACATTAATAAAGAGTAAACTTCTTTGGTAGCTACTTGCCGTGTGGTATTAGTTTTATATATATATATATATGGAGTCATAATATTGTATTTCATTACTGTTTTTTGCAATGATGGACAATCTGTCTTATGAAAGGTGATGCTCAAGAAACAAACAGATTTTTGCTCTGTGTCCGTTTCCTCAAGAAAAATTGAAAATTAGTTTATTGTTAAAGGATTAAATTACGAAAGTAATTCAAAACAGAGTACAAACATACATTTTCTGTATCTGTTCAGTAATAAAACAAATAAAATAAAGATAGCTTTAATCAGTACGCTTTCGTACATCTGAATTTGTTTTTAGTACCTCAATCTATCGAACATTCCTTTTGCGGTAACCTAAGCGAATTATATGCTCATAAAAGTATAGTTAATCTAAAAATGAGATTTATGGAAAAGAAAGAATAGAAATATTTAATCACTTTGAATTTATATTTTAATAGATACATAAAATAAATAAAACATGCTTAGAAAATTTTTGGATATCATTGTGTGGTTGTCCATTTTTCTTATCTAAATTAAAGTTTTCGTATTTTGAAAATTTTTTCATATTTTCTTTTTAGATAAAATTTCCATAATAATTTCACATTGTTAAAATTAAAACATTTTTTTAAAATCTGTTCTATTAAAAATTAAAAAAAAAAAATCCTGAGCAATTGATGTGTGTGGTGTTTGTGCCATAGTCAAAACACATGACATACAAAATTTTACATAATAATTATTACTGCATACACAGTTTTTTCCTAACCAGAGATAACTTTTTATATATTTTAAATAATGGTATGTAATTATAGCTATAATAATCACGATGGTATTCAATAAGAAATAATACAATGTAATAAAATTTTTTTATTCAAATTCGTTTTTTTATTGGAATTTTGAATAAAATATTACTTAAATGAATGTTATTTTCCGAATGGAAATATCATACACATGCATATGCAAAAAATCATCTATTACTTAAGCTTGTTAGAAACAGTGACAGCATTTTCAGATCTATTGATATATTTTATCAACACAGCAAAAAAATTCTTCAAAAATCTCATAAAATAAATAAAAAACTTTAGTTTATTAAATTAATTTATAAGATAACTTCACTCATCTAATTTGATCAATAACGTATTACAGGTTATAAAGTGTTAGCCAGATTGTTTTTAATGAAAATATGTTTCTCATTAGTTCATAACTAGTAAATAAGGATATTTTTAACTTGTATAATTTTTACATTCGCCCTTAAATAAAGAGATGTAGGAATATTTATCAATAAATTCAATAGATAATTAAACAATTTTTTCACTTTTCAAGCCCTTGTTATACGTTTATCTATGCACTTACAATGAAATTATATTTCTTAGTCTCATATATATAAAATAACTAAAAAATTGTAAAACATTATAAATTGCATTAATTGTAATGAAATCAACAAGTTTAAAAATCTAGCTTCAAAGAATAGCAAAAAAAAAATTTTTTTTAAACTAATAAAATCAAAATCATTTACTAACATTAATCCCCATTTCAAATCGCTCATATTGGTTTGTTGGCTACTTTGGTCCTTTTCATCAGACGAGTAATTCGATCCCTTAACGGTTTTTGAAAATCATTAGCAATTGATAAATAAGCATTTTTAGCTGATTATAAGGATTTCCAGACATAGCATTTAGGTAGTATTCACCTGAAAATTTAAACTGTACATATTTTAAATAAAATGCTTAATGGCATTTTTTTAACTATCTTTCTTATCAATGTTCTTTGATTTTGGGAGGCACAAACAATTTTCTGATTTGTTTATCTATTTGTTAAATCTGTTGCAAATTTAACAAATAACCCATTTGCTTTACTAAGGTATAAAAACTTACTCAATAAAAATAAAAATGACAACATTTGCATTGTTTAAATGAGCATTTTTATTATTTAAATCACGTTTAGATGTAAATGTGTCTTCCTTTAAAAAAAATTTAGAAGTTAAAGTTCTTGGTCTTACAACTAAGAGTTAGACTTCCTTGTTGAAGAGATTAATAAAAAAAAAAAAAAAAAAAAAAGGAAAGTCATTTTTCAAATTCATTAAGTTTTTGCATGTTGGCAATGAAGGAATATAATAGAGTTTTCAATAGGATAGATAGTAAAGGTTTTTTTTAGATTGTTTTTTAGAACACAAGTTACTTAGACTTACGCTTTATTAATAAGTAAAATAGATTGGCGATACTGTTTAAAAGTTGAAAACAAAACTAAATAAAAGAGCTAGAAAAAGCATTTATTTAAAAAGTAAAATAAATTAATATCATGTTCTAGTCGATTCAAAAGAAAAATCATTGCAAAAAATAAAATAAATATGTAGTTTTCATTTAAAAACAAATGGGCACAAAACAATCAACAATGGAAATTTTACTTATTTCGCGAAATAATAAATAGATATAACAATAGTTAATGTTTTAACAAACAATTCCCATTGGTAAATAAAATTGAAGAGGAAATCCTTCATTTAATTAAACTTAAAGATTTAGAAGAAAAAAAATTATTTCAAAAAATGAGAATCTAGAAGAATTTTCCAGAAAAACTGTTATATCAACTTAAATCATAGCAGAATCAATTATTAACATGTCTTTTAAATTAAAAATGATAAATTTAATGCATGTTTCGATTTTGTTTCCCAAATTTTACAATGAAATTTTTCTAACTATAATTAAAGGTGCAGAATTCGTATTATAATTTGATTAATTTAAAAGTGCAGAATATATTCCCAAGTATAAACCCAAGTTTTGAAAAGAAAAAAAAATTAATAAATTGAAAAGAAAATTAATAGGCAAAAGTGGTGTTAACAAGTGAAAAAATGATAAGAATATAGATTTTTTTTATTTATTGATAGTAATAACTTCAATCAATATCGATATTAACATAATATTAGAACGGAAGAAAAATTTCAAAATTATGTTTCACAAAGCAATTTTAGGATTTTACAATTAATTTTGAAATAAAGTTTGCACATTAATATCATTAACTTTTTAAATTTAACATATTTCTACAATATTTTGTATTTATTTGAACGGAATTCAAAACAATTATTAAAAATGAGATAAATTTGTAACTCAACAAACTAATTAATACTATATTATACATTATTTATTATATTTTAATTTTTTACATAAATTTCTTCTGATATTTCGATAAATTTCCACGATTCTTACTTTCGATATTAAACCTTATTTTAACTACATTTATACATGTATACTACATTTATTAATTAAAATAAAATATAACTACGTTTATATTTTATTTTAATTAATAAATTTTCAGTAACTAATATCTCTAATAACGATTAATTTTTTTTAATTATTGTTGTTTTTTTAATATTTTCATTTTAACTATTCACATTTAGTAAACATATAAGAAAATGTGAACATCTCTGAAACATGTTTGTCAATAGAAGTTTTTATTTTAGATTAATCAACAAACATTCATTTAAAAGTTCCTAAAACATTATCTTATTTATAATAACATATTATTAGAATACACATTAATTAAAAACTGATATATTAAATGACGTTTCTAACTGTAAAATTAAAAATAATTGTCATGTTTAAAATTATAAATAATTTGTTCTTTATGAATACTTATATATTATTCCTTATTTAAAAGATCAAATAGTCTATATTTGTATTTGCATTACATACATTACCCAATTAAAGAGTTAGTACATGGTTTAAAATTCATGTTTGATTGATGAAATTAATTATTTAAATAAATAATGCCCTCATTGTCAAAATTCATAATTAACAATGAGTCATTAACAATGAATTGTTTATTTAAATAAAAATCCTTTATTTGTATTATCCATTATTTAAAGTAAAATATCAAATATTATATATTCGTATTTGCATCACATATACTACTGAAATGAATAATTAAAATTCATATTTAATTAAAAAATTTAATTTTTTAAATAAGTAATATACTCATTGTTAAATTTCTAATCAAATTTAATGTTTCTTATTAGTCAGAACTGAGATTCATAGTTGTAATACAGTTCTGACAATTGTAACAAAATAGTAAAATCGAAACTAATGCATTATAGTATTAGTTTCTATTTTACTATTTCGTTAAAATATGTTTTGTTATTGGGTGTAATACAAGAAATTTTAGCCTCATAAATAAATTTAAAAAATAGCACTTACCTGTATATTCTTTAGAAATGTAATTTGCTCTTTCCAGAAAAGTTTCAAGTATCCAAATATAAATTGAAGATATAACTAAAGAGCTCACAAAAAAATCAGTTACACTTACGTAAAAGGAGTTTAGCAAACTATAATTGTTGGTTCACAACAGTTGTATATTTCCCCGACAAAAAGAAATCAATTTTCAAAATTATATTGGAAATGCATCAGAAATTATTTTCGCAGGGAGTAGAATTTATTATACAAGGAGTTTTGTTTTTGAAAGTAGCTATAAGATTTAAATAGTTCGTGTAAATTCAAGACTTTTTGAATGAAAATATCAATCGCTGAAATACAATATCTGAAATACAATTTCTGTTATAAAATTAATGGAAATGGAACATAATCTTCCTGGAACTATCAAATCATATTTTAGAATTTCAATTAATTACTTTTGATTTCCTTATGACGCAACACAGTTAGCTATCTTACTACATGATTTCAAATAAATAGTCACAAAAATCAGACGTGTAAGCTTAAAAAATATTTTGTTTCGAATTTGTTTTAGCGTTTGTTGCGGGGAAATTATATTCAAAGATAAGTTTCAAAGCATAATGATTCTTTCAAATGAAACGAATCCAAGCACTGTTTTTAAATATCGCGCTGTCACCTCGATGTAAACAAACACAAAAACATGCCGATATCGTCTGCCGTAGGAAACGCTATAACTCACCGTCGAATGTGGCGCGATCGTTTGACTGCATTCTCACGTGGGTTTCATGAGCAGCAGAGCATTTAGAAAAACCGCCTAGAGGGGGCGCCACACACAATGATGACTGTAGTTTGAATGGATGTAATTGCTCGTAGAACCGCGAAAAATTGAGTGCTCTAGAAATCCAGGGAGAGAAAAAGTGCTGCATTTTTTAATATTTTCTCTTTCCAACTTTTACTTTTATTTTCAATTAGAAAAAAATTTCATCTTTGATTTTATTTATTCTAGATATTTTTTCCATTTTTATGATTAATAAATATTCTGCAAAATTTATCATAAAATTATTAAAAATGCGTTTTTGATAAATATTTATTTATTATTACTAAAACATGTTATGGAAAGTTAAAAATTTAGATTTTTTCTTAAAAATTTCCTTGATTTTTTAAACAGAATTTTTTTATATATATATAAAATGAAAAGAAAGATCATTTCCAAAATCATTTTTCTTTTTTAAATACTATTAAGAAAAAGAAATTTTTATTATAAATGAATTTGAAGTATTTGAATGTTTTCTTTTAATTACTCTACATTTTTTATTCTAAAAATATTCATTTAGATTTTCAAAACAAAAATTTTTACTATAATATTATTTTGATTTTAGTAAACTTTTATCCCAAAAAAAAAACACAAATTATTGATTTTTTTTTTTGAGAAAAGACATTACAGAAAGGTTAAATTAATACTGCTGTTTATAAGGAAATATTATGTACATTATATGGAACAAGTCACTAATATGACGTAATAAATTTCGAGTACCTGGTTTGTGCCCTTCAGATAGTCTGATTTCAAATTCGAGGCATGGTTATGAATCAATAATACTTTCTTTCAAATTCTGTTCAAAAAATTGTCTTGAGAATATCGCGCTGTCTGTTGCCAGTAATGAATTCTTAATTAATTTGTAATATTCCCACTGGTTGATGTTTTTACAGTATCAGTATCATTTTATGATGGCGATTTTAATTAGAACCCGTAATCGATAATGTATTGTCACTGATAGTGACTCTCACGTTCAATGATAGTGTAATGGTCTTCACTAGTAGCAAACTTTGAATCGCACATTAATCTAGATTGCATTTAAGTGGATATTGAAAATTTAAGAAAAAACATTCTCATGAATTATCAGAAACTCTCTGATAAGTTTCTTTATTATATTTAGGTGTTAAGAATTTTTTCCCCTAAAAATTCTCATAAAACAAATACCTCAAATAAGAAACTGTTATAACAGGTAGCTTCCTGTGTTAGGTGACTTTTGACAGTTAAATCCACATGAAGAAGTTTTTTTATTTTTTTTTATGCGTTCACTTGTACAAACTGCATTTGTGTATTCTGATTGACTTTTGTTTACTAAATATTGAATTTATAAAGTTGTTTTTTTGGGTTTTGGTGGATTGGTTATAGGTAATTATTGCGAATATTGACTCCAAAGTATGCGATTTCAGCAGGAAATAGATAAAACTTTTACACTATTCAGGAAACATTTCGGAATTTTTAGGAGCTACTTATCATGGGATTCTTTTACCCTAAACCATCAGTCGATTTTTTTTCTAGCAGAATTATCTCAGAAAATCTCTTATAGTCTGTAAAAAAAACTGATATTCTCATTAAATAAACAAGAGGAGAGAACTCAATTTCAATAGATAATATGAGCATATCACTGAACAAAAGCATTTGAAGCAACGCAATGTGTTTCTCTACTCTAAAAGAACATCCTAAATTTAAATACATGTCCTACAATGTCTTAAATACTGTTTTGGATAGCCTTTGGATGTTATATTCCACTTGGTGACAGATATTGATATTCTCAACTTATTGACATTTTCCATGAAGTCACAATCTGATTTTTGTTCCCTTCTATGAGTCAGCTTTAGATGATTGAATTCTTATTATTTGAAGTGAAATTTATGTATATTTTAAATATTTTATAAAATAGGTTTGATGTTACTTGGGTAGTTGCCCTGAGAATTTCCTTTCAAGTAGCTTTATTATACATGCAGAAATACAATAAATTTTATGACACGCCGTGAACAGAAGCCTAAATGTGAAACATAAATCATAAAAAGCTAGCCCATGTGCTATATGTATAATTCATTCTAAATTGGGCTCTCAACATCATATGAAAAATAATAAGCCAATAAATTGTTATTTCAAATGCTTCCTGTCATCAAATGTCTCTGAATGGATTTAAATTAATCTTTTCTTATATCAAATATCAAACATTCTCAGATTTTATATATCATTAAATCATAGAATAACTGTCAGGATTGATGGCCAAGAAATAGGTAACTGTGTTTAACAGAATTTATTTCAATCCGTCTTCTGGACACTTTTCTAATCCCACATGATTATGATAGTTTCATGTGTGACACAAACCATCAATAGAAGGCCTATATGTCTTTTATAAGACAGTAACGTTATCTAGATATCCCTATAATATATAATTATAGAGTTTTATTAAGTACTCCGAATAGCTGAGTTTGAGTATCGTAGTTTAAACAAGAAGTTAATTTTTTAAGAATATAATTTTTTTTTTTTAAATTTTTATATATATTCTTTTAATTTATAATAAAAATTTTACGGTTGCAAAAGCTTTTTAATTACCCAATTACCAAGATCTGATGCAGGTTTTAAATAAGTGCGTACATTCAAATCCATCTATGGTTCCACAGGCATTCATGTCATGCATTCATTCCTTTGGGCCTGCATACAATGCACCCCAGACACAGATGTTTTCAATGCATGCCTTCAAACTCCGAAACACAGGAAGAATCTCCTGGGAACAGGAATCCCTCGATACCCTGGGCTCTCACAGACCGGAATCAGCTCCACCGTAATTCCAGTCGCAAGAGGAGCCCCGGCCCACCGCGCTAAGCCCTCAGCAGAAGGGAGTGATGGCGGCGCCGCCCCATTGTTCGCTGGGGTGCGGACACAAAAGCCCCTTTGTTCCGCACCCCATTGTGGCGGCACTCTTTTGTTCCCCTTTATTTACATCTCTCCGGTGGCAATGGGGTGCTCGGGGTAGAGAGAAAAGCTCTGTACACCTACACCACATCGTATTGCCATCTCCTTCTGTGGTGATAGCGATCTCGCAGGTGACGTCATGCAGACTGATTTTCCCGATGCCATCTCCAAATGAGAAACTTTTCTCTTTTTTTCTTCTTCCCCTAGCACTGCCAACTGCTACAGGTTGTCATGGAAAAGGGGTGCTGTATTGAGGAGGAATGCCTTGAAGGAATGTAAATTACCTCTTGGAATGATCTGCTTAGCCCCAATTTGCAATCCAAGCCTCGTCCACTTTGTTTTCCTAATTAAATCTTAAAACGATGTTTTAGATGAAGTGAAATTCATGCATCCGTTATGGCTTTCAATGTTATTTGTGGATTAATGGGTTCATTGGACATATTTAAATTCTTTCCAGATAGCTGTGAAACTCATAGAAAAATGTAACTAAATATATAACAGACATAATCAAATTAAAAAACATATATTTGTCATGCACATAATTAAAATTGACATTTTCAAGAAAAAAGTTTACACGATTAAGATTTCTAATTGCGTTTTCTTGGTCATTTGTGTGTAAATGTAGCTTTTCGCGCAATTTAAAGAATGAACATTCATTCTAAATTATTGATTTTATCATTTTTAAAATAAATATATGAAAGAGTAACAATCTGAGTTGATGTCAAATCAAAGCATTGTTACTTATACTGTGAAGAAAAATTTTAAATGTCCCATTTTGAATTTAGAATATTAAAGTCAATTAGTGAAAAAAATGGTTGAAATAGTGAAATAGTAATTTTTTTCACTATTAAGCATCTATCTTGTATTGGAGCTATGAGAATCATGCTGTAATTGGCCATTTGTAGCACACAATTATCACTACTTTTGTAATGGTTATCTTGATTAGTTTATATAATGAAGATTATTCAAAATTTCTTCGTAATGATAAGTTGACAATGATGATAATTCTCATCAAGTTTATGCGAATAATGGATGCCTTATGATGAAATAGAGAATTTCGTTAAGAATTTTCTCTAGTGAAAACGATAAAATTAATATTTTTGTCAGTCATTTTGCATACATTGAAAAAAATGTGGCTGCATGTTACGAATTATAAACATAAAAGTTAAAAGTTCCGAAAATTTAATGTTGGAAGAATATAAAGAAATCAATATAGCGTTTAAAAATTATAAGAATCACTGACATTCGATTCTTAATTTAGTTCGAACCCTAAATGTTTATTCCAAGACATTTTTATCATGAAATAAAAATCAAAAAAAAAATTATCATCAAAATGTAAAAATATTTCATATTTCTAACTCTTTGTCATAAAAGTAATCTTGAAAAAAAATGTCAAATACTTTGCCAGTCTTGAAACTATTTGTTGAATCAAAATACCAAAATCATACTTTATTTTTATGATATTCTATTAGAGCGTTTTCATAATTTAAAAACAGACTGATAAGCAATAAATGAGTGCATTTATAAATAGAATTAAGAAAAAATCTTTTTTTTTCATACTCTAAAAATATCGTTTGGTGCGTTAGTTCGTCATGCCTTTTTATTTTATCGGTCGTTGATCCGTTAAATGTGGTCAAATAAAACCGAAATACGATTCAAACTCGACGTAAATCACGCTATGATGGCTATTATATGAAATCCATCCCGTTTTTGTTCTTTTCCTGCATCGCTGACTCCAATGAAGTTCAAAAAGTGTGCGCGCGCATTAACAAAGTGATTGAGCGTATCATGTTTTTCATCTGGTGCCCTTCAAAATAAAATAAAATGTTAACTTCACAATAAATATCACAAGGAATATTTTAAAAAAATGAATAATAGAATTTAAATTACAATGAAATAAATAACTAAAGTTATTCATTTATTATTTTATAAATCCGAAGAGGAAAAATAATATTTTGTTCATATAATTATAATATATAATGATGCAATCATGTTTTTTTTTACTCTCTCTCTGATGACAATAATTTACTTCCTGCTTTCTAAAGACTATTAAAATTGTTAGTAATAGAAAAATTTGTTTCTGCAAATATGAAATTGAAATGGAAATTGTTTATTTCAATTTATTATAATAATAATTCTCTGCAAAGTAAGTGTTTCGCCACCTACCAAGATAAGTAATCTTACGGAGCGCCACCTATCAAATTGCCAGTTAAATAAGGTTCTCTGAATGGACGCGGCATCAAACTAAGTAAAGTAAAAGTTGAACTTAGTTTAAAGAAGAAAATTAAAAATGTAAGTTTATATTGTGTGTGTGTGTTAAAAATGAACATTTCGGTTACGATGGCGACGTTTGGCGTTTGATTATTTAGCGACTTTTTTTCAGTCAAGTTGAGGGTGATGTAGATGTCGGGATTTCGTTTGTCTACACTAGTGTAAATTGGCTTTTTTTTAAGAATTAGCAACCAAGTAAGAAATCAGGAAAAAATGATATTTTTTAACAATTACCCTAACGACAAAGGATAAATCATGTTAAAAGTTGATTAAATTATTTTAAAAATTATTAAAAGTAAATAGAAAATAATGAAAACATGGTACAAAAAAGAAACGAACTGCATGGAATTTCATAAAGTATATAAAATAACTTATATATATATATATATGTATATAATAATCCAAATAAATGTTCATAGTTAGAATACTATTTAATTTCTATTTAAATGAATGCCTTTTAAATAGAATTATTATATATATATATATATATATATATATATATATATATATATTATATGTATATATATATATATACATACACATATATATATCTATATATATACACTACTGGTCATTAAAATTGCTACACCAGGAAAAAATGCAGATAACAAAATGATATTTATTGGACAAATATATTATACTAGAAATAACAAGTGATTAAATTTTCAAAAAATTTGGCTGGATAGATCCTGAGAAATCAGTACCCAGAACAACCACCTCTGTGGCAGTAATAACAGCAGTTATACGCCTGGGCATTGAGTCAAACAGAGATTGGATTGCATGCACAGGTACAGATGCCCATGCAGCTTCAACACGATGCCACAGTTCATCAATCGTAGTGACTGGCGTTTGGTGACGAGCCAGTCGCTCGGCAACCATTGACCAGACGTTTTCTATTGGTGAAAGATCTGGGGAACGTGCTGGCCAGGACAACAGACGAACATGTTCCGTATCAAGGAAGGTCCATACAATGCCGGCAACATGCGGTCGGGCATTATCCTGCTAAAACGTAGGGTTTCGCAGGGCTCGAATAAAGGGTAGAGCCACGGGTCGTAACACACCAGAAATGTAGCATGCACTGTTCAAAGCACCATCAATGCAAACAAGAGGTTACCAAGACGTGTATCCAATGGTACACCATACCATCACGCCAGGTGATGGGCTAGTATGGCGATGACGAATGCAGCTGCCAGTGTGCGTTCACCACGATGCCGCCAAACACGGATGCGACCATCATGATGCTGTACACAGAGCCTGGATTCATCTGAAAAGATGACGTCTCGCCATTCGTGCGCCCAGGTTCGTCGTTGATCACACCATTGAAGGCGCTGTTGTCTATGACGCAGTGTCAAGGGAAGCCGCAGCCATGGTCTCCGAGCTGAGAGTCCATGCTGCTGCAAACGTCGTCGAACTGTTTGTGCAGACACTTGTCGTCTTCCAAACGACCCCGTTTCTTGACTCACGACTGATTTCTTGCCGAAATTTAAAAACAAATCGGCTACAACGATATATGTGGGTAAAAAAAGTGCACATTTCATACATCAAATATTTATAGGGATGCTTAAATAACTCAAACTCAAGTTATACAAGTCTTCTTAATCAAAAAGTGAGCCTTTTGCACAGTGATTAAATTTTTCTGGTTAAAAATCAACATTTATTTGGTGATTTAGTGTTTATGGTGAAATTTTTGGCGACGAAAACATCTAAACTTTTCAATATTCGGTTATTTTTTTCATTCATGACTGTAATGTTAATTTTAGCCCTATTGCCTAGCTTTAAACAAGCTTTTTATACTTTTACCATGTTATCATTTATAAAGAAGCCGTTTATAGATAGTACTTACTAAGTAACGGTTTGGAGAATATAATGGTTAATTTAACAACGAATATTCGTAACTCCTAACTACTGAAAAAGTCTGAAAAAAAATGTTCATACAAGGAATTATAACCATAACAGCGATTATATCGTCAATAACCAATTAGCTAATTCATTGAATTTTTCAAGAATTCCGTAATTCTGGGAAAATTTAGTGGACATAAACACATGCATGCTGAAACATGATTTCACTACCTTTGGAAAGTGTTAAGTGCTTGGCAATTAAATATTTTCCCTTCGAGAAGAAGAGGACAAAAGGATGAAAAACATGTTAATAGTTTATATGTTTTCTATATACGTTCCAGTAGACCTTTTGAGACATGCGAAACTTTTATGCATGATTTTTTTTTTTGTCACAAGTTAATGCTCATGCGTAATTCTAATTTTTTTCCCTCATTTGAGTTATGCAAACAAACGATTAATAATAATTCATCAATAATTTCTGTGTAAATTTCACGCGATAATTCATATAACTCATGTTTATTTTTCTAGAAAGTAAGCTGACAGTTTCGTCCACGAGGATCCAATGACGTCATGTGCTAATATGACATTATTAAAGAAATAATATTTTTTTATGAATTTGTATATTTCTGATATTATTTTGTTTTAAACCGAATTACATCTGTGCTGAATTATGTAGTTTTATTCTAAATCTTACAGTGTTTCCTCGGCCTTGCAACAATTAATGTTTCAAATTTCATCAAAAACGTTTATTAAGAAGCGAGTCCATGAAAAAGTGTTAATTTGTAGAAGTACTTAAATCTCATTAGACACAGTTAAGGATTAAGCTCTTGCAGGAAAGTGAATCAGATCTTTTGATTTCCAACATCACATTATACTTATAAGTTCTCTGTAAATACTCTAATAATTTCGCAAGGAAAGTGTTGAAGATTAACTTATGTTGCGGTTCATTCTTGTTGGTTAGAGAGATTTATCCTACATCCTACACTCCAGGGATTCTAGAGAAATCTCGAAATATTCGGTGAAGAACGTTTTTTTAAAACATCTGTACTCTATCGACAATATTGTCAAAATCGAGGGATGTATCATGTGATGCTAAATCTGACAATTTTGTCACTTTTACCTTAATTTAAGGTTTATATTTTCTTTCATTTCGCTGAATCTTTCGAGGGAGTAAACTTTATAGAAAAACTACAGCATTTTGCAAACAACAAATTGCTATGAGGTCCATGGAATTCTAGCGCACAAATTTTATCAAATGATGATTAAGTAATTTTATTTTGTCATTATCCATTTTCTCTATTTCTATTTTGTATAAACTCTATTTACTATTATCCGTTTCCTCAATGGTCTTTGTTACCATTCAGCTTACATATATGCAGTAATTAGTGCTCTTCCCGTATATTTTGTGTGTTTGTGTGTGAAACGCAGATGACATTTAAATTCTATTATTTAGGTTTTAGACATTTTAAATGAAAACCAGTAATCACATTGTAGAACTCTTCTTCCTTTCTTGTCTATCTTCTGGAGGACAACTTAACTGGCAACCGAGCAATTAGCTCTCTGGTTTTCGGCTCAACATTTTGTGGGTACAAATTCCAGCTTGAGTTTGAACTTTTGTAAGTGGTTGGAAAACCACTTTGAGGTATGCTCCGATCTAATTAGCCCCGTTGAGCAAAAAAAATGATTGAGCGACAAATAAACTAAATCCTGGCGTTCTTATCGACTTCCGCTAAAGAAGGCGGTAATGTGAGAATTATACCCTGACAGATGATTTAGATTGCATCATTTTCCAGTAAAATATTTTTTATATCTAGATTACATTTTTATACTTTAGGATTACAGGATGACAATTTTCAGTATGACACTAAGCACATTCACACGAAATTTAATTTGATTAATTAATTAGATGATCACCCGTGTGGTGACCGGGTGCGAAAGAATAGTGTTAATGTATATATATAGTCTTTGTAGTATGAGATGATTAAACAGGAAACCACCATCCGGGATATATAGATGGGCACCCCTGTCTCCTGAAGCTTATAATAAAGAAGTCTAATTTTCCAGGTTGGGAATTAAGCATGAGGCTAATTTCTTTATATAGTAAAAACTACTAACTACGAAAACTGTGCTATGCAATTCTGGGTGGACACATGGTCGACGACTTGGGATGATAAAGGAAAAGAAAAGTTAGTTTGATGATGTTTTGAACGACCACCTTACCCTTAAAGGTCTTCAACTGGAAAATTAAAGTCAGGAACTGTCTGGCGGGATATTGTGTGGCAGGCTAAGGTCAATAAAAAAGAGAATTAATTAGATACAAATCTGCGTATAAAATATTTGCAATAAAATAGAGAAGAATTAATTAGATACAAATCTGCGTACAAAATATTTGCAAATTAAGTCATTCTAGGTATTTGATTAAAAAATACTACAGACATTTTTAATATCATCAGATACATTGATCTTTTCGATCAAATATGTGCTGTTACAGAAACATTTTATGGAGAAATTACGATATTTTTATACAATCTTTTTGACTCAGTGCATCAAAGATTTTTCATAACACAATCGCTTAAAAAATTATTTAATAATTATAATTAAAATTTTCTTAAAAATCACGTGATAATGTTATTTGTATAATTTTGGATATATTTGGTTGGATCCTACTTGGATTCACCTCATCGCAAGATAACACAAAATGAAGGAATCAGATCTGTCGCCATTGTATGTTTGTAGTGGCTCAGAATCTACTTTAAAATGTAGGTCCTGGTATAATTAACCTTGAAGGGAAAAAATGATCGTTGAGTGATAAACAAACGAAGTCTAGGTTGATTTATTTTCTATCTTCAACCCACTAGAAATATTTCACCTTTCCCCACTACAATGAATAGAATTGATGGCATTTTATACAGTGGGGCAACCAATGGATATACCATAGTATCCTCAAAAGTGTGGGTGGGTCTTTGTAATTTAAAAGGAAGGATCCCGCAAGAGAAATTTAGATTTGGCTTGTTAACCACATAGAGATATTTCACTTACAGAAAATTTTGACCACGACCTGTTTTACGTGCCCCATCCACTATTACTGAAAACGACGAATTCTCAGTTGGTTAGGATATAAAACTCGAAACCATCACATAAACAGAATGATGTCTTTCGCAACCAGATTACCATTACCACAGTTCAAGTCAATGTCAGATAAAAATTAACGTTTCTTAAATTTTTGGACAGTGATTTGATAAGTTTATTGAAATAATTATTTTTATAACAATTTGAGACCTAATTTGCAAAGATATAAAACTATTAAAAGCCTTTTATTACACAAGTTATAATCATTTGTTGTTCTAACTTACATTCCACCACCTTCCTACACAAATGATTTTTTGTGTCGTGAAAATAATAATTTGAAACACCACCAAATATAATATACCTAGAACAAAATAAATATAAAAACTTTTTTATGAATCCAAGTTTATGATTTCAAATGTAATTTGTATATTAATTTAATGTACCGGGTGAGCCAAAAGTTCGTTACAATTTTAAAAATTCATAAAAAAAAAAGAAAGTGAGAGAAAGAAGTGCGGTTTGCAAGAAAGGGCTCACAAGGTAGTCGGATTTTTTTTAGCAGCAAAAAAAGTTTTAGTTAAAAATTCACCTATAGATGGCGCTGACATCGAGAGATTCAGCAGAATTATGCAGATTAATCTTGCGATAAAAGGCCGTGATATTCGAGAATTGCTCATTCGCTTTCAGAATGTTATCATTACCCGATCGAGAGTTGTTGGTGAAGTTGTTCTATTTGAACGGAGAGTCAGCAACTATTGCGTTGCGAAAATTTCGCACGACGAAAGGACTGAAGACGAAGAAAGGCCCCATATCGTGTCCTGGAATAGTCAAGCTTGTCAAGAGGTTCGAGGAAACTGGCTCTTTGGAGGATCGGCCACGCAGTGGAAGACCCTCGTTGGCGGAGAGCCGAATTACTGCGGTGGAAACCACAATGAATGATTTAGCGGCGGAATCGTCCATTGGGAGTAGCAGTGCTCGCGAAGCTGGAAGAATATTGGATGTGCCTCAATCATCGATTCGACGTATCCTCCACGGGATATTGCATCTCTATCCCTACAAACTGCAGTCACTGCAGGAGTTACAACCGGGAGACACAGCTATGCGGGAATCATTTGCCGAGTGGGCTATGGCAAGAATCGAAAACGACCCTCAGTGGTTGTTCAACGTTTTCTGGACGGATGAGGCGCACTTCACACTACACGGGGATGTCAACACTCATAACACTCGTATATGGGCAACATATAATCCTCGTGAATACACGACGAAATCTCTGCATCCAGCTAAGTTGACAGTCTGGTGTAGCTTCACCCCATCTTTCATTGTCGGACCTTTCTTCTTTTTAGAACCTTGTCCCAGACTGGGCTGGAAAACGTGCACAGTAACCGCTAAGCGTTACCTCATTCTTTTGCGTGACAAATTCGTGCCCGCATTAAATCAAAGAGGTGTGTTATCTGTAATAAACTTTATGCAGGATGGCGCACCACCACATTATGCCAATCCAGTAAAACGATTCCTTTTGAGTACCTTTGGTGAAGAGAGACTGATCAGTCGAGGTTGCAAGATCACATGGCCTCTACGATCACCCGACCTCACTCCGGTCGATTTCTGGTGGTGGGGCTATTTGAAATCACGTGTGTACCGTTCATCTCCTTCAACATTGGCCGAACTCAAAGATTCCATCTGTCGTGAGGTTTCTGCAATTCATTCCGACATATTGCATTCAGCTGTAACGGGCATTGCGAGTCGCCTTAGTTGTGTCGTACAATGTAATTCAGTCTAACGCTCTCCCAACTGAGCTATTTCGGAGGTCATATTGAACAACTGTTATTATCAGAATAAATGAATGGAGCGTACTGTTGTCCTTTTCATTGTGTTTCGGACAGTCAGTGCCATCTATAGGCCACTTTTTTTTAACTAAAACTTTTTTTGCTGCCAAAAAAAAAAAAAAAAATCCGACTACCTTGTGAGCCCTTTCTTGCAAACCGCACTTCTTTATCTTACTTTCTTTTCTTTTTTTATGAATTTTTAAAATTGTAACGAACTTTTGGCTCACCCGGTATATAACAGCACATACTAACAATATTACACTATAAATTCAAAAGAAAGAAAAAAATTTTAAAAATGAAGTCTTATGGAAGGGGTTAGTGAAAATCTAATCATATATTTGGTGTAAGGCGTTAACAGAGTTCACCTGCAAATTAACTTTAGTTAGTCTTTAATATTGCAGAAAAATTAGAGTTTGAATTTTAAAGAAAACATATAAGCAATTCTTTCTGTTGTATTTAAAAATTGAATTGAATCTGTTAAAATTAAAATTGAAAATATTTATTCTTATAAAATTGATTTCAAAAGAATATTTCCTATTCTTTCGCCATCTTTAGTGTAAATATATAGTCGATCGTATAACTCTAGTACGAATGGAGATAGAAGAAACATAGTGTTTTAGTACTGTATAGGAAGAATGCGTCAACAAGTGATGGGACTGTAAAAAAGAGTTTAGTTATCTCTCTGGGTCTCTACTGAACTATGAGAATCGAGTGTTGCTGTCGGCATGCTGATCTGTCGTTTCCAGGTTTTCCGTTCTATACACATAAATACGGCTCACTATTTATTAAAAGGTGTGCAGAAAGGCAAAAATGCGGTGTCGATGTGTAAAAAGTATTGCAACAGTTTGGCTGTTTACTGTGATGTATCGAAACTATTTATGTTTGAGCTTGCAAATTCCCAATTTTTCGGTTAACGAACATAATCTGTTACAAGACATTATTTGCTATCCAAATTGTTCGTTAATGGATCATTGATTTAATATAGATTTTTTTGGGAAATCAGTTGATTCGTTCTAGAGACCCTAAAAATTCAATTTAAAAAAAAGGTGGATAATTTCTTAGAAAAGTCATTAAAGAATAATGCCTACAGATAGTCTTGCATATATATTTTTTTTCATTTTCTGTTTATGAGGCGTGAAAGAACAAGTCCAATATCCATTGTTTTTCTCTCTTTTTCAGGATTTTCCGGAAGTGATTAATAGCTTGGTTTCGGTGCTGTTCTAGATTTAGATTAGATTTAAGATAAGGTGGTTCCAAAAGAACCTAGCACCGTGACCATAGATCTATTATACTATAGCCCTCAGAAAGCCCTATTTGAAGAGACCAGTGGCTGAAGCAAAATTCAGCAGACATTTTACAGGAATTTCCTGCAACATTCAAGGCTCTATCAAGTACTGACCCAGGTGTTCAAATTGATGTGCAGAAAAGGTTTCACATTCACATAAGATGTGTATTGAAGTTTCTTCCATATAATGACAACCTCCATAAGAGGGATCATCTGAAGCTCCCATTATGGTGAGATGTCTTTTAAGGTGGCAGTGTCTTGTAAGTAAGTGTCACTGCTTTCCTTAAGACTGCTTCTATTAAGCTTTAATAATTCTTTTCGCCTTTTACTAGGGCACGTGCTATTTAATAGCCTTGCTTGTCTTTGATCATTGGTATTATACCAGTTCATAAACTGTTGTTTTCTGAAGAGATCAAAGACATTCTTTCTAATCAATTTTTATGAAATACCTAAAACTTGTTCAGTATCAAAAAAGTAGTGTGTTAATCCAGTTCTTGCCAGCTCATCAGCTAATTCATTGCCAGGAATACCAGGGTGCCCAGGCACCCACATTAAAGTGATGGGGTTATTATTAGTTAATTTACACAAAGTGAGATAACATTCCCAGACAAGAACAGAAGTTAAAGTAGACTTCTGTAGAGCTAGTAATGCAGCTTGACTCTCTCTGTCAGAGCAGATAATTATTCTTTTATGAGAATAGTTTCTGCTTAAGCATAATCTACTGCACATGACAATGGCCAAGACTTCTGCTTGGAATACAGTTGTATATTTACCCAAAGGGAATGATAACTTTGTGCCATCAGCTGGACAATAAATACCAGCCCCATTGTTGGAATTCATTTTTGAGCCATCAGTATACCAGTAAAGACAGCTTTCACTGATGGCAACTTTATTCCAGTCTTCTCTCAAGGGAAATTTGATTGTATAAGGCTTATCAAAAGCATACTTAACAATCGTGTAATCAATAGGTATACTTATAAAAGGATGACTAGTTGCGTCTTCCTAAAGGTTTCCCCAGGATAAAAATCTAGAGTAGTCCTTCCACTGACCTGTACTTTTAAGCCTCTTCATGCTAAGTATTGCTTCTGTTTCAATATAAAGAGGATGCATACCAAGCAGCTCCAGTGCATATGTGACAGTTGTTCGAATACATCCAGAGATAGCTACACAAAGCATCCTTTGTAATTTTGTTAATTCTGCTTTAGAAGTTTCATTTTTGATTTTATGCCACCAGATCACTGAGCCATAGGTAATAATGGGACAAATGATCATAGTGTAAATCCAATGAATAACTTTGGGATTTAAGCCTCAAGTTCTTCTAAATGCATTTCTACATGACCAGAAATCTTTTTTTGCTCTTTCAATACAAAAGTTGAAGTGCTTGTTCCAACTTAAGTTCAGGTCAAAAAATACTCCTAAGTATTTAACTTCTGTGGAGCAAGTTAATTCTTGACCAAAAAAACTTATGTTTTTCAGATTAAAATTCTTTTTCTTTGTAAAGGCTACCATAGTGGTTTTATGAGGATTTACAGAAAGGCCTTCTTTTTTACAACAAGTCTCATCTTGTTTGAGAGTATTGGACATGATGCTAGAGATTGTTTTACTAAACTTACTTCTGACGATTATAACTAAATCGTCTGCATATCCAATGGTGATTATGCCTGGTGTTTTTAACACCTCTAAAAGGGAATCTACTACACAGTACCATAAGATGGGTGAAAGAACCCCTTCCTGTGGACAACCAGCTTTGACTTGGATCATCATGTTTTCACCTAAAGATGAGTCACTGACAAATCTGTTATTGAGCAGATTTTCTATCCAAGAACAGATTGTGCCATTAACTCCCTTTCTAGCAAGAAATTGTAAAATAGTTTCAATGAGTACCCTCAATATTTAAGAAAACAGCTAAAGCAAGTTCCTTTGTCTTAAATTTCTTCTCCAAAATGAAAGATAGGTTGTAGATCGCAACTATTAGTGGATCTCCTAGGTTGATGTGCATATTGAGAGTTGGAAAGTGGTTTTTCTACTAAGTAGACTTCTCTAATATATCTGTCTATCAGCTTTTCAATTGCCTTTAGAAGAAAAGATGTTAAACTGATAGGTCTAAAAGATTCAGCTTCATAGTAATTATCTTTCCCTATTTTAGGAATAAAAATTACTTTTGTATGCCTCCAAGCAATAGGTATATGCCCAAAAGCTATACTTGACATAAAAATTCTACAGAGAATAGGAGCAACGCACTGGACTTCCTCAATAAGCAAAGCCTGTACAATTCCATCCATTCCCGGTGATTTAAAAGACTTAAAGGACATTATTGCCCATTTTGTTCCATCATAAGTTATGATTTTTTTTGGCAATATCCCATTTACTTCTACCACAATTTGATGTAGAGAGTGTAAAATTAGGAGTTCCATTTATTTCGTGGGAACCTGGGAAGTGAACTCTGAACAGTTCAGCCAGTGTCTCTCTCCCAGATTCTGAAAACTTACTATTTGGCAATTTAAGAGTGCTTAGACAGCAGTTCATGTCTTTAGACATTATTTTAACGAGTCTTGCAGTAGCAGATACAGTTTTAATGTCAATGCAGTAATTTTGCCAAGAATTCTTTTTAGAATTCTTGGTAGCTTTATTATAAGTGATAAGTGCTAGTTTATATTTCTGCCACTCACCATTCTTTTTGGCTCTATTAAAGAATTTTCTACACTGTCTTTGCAATTTACTTAACTCTTTAGACCACCAAGGAATTAACCTTGGAGAGCAAGTATTGCTGATATCACAATTTTGATAGTGTGCTTGGAGAATGGCATGTTGCATGTGATCAACGGCCAACTCCAAATCTGCTACCAAAGATAACTTACTGAAGTCACCTTCCTTGAGGAGATCTTCTAGATCTTTTTTGTAGGAACCCCAGTTGGTATTTTTTGGGTTCCTACCTACCACATCTAGTCTGTTTGCTCCTAAAACAGAAAAGCTATTGTATTGGTGGTCAGATACTCTTATTTCATCAGACACTTTCCAATCTTTAATTAAGTCAGCACACTTACTGTTGCATAAAGTGATGTCAATGACTTCTCTTCTATTTATAGTAATAAAGGTAGGTTCATTACCTCTATTAAGAATAAATAGATTATAATACAAAATGCATTATAAAAGATCCTCACCATGTCTGTTGCAATCACTACTTCCGCACATAGTGTGGTGAGCATTTGCATCACATCCTATGATGAGTTTCTTACTCAAATTGTTCTAATCTAGAAGACTGACAATATGCACGTTAAATGTATCGAAAGGAAGATTTGAAGACATAAAGATGATTTCATCTTTGATTTCTTGCAACAAACAGGATACTTTTACAGCAACATTACCCCCATTTAGGTAATTGAGCTGAATGAGGGTATTTAATTTGTTGCTAATAGCAATATATGCTCTTGGTATCAAACAACATTTATCATAAAATATGTTAAAAGTCTGAACACGTAGGTCCAAAACAGAACCATTGCAAGTCCATGGCTCTTGAATTAAGACAATGTCAACCTCCCTTCTAGTCATCTTCTTGCTAAGAATATCTGAAGCTGATAGACTATGATGAAGGTTGATCTGGGCTACTTTGATGGTACTTACCACTGTGGCACCTAAAGAATCTAAGAAGAAGCAGTGCTTCCCAAGTCTCCAAAAGTAGGGGACTTACTTACTTGAGTTTCTTGCAAAACCTTTTCTATGTCACTCGCAGATAGAGGAGAGCTAGGTTGCAGGGTTATATTAGAAAAAGAATCTAAATCCAGTTATTCAATGTTAGATAATTCACTTTCTTTACAAGAAGTAGGAGAGGATTTATTTACTGGAGAGGAAGTTACACCTTCTTGTACAACTTCCATCTCTTCAATGCTCTGTACGTCCTTCTGGTTTGGGTCCCGGGGAATTTTGAAGGTTCCCCAATTCCAACCAGTATAGGCACCATATTTTACCTTTTTAATGGCTTCTGAGGCTTCCATATCAACCTCGAAAATCCATCTAATAGAATGTGTTTCTACAGACTTCTGCGGAGTACGCCATTCTAGACTTCAATTCTGGGTTGAGTCTATTTAGCCGTTTCAGAAAGATGGCAGGATCCTTGGTATGAGTGTCCCATGTCTTAAAGGTCACCTTACCGATTTAGATAGATCCCTGGGATCCAGATCACTGAGCCCCTCACCCCCAAACAGACTCTTGCTACCAAGGAAGGATTTTTTTAATCCATTCCACAGTTTCAAGGTCATCACATAGGAGTATTAGTGCCCCAAACTCTAAGCTGAAGCCTCGAACCCTAGGCAGATGATTTCCTATGGAGACCTCATCTGTCCTGCTCAGAATCTCCAGCTGTATAGAGTCAACATCCTCCTTGAGTTTGATGGTTGGGAAACCATCCTTCACAATAGCTGCTTTATGGCTTTTAATAGCCTGAGCAAAAATCCCAGGTTGATGATCATCCCTGGGCTTTTTGGAGGCAGTGTTACTGGGAGATGAGGTTGACACCTCAGGCCTAAGTCTTTTGGTGCCACCCACCTTCTGAGCAGTCTCCACGTGCTCCCTTGCTTTATTGCGACGCCTTAGATTGCGTCTTTGTGATTTTGTGAGAACTCCTGGTTTTCCAACTGTGGTACCTGTGTGCTGCCTTGTGACAACTCCACCTCCTCCAGCAGCCAGATTGTGAGAGCTTTCCTTTTTGTCGGGATTCTGTTCCTTAGGTACCGTTTCGCCGGCTGAGTGGATAACACCAGGAGATGTATCCAATCCTTTTTTATCATTTATATTTTTTTGTTTTCGTCATCCATAAGTGACCTAGAAACTGGGAGGAAATATAAAGTCACCACCTGCATAGCCTCCCTGTACAGGTGGAAGGCAAACATACAACGAGGTTTTGCCTGGTTCCTCGAGGGGCCCGTTAGCGACATAATAGCCCTGGTGCCATTCATCCACCGGCACGGAGCCTAACACCTTGGATTAGGTTACCGTTCTGTATTATCCAAGTGTAATAGCACAGCCGTCTCGCTATGGGTGACCCTACCAGGACCTTAAATCAAGTTTAGGTTCTTCCTGACATACATCACCTGTGCTACCTGTGGACACCCTCACACCTCTTTGAGGTTACAGAATAGGGTTTTGTGAGGGTTAGGTGCCGTTCTAAGACCAATGTAGAACTTTGAAGTTTTTTTCCAATATAGAGCTTTGAAGTTTAATAGATAAGCGACAGAACTTGAGAGAGATTAAAAACGATTTTTGGTCCGTTGGGTTTGGCAACCCTGCACATTATTATCCGAAAATCGAGAAAAATTCCTTAGAATTCGTTTTTGTTTGTTACCTAAATATGCGTTCATTGTGTGTGTGTCCGAACACAAAAATCCCTGGTGAAAGTTTTCGTTGTCCGATTTATTAGCAGTCCGAACTGTTCGATAATCGATCCCGGCTATACGGACTTTTTTGCTACGATCACGTTAAGAATATTCAAAATAAAAGTTTATATTTTCTACTGTCATAAAAACGTGTTTAGAATTATATATATAATATATATATATATATATATATATATATATATATATATATATATATATATATATATATATATATATATATATATATATATATATATATATATATATATATATATATATATATATATATATATATATATATATATATATATATATATATATATATATATATATATATATATATATATATATATATATGTATATCTATATATATATATATATATATATATACATATATATATATATATATATATATATATATATATATATATATACATACATACATACATACATATATATATATATATATATATACATACATACATACATACATACATATATATATATATATATAACACGTAGGCGAATCTGCGGCTCTTTAAAGGATTATTTGTGTTCCCTTTTCATTTTTGTGTTATATTTTAAAAAATTATCATCGTTCCGTATGTGTTTCAAAATGTCTTTTAAATTACAGACAGCAAATATGAAAGACTAACTGCAACATTGTAACAAATTTCATTTCTGTCCAAGTTAAGAATGATATGACTCATCCAAATTTGTACGAACTAACATAACCAGTGGCATAATGGACCTACTCCGGACCAATTTTGAATTTGCTTTCATTGCAGAGGACAGTTGACATTGTGCTTTGGAGGAGCACATTTTTGGTAAGCTAACTATAATTTGTTTCGTGGTATGTAACACTTGTGTTGTCATTGTTTTAATATCACAAAATTTGTATTTTCTAAGTTTCTTTATATTTATTTCCAGTTCTTGTTAAAAAAAAAAAAGAGATCAAAAATAAGAAAGAAAATATCAGCCAGAGAAAAGAAATTTTAATAAATGAGTGGGAGAATTTCTTTTTTATTGACAGTTAAAGAAAAGTATTATGTGTTATTGCGTAATTCTATGGCCAAACATTATAAGGCTAGCAATTTATGTCGACATTTTAAAACCAATCATCTTTAATTTTTTGAACAATATCCACCAAATTCCAATTCAAGATCAGACAAACTTGTTTCCTTAATATTAAATTTAAGTAAAGAGAAGTCAGTTTTGATGATCAAGCCTAGTAATGCAATCAAGCTAATAATGTCACTGATGCCTGTTTTGTTATTATTTGGAATATTGCTCGAGCAAAACTTCCGTGTGGAGAGGGAGTTTATATTTAAAAAAAATAATAATAATAAAAATTAAAATAAAACACATTTGAGATCTACTTAAAATTTTAGATTCAAATAATGCTTCCTTGCCCAAAGTTGTTTCGCAAATTCCCTTATCGAGACACGCAACAGAACGCGCGACACATAGCTGCAATAAAATACATCTCTTGAATATAGCTTAAAAAATGATTTGAAGGACTGTATTGCATGAACTTAGTCCTTGCTTAATCGACAGATATCACAGGTCTTCCGCAATTGGCAGTTTTCATACCTTTTGTTTCATCTGACTTCGTTGTTAAAGAATTATTAGATTTAGTATCACTTCAAGAATCAACCCATGGTGTCAATATTAAAATTGCATTAGATTCCACAGTGAAGACGTTTGATGGGCCTTTCAATAAACTTGCAAGCATTGCAATTGGTGGAGCTCCGGCAACTTTTGGCAAGAAAAAATCAGTCATATTTGTCATTTAAGAGATTATTTTCAAATCATATTTCAAAATAATCTCTTTAACGCCCAATAAGACCTACTGAATTCCTACTGTAATTCCTAATGATTCACTGCATAATTGATCGAGAATATTTCGTTACAAAATATTAAAAATATCCTGATAAATTAATTATCTGATCAAAATATTAAAAATATCCTAAAGACAGTGTTACAGATTGTAAATTACACTTGCATCACTGCAAAAAGGCATCGAGTGTTCAAAAATTTTCATGAAGAATTAAAGGACGAAGAACTTCCAAATGGCATTAATGTCCTTTACATTGTTAGTTAGCCGGCCAACTTGTCTAGTGGTCAGCGTGCCTGACTACGTATAGGGAGGTCCTGGGTTCGAATCCCGGTTCAGGCATGGGTGTACTTTCTCTTTCTCTATCCTCTCTTTGTCCTTTTCTTGTGTGTGTGAATGAAGTATGAATGATGCCTACCCTATAAACGGGTCCCTATGGCATGTGTGAAGGTGCAATGGTGGCCCACCCGCTGTGGTGCACCCGGAGCAACGCCTCGGCAGTTAAGAGGTCGCTGTGTCTGGCTGGTTTCTTGGTATCAGGGAAGAATAAATTAATATACTCTGTTGCAGTTGTAACTGTCTACAATCTGCCATTGGAAAAAAAATAACATTGTTAGTTATCTAGCTATAACATATTAAATCGATTTGTAGATTTGTTTGATCCGATAACTGCATTTCTAAGAGAAAAGGAAATAAACTTTTCAAAATTAGATTATCACGAGTGATTACAAGGCTTTATGTTTCTGACTGATGTCATGAAACATTAGCAAACATTGAATTTACAATCACTAGGGGAAGGACCAAATAATATGTGACCTCTCACAGTGTAAATTTAATTTTCAAACTAAATTACAACTCTTTCAAAAGGACATTAAAAATAAAACACTTTGTCATTTTCCTCGAATTCAAAAATTGTGTTCCTATAAAAATAAAAAAAGTAAATAAATGAAATAAAAAAATTCACCGAATATATAAAAAAATCTAGAAAAAATATGAACGGAATACCAAAATAGTTTTCAAGATTTGAAATATTAAATTGTCTCTTGATTTTTTTTCTGAATCCATTTAAAATTAAAATAATTCAATGTGAGTTTTCCATTTCGAATATAATTATGATCCATGTGGAGAATTGGAATTATTAGCGAAGCAAGAAGACCAAGCTCTACGGTTAAAATATGAGTCGACGCCGATTACTGGGTTTTGGAAATTTGTATCAGAATCAAAGTATCTTGAATATAAAAGGTCTGCTTGTCGAATTATTTGAACATTTGGGACAACGTACTATGTGAATTATTTCATTCCACTTTAAAATTTATGAAATGCAAACACCGATCCGTACCAATTAACCGGCATCTCAAAGAATTACTGCGAAATGCTGTCACCAATGGTTCACCAAATTTTAAAGAATTATTCAAGAGAAATAAAATAAATGTGTATTTAATTTTTAAGATTTAAATCCAATACACATATTTGTAACTTTATGTATATGTTTACAATAAGTATAATTTATGTAAAGAAATTATGCATACGTTTTAAATACGTATTTAATTGCGGCACGCAAAAAAATTTCAAATTATGAAAAATGGCTCTGAGTATCAAGGAGACAGACCTCCCTTGATGCCATTTCAGTTACATTACACTAATATAGAAGGAAAATCAAAGATCTTATTAAGAATATATTCAAATTTCTTATTGACAGTTTTATTAATAGGTTGAAAAAATTAAATAATAAAATATACTTAATATTTTAATTAATGATTTTTTGCATAAAAACAAATTCGGCGCAGAATCTTCATGCCAAGTGTTTATAGTAATGCTAAATCAAATCCTTCGATGACAGCGTATTTGCTCCCCACTCGAATTACAAAATGGGTAATTGGTGGTGAAATATGAGATTATAACTGATTTATTGAGATTATTATTGAAAAAATCCTGTTATGTGGAGAGTTCATTGATTTAAAATAAATTGAATAACTCTTTATTATTATTAATTTTTTTTTATAAATTCAGGAAATGCCAGAAGAAACCCGAATCTTAGTTTCTCCATTTCTTTTAAATAATTAAACTCCGCTTCACTCAGATTGTAAGGACCGTAACAATCGCTATTGTCACAGCGAAAATGAAAGAAAGTGCAATAAACAAAGAAAGTGAATTAGAATAACTTTCATTCTAATTAGCTGTTTTGGAGTATTACAATGGCAATTGATTTCAATGCAAAAACGACAGCGACTTGAATTAATTATTAAAGCCAGTATAATTGTTTTCTATGTCATTACGGCTGTATAGCAATTAATTATAGCCTTAAGATTATTCTGGAAAAAAAAATTATAAATTGTTACCATTTGTTCGCATTAGATACAATTGTTGGAAATAGTAATTTTTATGTTTTAAAACATACTATATATACAACTCTATTTCGAAAAAGAATTGTTTGGATTAAATTATAAAGTTTATTTGCTATGAACAGAAATTTAATTATTGAGTGTGATAACGAAAATTAATAAATGAGTTATATGTAGAAATCAATTTAAAACCCTGAAATATTATAAATGAAAGCCTAAGTTGTACACTTATAATTCTGAGAATTCCTAGTATTATTTGTATATATTGTTGCGATCCATATAAATATTCGATCTCAAATCCAATTCATTCTTATATTTCCTATAAAAAAATGTCCCAAAGTTATGAAAGTTTTGAATTAAATAAAAATTTTTTAAAATTGTTATTCTTTTTATTGAATCATAAAAATCACAGGGTAGAACTATGTATTGTATGAGTGATGGAAAATTCAAATCTTGAGTTATCTGTTATAAAACTTGAGTTATATATTTCTATCTTTAGAAATCAAGAATAGGTAGATGATTAATTAATATTTATGCTTCTAAAAATCTTTAAAGATCAAACGTGTTGTTTAGTTACTGCAATAAAACTGTTATATCTACAAATAAATTTACAAAAATGAGTTGTACTTCAAACAAAATTGTATTGTTAAAGAAACGGAGTAATATTTTGGAACAAGCCTAGATAATTTTGAGCTATCATATGCCAGACCAATCTTTCTGTTCAATGTAATTCAGGTTGCCATACAGTAGGAATTATTTGAAACAATTAGATTTACGTTCTTATGCGTGCGAAAGAGAATGATTTGAAATTTTTTTTCTATATAGGGTAATTTTAATCAAAGTTTAAAAACAATATAAGAAAACTAATGATTAGAATGACCTAGTATTTCAAGGGAAAATTAATGAAAGAGGAAAGAATACGGCATAAGAAAAGTAATTCCAAATTTTATGACTAGATGAGTATTAAGTTTCAGAATGTGAAAATGAAAACACTCGTCATGCGCACGATTCATTGCGCTGCAGTTGGAATAAAAAGACGTCCAATACATGACATTTCCTCGTTTTGCATCTGAGAAATTCTCCGAGATTGTTTCAACTAGGGATTGTGCTCTGCTTGTACAGCTATTTTAGAAAAAGGAAAGCAAAGGATTTAGCTGACACAACAATTGAAGTGGCCACAGCACTACAGGAGGAATTGAATAGTGGTGTGCCAGAGTACAGTGTCCGAGGAATCACACGAACTTAGGGCATGCCTATGAGCACGTCTACAAAATCCTGCATTACCATCTTCTCAAAATTACCCATGTGCAGGAGTTGCTGATCTGTCGTCAAGATAGACTTTTGCTTTAGAATATTTTGCTCGCATGGAAAGAAAGCAATGGATGGCCGTAGATTATTTTGTGGACAAACGAAGCCCATTTCCATCTGAAAGGATATGCCAAAACAGATCTGCTAAAAATGGGCAACAGAAAATTCACTTGAACATCAACTTGTTCTTTACTCTGAAAAGTCGCTGTGCGAGTTTATCGCTTATTTATCATAGGGACAATTTTTTCGGGGACATGGATTTTCAGTCCTGTTACCAGTGTTGTCCCTGGTTAACAGTAAAAGTGTATTTTGTGCAGCTACATCATCACAGCTTTTTGGTAGCTTAAATATGTGGTTGGTATCATACTTATCCAAATTGGCGCTTTTTTTTACTTTACTAATTTAAAAAAGTAACCACTGAAGCTGCATTTAAGAAATACTAGAATTATCTATGGTCATTTAACTGTTCTCTGGTCATCCCAAATATTTAATCTTGATTCATGGAATTCATATCTATGGGACTATCTGAAAAATGTTACGCTCAGTGTTCCGATCGCAAAGCTGGAATGAAGGCCAATACTGCACAAAAACTTTCTGAACATGACCAGGGAAACTCTTTAATAAGTTATGGAACATGTGTTTTCTTGGTTTCAAATAGTTGCAATAAACGGGGGACAGAATATTGAATATGATTTAGGCAAGTCTTTTGAAATTTAGAAATTGATTTCATTAACGATTTTTTTTATGTTGTTTTTGTCCTTCGGGACAGCGAAAAACCGGATTTTCCCATCCGATATGATATGATTTTGTCAAAGTGGAAGTCTTAAGTATAACTAATAATATCCCAATAGTTCAGCCATGTATACTTAAGGGTACTTGACTTAATGGGCAACTTCGCCTAAGTCATTATTTTACGATTCATATGTTATTTTTAATCAAAGCATTTTAAATTATGAGGCTTACAACTTCCTCCATTGTTGGAATTTGGAAATATTTTTTCTCTTAGCTTCTTCATTCCAAAATATTCAGTTCAAATGTTATTCTGATCGATGCTTTCTTTCTTATAGCGTTTTTAAATTTAAATTTAAATTATCCTCACCCTGTATATTAACTATGCATTATTTAAAGGTATTTATTGAAGTAAAAATAAGTGATGTAAAATTTAATTGCATCTTTATAAATAAAAAGCTATAAATGTATATATTTTTATGAATCTTTTAAGCATTTATCACCGTATTAGGATGTTGATTCATTAGAACATGGATGGGAAAAAATACAGCTTTAATATTTAATAGTTTCATCACGAAAAGTGTTTATAAGCGTTTTGTACCTCTTTTGATTTTTCTTAGTTGAATTACACATGAAAAATTATTTTATGGTACAAAATACCACTTTTAGTAAAAATAAAAGCGTAATAAATATAGAAGTTAAAAGCTGTAACTATCTAATCGAATCAATACCTCTATTTTTGCAATTTTGCAATTTTTTCCCGGAAAATGAGTTATCAGCCGAATGGTTAGCATTATAGCCTTCGGTTCAGGAATTCATGTCTTTGGTTCACACCTCAAATTTGGTTGTTTGTAGCACTTCGGAATTCTCTTTAGTCCCGATGTAATAAGCCCTAACGTACAAAAAGCTGACCGTTGAACAACCAATCAATTTATACCCGAAAGTTATTTACACATGTTTATCATTGGAAATTATAGTCTACAAAAGTAGATGAACTTGAATCTCCAGTAATTTATAAAAATTGGTTCTTCAGCATGATTAAGGAATTTTAACGGAATAATATTTACATTAATTAAACTATAAACTCAGTGGCAGTCTGTGGTGTCCAGATAGGGATTAACTTCTAGTCAGTAAGTGAGTGATCGTAAATTAAAAGTTCGTAAAAACGAGCGTCTACTGTATATCTTACTCTAGTTCCTCTTACGTTCATTCAACAGAGCCGTCATAGAACATGGAAATCAAAATTGAAGAGCAGGATTGAGCCAATATCGTCTGTACAAGGGGTAATTGGGGGTTTGTTTGTTGGAGGTATTGAACTTTTTTTTCCAATGGCAGATTGTAAACAGTTACTACTACAACAGAGTCTATTAATCTATTGTTCCCTGATACCAAGGAACAGGCCAGACACAACAACCTCTTAGCCGCTGAGGCGTTTCCCCGGGTGCACCACAGGGGGTGGGCCACCATCGCACCCTCACACATGCTATAGGGACCCTTTTATAGGGTAAGCATCATTCATACTTCATTCACACACAAGAGAAGGACAAAGACAGGATAGAGAGAGAGAGAAAATACATCCATGCCCGAACCGCGATTCGAACCCAGGACTTCCCTATCTGTAGTCAGGCACACTGACCAGGAGGTATTGAAACTAATAAATTATATGTAGTAGGAAAATTCATTGAGGTGTTTAAAAGGCGTCTAAAAAATTGTAATAAAACACATTCTAGTATAATTTAGTTAGATTTTGCTTATAGTATAAAAATTTTATTTTAGTGATTATTTAAAAAAAATAAATTTTTATTAAAAATACATGAGACATCACGGGTGAAAAAAAATTTAATTTTATAAAGAAAAGAAAGAATTTTGTATTTAATGAAGAAATTAATATTTTCTCATTTAACATTTTTCAATATTCCCATTTTCAATATATCTTTTTGAAACAGTTTAAAAGATGTTTAGATTTTTGCATTTTACTATAATCACTCGAAATATTTGTTGCATTTTGAGTTGGGAAAAATCTATATTTAAGAATTAGAAAATAAATAATAAATAAGAAAAACCACTTAAATGACATGCATCAAGCTAAATATTCACCCCTTTAGGGGGTTTACCTTCTTTAGGTAAACACGGGTGTCACAATCCCGAGGTACCCTAGTGAACTTTCCTCTTCTTTATTTTCTTCTCTCATCTACTCTTCTGCTTTTTCTTCCTTTTCTCCCTCATTGTGGTTTCCTCGAAAGAGGTTGAGGGCTCCCTTTGAGTAACTTTCGCCGCTCTGTTGCTATTAGCTACTCTTGAGGACTAAATCACCCACGTGTTTGCCGTGCGTGGAGACCCGTTTCCCTGGAAAGGAGGATCCTGGTAATTGAGGCCTCCTGAGACCAACACATTGCTTTGGCCTCTGCTTCAGGTAAACGGGAGGTGTGTTGTGGTCCTCAGCACATCAATCGGCTTTATGGATCAAGCGATCGGTACATCTACTGGGTAACTCGCTAAGGGTGGAGACCACTTCAGGGATGTACCGTGAGCGTATAGGGACTGACTAGCATTGTTGCAGTTGATATGCTGCATCCCCTTGTAGGGCTCCGTGGTGGGTGATGCCGTCTAGTCCCCGAATTTTCTGACAAACTATATGGATAACAAAATAAATTCTTTTCTCCCAAGGGAGCAACAGTTAGAAATGATTAATGCAAAATATTTTATTGTGAAAAGAGCTGAGGGAGGCTCTTTTCAATTTGTCTCACCATTTCTCATTGAGAAAAGTATTTCCTCTTATCTAGGAGAAGTGAAAAACATACGAAGGATACGATCTGGAGATATATTGGTTGAAATTGCTAATCAACAACAAGCAATTTTTATACAAACACTTAAAAAAATTGGCAATGTTGACGTTATCGTGCAGCCTCATATGACATTAAACTTCTGTAAGGGAGTAATTTCTGCGGCAGATCTGATATATACATCTACAGATGAAATTCTTGAGAATTTAAAATCTCAAAAAGTCTGTGCTGTCAAACGAATAACTCTTAATCGAGATGGTGTTTCAATCAACACGAAACATCTCATTTTGACTTTTTCAACTCCAGACTTGCCAGAACACATAAAAGTTGCATATATGAGATGTTCTGTAAGAGCGTATATACCAAATCCGCTGCGCTGCTTTCAATGCCAACGCTTTGGCCATTCAAAAATAGCTTGCAGAGGTAAACTTACGTGTGCCCGTTGTTCTGACGTTGGCCACGATAGTGTTACCTGCAATGCTAAGGAGGTTTGTGTCAACTGTAAAGGCGACCATCCTGTTTACTCACGA
This sequence comes from Latrodectus elegans, assembly GCA_030067965.1. Classification (NCBI taxonomy): domain Eukaryota; kingdom Metazoa; phylum Arthropoda; class Arachnida; order Araneae; family Theridiidae; genus Latrodectus; species Latrodectus elegans. The sequence goes on along the minus strand of CM057814.1, from coordinate 85,847,774 downwards.
TCTTGCCCAGCATGGCAGTTGGAAAAATAAATTATTACCGTTAAAATAAAAAATAATGTGTCATATCCAGAGGCTCGACGAATTGTCGCCACACGTACACCACAGCTAGGTATTAGCTATGCAACTGCCGCTAAGAAAGTCACCAGATCTTGCTGCACGCAAACTGATGCTATTTCGCAGCCTTCAACTACTCCATCTCCCAAACCAAAAGTAACAAAATCTTCAACCATTATGCCAAAACTAACTTTTGCCAAATCAAGGGCATCCCAAGCAAAGAAATTAAAACTTGCAAAAGAAGGTGCTCGTAAATCTTCCTTGACAGAAAGGAAAGCCAGGCTTACATTGGATGAAGATACCGTAAAACTGTATCCCTTAAATGCTGATAGTTTGGAGGATTCATCAGAGACTCAGATGAGCACTGCTGGTGAATAACATTCATCCCATTAATGACTTCCTTTGTTTCATGGAATTGTCGAGGTTTTCGTTCTCGAATTGACGACGTCAAATCTGTTATCTCTCGCTACAACCCCGCATGTGTGGCTCTCCAGGAAACATTCCTGAAGCCCACTGTTAACACCAAACTGCGTGGGTTTCAATGCTTCAGAAAGGATAATGGTGGTGATGCGTCTGTATCTGGAGGAGTTTGTATATTCACATAAAACTCATATTCTAGTACAGAACATCCACTAAGAACTACACTACAAGCTGTAGCAGTGAAAATTCACGTAACATGTCTTATCACGGTTTGCAGCCTGTATTTACCACCACAAGACGTCGTAAATTCAGAGGAACTAGATAATTTAATTGACCAACTCCCAGCTCCATTTGTACTCCTCGGTGATTTTAATGGCCATAATACTCTGTGGGGTAGTGAAGATACGAATTCTCGCGGTCGTTAGATAGAGCAGTTCATATCTGAAAATTGCCTCTGTCTGCTGAATACCGATGAGAAAACTTATTTCCACGAACCATCACGGACATTTCACTCTCTTGACTTAGCTATTTGTTCTCCTTCACTCCCGCCATTGCTGAATTTTGCTGTCGGAAATGACCTCTACAATAGTGATCATTTCCCTCTAATCGTGTCTCAGGCTGGAAGTAATAGTGTGTGTCACAACCCACCTAGTTATGTGTACAGTCGAGCCGATTGGACACTTTTCACGCAATTGACTGTGATCAGTGTGACAAGAGTTAAGACAAATATAATAGATGATGCCGTTAAATATGTCACCGACACAATAATCAGAGCTGCGGATGTTGCTATCCCTAAAAATTCCATCATTCCTCATAAAAACAGGAAACCTTGGTGGAATGAAACATGCCAACTCTCTTATAAGAAACAAAGGAAGCAATGGAATATATTTCGAAGATACCCTACTACGGAGAATCTGGTTGCTTTAAAAAAAGCCAAAGCTCAAGCTCGAAGAGTTAGACGTCAGAGTCAAAGAGAATCTTGGATTCGCTACGTGTCGTCAATCAATTCATCGACAACAAGTAAACAATTATGGAGGAAAGTTAAAGCAGCCAATGGTATTTATCAGGATTATTCCATTCCTGTATTAAAAACCGGAGCTGCAATACACTCCTCAGCGGTAGATATTGCTAATGTTATCGGTGAAACCTTTGCTAGTGTTTCCAGCTCTGATTCATATAATCCTACTTTTCTAAGGATTAAACGAATCGCTGAGCGGACACCTCTAAGATTTCATGATCGACATAATCTACCATATAATTGTGATTTTGAATTGTCAGAATTGAAGACTGCTTTATTTAAAGCAAACGACACTAGCCCAGGACCAGATGGAATCTCGTATCAAATGCTCCGTCATTTAAATCATGATTCTTTATTAAACATACTTTCCCTGTTTAATAGAATCTGGATTGAGCATGCTTATCCTACGTCATGGAGAGAAGCGATAGTGATTCCAATATTGAAACCTGGCAAAGATTCATCTGACCCTCTGAGTTATCGTCCAATAGCTCTCACGAGTTGCTTGTGCAAAACTTTTGAGCGTATGGTCAATGCTAGACTCATTTACGTCTTAGAGAAGAATAATTGCATACCTCTTCATCAAAGCGGATTTCGAAGAGGTCGATCAACTATTGATAACATAGTAGATCTGGAATCCCAAATTCGAAATGCTTTTGTGAGGAGAAACCATCTTGTTGCAATTTTCTTCGATATTGAGAAAGCATACGATCGTACGTGGTGTTTTGGCATTCTCCGCAATATGCATAATCTTGGATTTAAGGGTAATCTTCCAATATTTATACAGAATTTTCTAGCTACTAGGCTATTTAAAGTACGTATTGGAAGTACAGTTTCCAATACTTTTACTCAAGCTGAGGGTGTCCCTCAAGGTAGCGTTTTAAGCGTAACCCTTTTTAACCTTTTCATCAATAACATACTTCATCAGTTACCATCTTCAGTTCATAGGAATTTATATGTTGATGACTTACAAATTTCATATCAGGGTTCAAACATGAATATAATTGAGAGACAATTGCAAACAGCTGTAAACAATCTAACTACTTGGTGTGAACGAAATGGTCTTAGTATATCTCCTAGTAAGAGTCACTGTGTCCATTTCTGTAGGAAAATTAGCCTTCATCCCGATCCTGTGCTTCACATAAGCAATAGACCTATTCCTGTGGTCAACGAGATAAAATTCCTCGGGGTAATTTTCGATAAGAAGTTAACTTTCCTTCCGCATACTTTATATCTGCGGAAAAAGTGCGAGCGATTGCTCAATATCCTCAAGGTGTTGTCTAATACATTTTGGGGTGCAGATCGCACTTCATTGCTCCGAATTTATCAATCAATCATTTTATCTCGTATTGACTATGGTTGTGTTGCTTATGGATCGGCTAGATATTCCATTTTACGCAGATTGGACACCGTCCACCACTCTGCTTTAAGGATTTGCTGTGGAGCATTTCGTACATCACCCGTCCAGAGTCTATATGTAATCTGCCAACAGTTGCCATTAGACCTGCGGCGGATGCAGCTGTCTCTTAATTATTATTCAAAAATCATGTCCACTCCTCATCATCCCTTACGTTCCACGATTCCAAGTGCTGCTCTTAAGAGATTATATAATGCTAGACCATCAAGCATTCCACCTTTTCTCTCTCGTATTAAATCTATTATTTTGCTTTCTGACCTGTGTGATGTCCGAATCGAGTCTACCGACCTTTACGCACATTCACCTTGGTATAATCCACACATTATTGTGTTAAATCCCTTTGGTAAAAATAAAAAATCAGACACTAGTACTGCTATTCTTCAACAGCTTTATTCATTCCATCGCTGTCAGTACACTATGTACACTCCAGTATTTACGGATGGATCCAAATGTCCAGGATCAGTTGGCTGTGGAGTTTATCTTGATGATACCTCCTACAGTTATAGCCTTCAAAAATCCTGCTCCATCTTCACTGCTGAGGCTACGGCTATATACCGAGCACTTCATTTGTTAACAACTAAAAATGAACGTAAATTTTGTGTGTACACTGACAGTATGAGTGTATTAGAAGCTTTGAGGAATAACAACTATAATTGCCATCCAGTTGTGTCTAAGATATTCAAATTAATTTATTCTGTTACTAACAAGGGATTTGAGATACTGTTTTGTTGGATTCCAAGCCACATAGGAATAGATGGCAATGAGAAAGCTGATGCTGCCGCTAAATCTGCAGCTACTTCCATTTTGCCTTCAATACCATCAATGGACATGAGAAAAGGATTCAAACATTTCATATATTCTCTTTGGCAGGAATCCTGGGACCTGCAAGTCAGCAACAAACTCCATTCCATATTTTCAAACATCATTCCATTATCTGTTTTATCTCCACGAAGCGCAGATGTCAAACTGACTCGCCTTCGAATTGGTCACACACGTTTCACCCACAAACATTTGATCTTAAGTGATCTCCAACCGTGGTGTGAAAAGTGTGATGAACCATTTACAGTATATCACATTTTAATTGTATGCCCAGATTTTAACCATCAGCGTTTTAGATATTTTAATAGTAATATTTTAGCATTAGAAGATTTGCTTGGGGAACCACCCCATCGCAATTTGCGTTTTTAAAAGACATAGGATTTATAAATTTTATCTGATTTAGAAATATTTTATTTGAATATCAAGTTTTTAATTTTATACATGTATATATTGTATGTTTACAGACTTTTAATATATATTTTAACTATATTTCTATTTTATACCTTTAATATATATTTTAACTATATTTCTATTTTATACTTTTAATGTACATTTTAACTATAATACTATTTTATACTTTTAATGAATGAAAATAAACTGGTGTATAATATCTTGTGATTGGCGCAGCTTGTCCTTATCTGGACCTTGCGCCATAAAAACCAACCAACCAACCAGCTAAATATTCATAATTTTTTTCACTACTTAGTTTTTTAACAACAAAAAAAAAGTTTTCACATTTTACAGCGTTTGTACGAAAAACGGCTTATGTTTTCACGCTGAATAAAGTAAACTAAACTCTGTGGCACGACAGCCCATGTGAGCCAAGGCTTACAGTGCCCATCTCTGTTTTCGAGAGGCCCTGTACCAATATGTCCTGATTAGGTGGTCAGCCTTAAGCGAAATCCCCAGTGTTTAGCTTCCAAGATTGCTTAGTACTCAGTTAATCGATTCATTGAAGGCATGAAAGGCTGAGTCGACCTTGCCCAGAATCTCAAATCTGTCTTGGGAGCATGAAACGCTGCCACTATTTCCCAATGAATGCTCTGTTAAAATTTAGATTATTTGATACCTTTTAAAACCCAAATTTGAAAATATTTTTATCACGTGGAAAATAATTAAAAGTTTCTGGTTGATAAGTACTGTTGCCTTCGGTTTAATAATTCGTGGGTTCGAATCCCACCTTGGGCATGGATGTTTGTAGTGGTTCGGATTCCACTTTAAACCGTAGGTCCCGGTCCAATTAGCCCTCGTGTGCAGAAAATGACGTTGAGCGACAAACAATTTAAAATTGAGCTGAAAGCATGATTAAAATAATCATAATTAAAAATTTGAAATAAAATAGTATAAATAAAATTTAATAATATTGTTTATCCTTTCTACACAAAACTATGCTTCACTACTACAGATATTTTAAATTAATTTTTGGAATATATATTTAAGGAAAAGTTTAGGTGTGCGAGTTCAAATAACTGAAGTGTGTAGAATTTCATCAACTTTAATATTTTGGGTCTCTTAAATATGAATTTTAATCCTTTTCTATTAAAATTCCAAATTATCTGTAAATAACAACAATATATTAATTTTAATCGTAAAATTTGTTGTAAAAATATTTAAATTTTTATAAGAATAAGCTTGCTGGATTGTATGCATACCTGAATAGCATCATTTAAAATATGTTAACAATAAATATCATCGGCAAATGTTTACCTAAATACCTTTCAACAACAGAAAATTTTATTCCATTTTAACTTCTGAAAATAATTCAACGAAACAAAAGTTTCCACTTCGTCAATTTTTTTAACATGGTATTAATGTAATGAATGACAAGCATGCAGAGATTTATATTCACGAATTCGCTATTGAGCTTTAAATCTGTTTGAGAAGCTTCCAAAAGACTTTTACGAATAACAGTTTAGCAAAAATAACAGTTTGATTGATACATAAATTTACAAAAGCATAAAGAATCCATCAAAAGATTACATACAGTCTTGTGGATCATCTACTTCGACTAATGACCAACCTGCCTATCAGGTCGCAGAGAATTGGTGCTCAGTAACTATCGTTCGATAATAAAAGACATTGTACAACTAGCTCCCATATTATTTAGATTCTTATAAAGCTGTTTTGAATGATTATTTGAATGTTTCACGCGTGGCTTCTCAAATTCTTAAAATTATGAATTTGGAAAAAAAAAATAGTCATCAAATTTGTGACATGTTTGTCTGAAACTTGATAACGATTCAGTTTATCAACCATTTGAATAAAACTGAGTTAGAACAAAGCTTAAGAATTCGAGATTTATCTCGAATTTTTAAACCTTATACCAAACCAGGAAAAAAAACAGTTAAATTTATTTAACTGATTTTTTTTATTTGTAATGTGCTTTATATATTGAATTCTTCCAACGGATTAGATTATCAAGGAAATTAATATTATGCATTGTTTAAATAGAGCAATTAGAGAAAAAGACCTGCATTATAGCGAGATAATTAAAGAATTTTCGAACACGATAACACACACTGTAACGGTAAGTTTTGATAAAACATTTAACAAATATGATTTCACAGGTTCTGTATTTACCTGATGAAACATGAAGCGTCTTTTAGTTATTTATTTACATAAATTTTTGCTTTCATATTGTTTGTTTTGAGTTTATTAATGTAATAAATAAAAATTTGCTGTGTTTCCTGAAAAATTCAACATAATTTTTTTTTTGGAATCGAACAAAGAGCATTGCTAGAATCGAATTCAGTTCCAAACGATTACTTTTGACAGAGAAAGGATACAGTTTCATTCATGAATTAATACATCTGATTTTATAATAAATATTTAATTTGAAGCATATCGCTTGTATGTGTGTTTTTGGGTGACCGAGTGATAGTATAGTGCTCTTCGGAGAGGAAGGTACCAGGTTCTGTTGAATACACTCTTAAAAAATCGAGTGGATTTCACTCAGAAGGAGTAAAATTTCACTCTTTCTTAGTCACTAAACTCAACCAATCTTTAAGATAAAAATTCACTCTTTTGAAAGAAGCAGGTAAGCCACTCCTTTTAAAAGGAGTAACAACAAATCGTTTAAACGGGTAAATTAGATAGAAAAAGAGTGAATTTCAATCTTTTATAGAAGTATTGTTGATTTTTTTTATATTGACATTTTAGTGCAAAAATTAGGTTTTGAATTTTTTACTTTAAGAAATACTTTTTTTTTTTGACAATTACAATATAAAGAAATTTCTGTATTCAATAATTTGGCAGTACAATTGAATATGGCATTTTAATTGATTTGGATAATTAAAGTGGCTTTTAAATTTTATATACATAAGCAAGCAAATTGTTCAGGCATGTGTGTGTATTACATTATTTATATCTATTTAGTTTTACACACTCTCTCTCTCTCTCTCTCAAGAAAAAATAGTCACACTACTTATTTTTCAGTTTAGTTTACTATGGGCCCATTAAGTACAAAATTAACTTTTGCAAACATTAATAGTACAACAAATTGTACACAATTTAAAAAAATACATAAATATTTTATATAAGAAAATATATATTTTTGAGAATATTGATAATATGCATTTTTGGAGTTGCAGGAGGATAAAGACATATTTACAGATTATTTAAATATTTAGATATAAATAAAACTATGAATGAAATTAAAAATAAAATGCAAGATTATACAAAAAACATTTATTCAATTTTTAATACAGAAAGAAATTAAATAAAAAATATGTATACAGAAATTCTTATGTTTATGATGTCAAATTAATACTGGAGCGTGACAGTTTTATTGTCAGATGAATAAAACAAAATAAGAATAATATTAAAATAAGAATAAAAAAGATAATATGCATTTTAATACATTTATTTTGCAAAATTTAGATCTTGATCTATTATAGTAAGAAAGTATTGATCTTGCATATCCGACATAAATGAATCCATTATCCACAGATAAAATTATTTCATATTCAGGTCTTGCTTATGACCACAGCAAAGTTTTGAGCGTTGTTCTTCTTCTTAAAGACCTCTTCACCTAATTCGAAAAAAATTAACATAATAACTAAAATTTTTGTAATATTTGTACTCTCTTTAATGTCTATATAAAATTTAATAACAAAATTTTGTATGAATAATACTTCAAAAAATAAAGTCTCATTTATTTAAAAAATAGAATGCAGGATATTTACTGAGAAAACAGTCAGCCTCTGGATATCAAATTACAAATCTATCTGTAATAAAGAGAATAATCATTCATATTAAATTATAATAGAACTTTTCTTAATTTTACAAGCAAAATGAAATAAATACTTGTTGCAATAACAATAGTTAACATTTTCTCAGTCTCCATAAAACTTATTTTGATTACATATTATACAGAATGTACATAATCAGCCATTTCTTCCTTACATTGCATTTCATCATTTTCAAAAGAATTCCATGTTTCAGATTTGCTTTTACTAATTTTGTTTTTTTATTTTTTTTCTTCGTTAATGACAATGAGAACCATAAAATACGAATATAAATTATATTTCCATTGATAAAATTTTTAGTTGGAAATTCTAAAATATACAAATTAATAGTACATTTTGATACATACAATTTTGTTTTCGTTTTATCAACGAATGCTTTTACTTAGTAACAATCAAATCAAAAATTGTCACTGAAATTTTAATAAGTAAAATACATATTGTCAGTAAAATTTTAATATATACTGTCGAGTAATATTCTGTAGATTAATATTTGCTTTATATTGTATTAACATTTAAATTAAATTACTTCGAATTTTATTTATGAAAAAAAAATTTCTTATTCATTGGTAAAATTTTGTATTTAACACTAATAGCACTTTCAATTCAGTACAATAAACTATATTAAATTATATTTCTAAAATATACATTGGATATTTAAATCAACGAGAAAATTAATAATCATATTCACGCAGTTTTGAAAGTAAAATAATTCAAAAATGCATTCATTATAATTTACCATTAAATTTATAATAAATTAAATTTTGGTAGTAAAAATATTTGAAATAAGAAATAAAGCATCCAAACACATTTTTATATTATTAAACATTCTCAATTAACAGAAATTTCAAATGTTAGATGAATATGAACTCAATAGAATTCATTCATTCACACTTTCGAAAATGAATGCTTATATCATGGTTAAAAATCACAAATATGAAGAATTGATTGAGTCATTCAATTAATTATAAGAAATAAAGACTTACCGTAATATTTCTGTACTCTCTTTTTCGTCCAATTATATATTTTAAGTATTATAATAGATAGCTTTTATAAAATGGATAACTAAATTCCTTCATTTTTAGCGAAACTAAACCGAAAGCATAGAGCCACGTGATAGTTTAATCCAATCAGAGCATATCACATTTGCTTTGTGCCATAAACACGTAAAAAAATGAGTGAAAATTGCCTTGAATCGAGAATGGATTGATTGAAAAAGAACTTCTCTACCCAGTTAAGTATAAAAGGATTCATTTTGAATCTTTTTGGAGTTCAAAATATCTTTCGTTCATCGAGTGGTGAAGAACCACTCGATTTTTTTAAGAGTGTAGCGGGAAATGGCTCAACAGATCCCAGTTTCCTTGGAGCTTTGATACTTTCCATACTCACATCGTCAAAGTGAGTACTTGAGAGTTTTCCCTGATTCCTACCTTATGACAAAGCCCCATGACAAAAAGGAAAACGGAGTGCGACAAGTAATGCTAAAGTCTATGAATTAAATCAAAATAAAATTTCTATTAGGATTAGAAAATATCTCATCTAGTGCTATAAAAAGAGTTTTTAACTGAATTACCATTACGAACACATTATAGAAATGGCAGAAAATATTTCATTCCATAAAACTAAAAAAATCTAATATAGATAATTCTACCTATACCGTTTTCAATTTTCATATTAAAACTGGGAAAATCGTAAGAGTAAGCAAACATTATAGAAAACAAATATCAGCTAAACAATTGTGTAAATACTCTTTACTTTGCAGAAAGATTACAGATAAATGTCAGTTTGATAACATCTCAAATTAAACCAATTTATTAAAAATACATATTTGCGCAGATAAATTAAACAAATTTATCTGCGCAAATATGTAAGTGTCTCTGTAAGTGTACAATCTCTTACAACTAGATCCCTTCATTTTCTACCTTGCATATTCTAAACTCTGCTCGCATTTGAATTTTCAATTGAATACAATGATATTGTTTATTTATAGATTCTATCTTGATCCGTTGTGTATCCACCGGCATACTTCCCAGTGCCTAGCCTAGAGGAGGGCTCTATTAGTCAGGTGGAAGGTGTTCGGTAGGAGTCTTCCTAATTTAGAAGCATACATACAAAGCGATGTAGGCGAGGCACGGACTGCACCTTAAGATTAACGGGTTTGTAGTACTTGCCCATCACCACGTGCCTCGTAATATTGAATAACGGTCTAGTGATGAGGCCACACTTGACCTTACACTCTCCTGTTTTTACATGCACGGCATAAATTGCATTCAGGGGACTGTTTCTATGGATAGTGGGCCGTGCTCATGTGTCGCAAAGGTGGAAACCCGAAACTCTGATAACCATTCACCCGTACAGACGAGCGTACATGCATACACAGCGGTACAGGTGAGCTCCAGAATGTACTTTAGATTAACGGGCTTGGAATACTCACCTGTCACCAAATGCTTCGTAATTTTGAGCCACGGTCAAGCGACGAGGTCATACCTGAGCTGGCACCCTTCTCTCCACATCCATGCCAAACCAGCTTAAGAACCTTGGAATCACATATTTACGTGGACATGTTCCCAACCCAAGGAGCTTCAGCAAACCCAGTGAAGGGGGCACGTGGTCAGCCTCCCAAACACTGTTCGGAGAAAATGATGCTTTATTTTGCTGATCTTAAATGGAAGCTGCGTGAAACTACTGAGCCCATGGAGCTAGCAAAAGATCTCCCCGTACTCGAACTGCCAACCTTAGAGGTATCGTTTTCCTTCCGTTTGGCAAATTTATAAGAAAAAAACGCGAGTAACATTTTCTTAGCATAGAACTTTGAAGTCTAACCTATCAATTTTAAGGGGAAAATGATTGACAGCGATGGGGTAATCCTATTCCTCATAGAATTTAATAATCAAAATTTGGTAATTATTTATTAGAAATGGGAACATACTTTCGTATTCATTCTAATTATTCAATAATGAAATTGTTTTTGTTGCTGTATATATTTAATTGTAATGGAATAATTAGTTTTAGCGCTGTATATTTATCATACCTTAGCGTTTTATTAAGCTGTGAGAGTGAATCCAAATTCTTATAATAACAATGCTGCCCGTTTTAGTCTGTAGATGGCAGGATTTAGCTGCAACCAAGAATTATTTTGGGGTGGAATTGTTGTTTGAAACACTTATTTTTTATTATGTTTTGGAAATTCATTATATTTTTATCAACACGATTTATAAATTTCCTACTCTTCCACAATTATAATTCGAGAGTTCCTCCTTATAAGAAATAGAAGTTGAAGCTATTTCCACCGATTACGGTTTAGCGATCAAGATATATATATGAAATACTATTTATTGAAAACAAAATCAGATTATAAATATATGCGAAAATGAGAAATTTTCCTTCGTCTATACAGTTAGTATAGATAAGACTGTGCATGAAAATGGGTATTGTGTTTGTATTTTATATTTTGTCAATAGCTAGTAGGGGTATTTATAGTTTAATACATTTTTTGCTTATTTTTTGCTTTATTTAATTTTTCCCAAAGTTGCATATTATTATTCGTATCGTAGCCAAGATGAAGGGCCATGCTTTTAGAAATTAGAAGGCCTGGGCTTCAGTCAAACCGCTATTAAATGATGTTAAATAGTGATTGTTAAATTTATGTCTTTCACTCGGACGGTTGTCGAAATGGTTGTTTAGCAATTTTCCAGGTTTCCTCTTTTAGAACACACGAATATGGCCCTCAATGAAAAATTCCTCCCAAACGGAAATCGTGTAGGATGTATAAATCACTTATTGTCGGCATTCAGGAGTTGTGCTACAGTGTGAAACTTTCTTATACTTTTTATAAAGTAATTCCCTAATAAGCTGAAAATAAGTGAAATATTTCAGCTTATTTAAACCCAGTTGATAAGCTCTTATGTGAAAAAAGTAATTTAAAGAAACTAAAACCAGACCAATCAATATTCATATTGACAGAGCAGCATGTTTACTTTTGTGTTCTAAATTGACTAATGATTAAAATACATAAGCTTTAAGTTATGTCTATAGTATATAAAACTGTTAATAAGTTTTTACAACTTTAAGTTGTGTATGAACAGTAGAGAAATAAATCAGAATAACAGCTTTCAAATATTTTGTAATTAAGGAATTAAAATAAAGCAATATACTATTTTGTATAAAACAAACAGCATTTCTCATTTTATCTTATTTTTTTCAATAAAACTTTCTATAGATGCTTTATCTATTTTTTCTTCATAAAACTTTTCTGTACTTGTTTTGCTAGTATTAAAATTTTCTCTTTTAAATATTTAAATATTTGAAACTACGCTGTGTAGGCAAGTAAATTTCTCAAAATTTTTTAGTAAAAAAACAATAAATAAAACGACTTTTTTTTATTTTGCTTTAGCAGAAAGTGCTATTTGACTTAAATTCCTTATTTTAATTGATTTTGTAATATAATATTTTCATTTATTATTTTATCTAATTTTTTTTAATTGTAAAACTTTTATATATTTATTATGTTAAAGTTCTGATTATCCAATTTAAATATCTGAAACAAAGTTTGTTCCATTAGTGAATAAATTTTGCAAAATAGTTAATAAAAATAAATAAATAAAATAATAATAACAATAATTAAAAAAAAAAAAAACGATTTTGATATTTTATTTTAGTTTAAGCAAAATATCATACTTACTTGATTAAGGTTTTTAAATTTTAGTTTTATTTTTTTTTATAAAAATAATAATTTATTACATTAATATACCGATTCTGACTTTAAGCATTTGAAATAATATTCTTCAACTGGCAAAACGTAAGCTTTTCAAAATGGTTGATAAAGAAAAAAGAACAATTTTGATACTTTGCTTAAAGATCAAAATTTTGGTACTTACTTAAAGATCCATATATATACACATTTCACTTAAAAATTAAATTTCTATTTATTATTTCATCGAAATTTTTTTAATATAACACTCTCCTGCATATTTATTATATTACTGTTCCAATTTCTCAGTTTAAACATTTGAAACAGTATTTCTGCCACTGGCAAGTAAATTTTGCGAAATATCTGACATTTATTTCAAATATATATATATATATATATATATATACCTTCAGATATATATATATATATATATATATATATATATATATATATATATATATATATATATATATATCTGAAGGTACTACTTGATTAAAGTTTTTTTATTTTATCAGATTTTTTCTTATAAAAAAGTATTTTGTATATTTATTTCTCTTTACAATACCGATTTCAAGTTTAAACGTTTGATCGTGTTATTTCCTCTCTCTGCCGTGTAAAACTTTTCAAAATGGCTATAAAGAGAAGATGTTGATATTTTGCTGTAATTAAAGATGCCTTTAAATTCTGTTTTTTTTTCTGCTTTTTTATTATTGAACGTTTCATTTCTTATTTTACAAGAATTCTTGTTTGAAAAATATTCTGTATTTATCATAGTTCCAATTTTTCAATTATAACATTTGCAGTTGTGTTTCTTCGATTGATGGATAAAATTTTCAAAATGCCTTATAAAGGAAAGAAGTTTTTGATTTTTGCCTTAATAAAAGATACTATTAAATGAAAGTTTCCAATTTTTCTGATTTTTTTTTAATTATTAAACATTTAATGCTTTATTTCATAAAAATTCTTGTTATAAAAGTATTCAGTACTTATTATGTTTCTGTTTCGGCAATTTAAGCATTTGAAATTGTTTCTTGTTGCTGACAAATAATGGTAGGTTTTCAAAATGGCTGTAAAGTAAAGAAACGATTTTGATACTTTGCTTTAAGAGAAGGCGCTACTTAATTAAAGTTTCATTCTGCAAGTTACATCTTGCGAAATGTCCCATGTGCGTCATCACACCACGCAAAGTGTTTCACGTCCGTTGAGTTTGAAACAGATTTATGAAGCGAAGCGAAAACTTCACGATCTCGCTGTGTATTCCAAATTATCCGCCATTGTTTATGCTCTAAATGCAAATTACCGAAATTCTCTGATGAATAGGAATTATTAAAGAGGACGATTTATCGGTACTTTTAAAATCAGTCAAGTAAAAATTTCCTCGAATTCATGTATTCTAAATTTATTTCACAGAAAAAAAATTGGCGGCGTTATTTTTACCACTCTCGAAATAATTTTCTTTCTATTCAACAAATCAAAATTGGCCTTGGTTATAATGTAAGGAAAAAGAATGAACGAAAGTAATCTGTGTCACAGATCTTTTTTCGAACTGATTAATAAATGCCTTAAACATATAACAGAATCGAATGGCATATCTGAAAGAAAAAAATGTAGAAATTTAATTATTGGCATCATTTACCTTTTCATTTAACTATTTATTTTAACTGTAATTTTATCATTAATAATAATAGTTTCAACTCAATGTGATTTAATGGATCCCTTAGGTATTAGTTGAAAATTAAGGTTTTTATTCACACACACACAACGGTTAATGGGTTCGATTCGCACCTAGTTACTTTCGTTGGTAAGTTTATCTGCATCATTTTCTATACCTAAGGGCTAATTATATCGGTATCTGCAATTTTTGATTCCAATTCAATAGTAAAATATACAAAAATGATTACATATTTTAGTAATTCCAAAATTTTTTTTTTTAATCTTTAACATATCAATCTATTTTCTTTTTAATATTTTGATCGAAAGAGTTTGGGGTTTATTCCATATTATCACTTTAAAATATCCATATCTCAAAATACTTTACTAACAACTCCAAACACAAAACATCAATACATACACTTTTCTAACTTTTAAATTTTTATGGTTTGAAAAGAAAATATTCAAATGTTTATGCTTCCAAAGTAAAATAAGCTATTACCAACAATTTCTGCTTTTTTTTTATTTGTATTCCATTTACTATCACTAAAAATGTCAATTCGATGAGATCTGCTCCAGTGAAAGGAAAGAGTACCATATGTAACTCTCACGTATTACTTACATTAAAACACAACTTTCTTTTTCTTCCTTATATTTATTATTTAATTTTTCTCTATTTATTATAATTTTCAATAGTTAAAATCCAAGTCCAATACTTTTGAAATGAAGCTCATAATTTAAATAGTTTAAACGATGGTTAATTGTTATTTAATATTAATGGTAACTGTTTCAATTCCTTTTGTAAATATCTTTAAAACAAAAAAATATCTTAATAGTTATTTACTTTAATAAAACCATTACTGTAAAAATGATAATATTTAAATTTTTATAAGGTGCCTCGTTTTTTTTTTTCGGTTATATTAAAAAGAAAACTATGTTGATATACTAAGATAAAATACTTGAATACAAGTATTTTGTCATAGTTTTACGTTTACTTTTCAGCTTTGTGTGAAATGCAACTGTCATGCCATTGCATATTGCTAATTTAAAGGATAGCAAGATATTTCCGAGAGACTTCTCCGTACTTCTTTTAATTATTTTTCTCTTGAGGGTTAAGAAAATTCGGTTTTTAGTCTTTAATTGCTTTGGAAATATTAATAAAAAGTGACTAGAAATTCTAATGTCTCACTATTTTTCTCGAGTCAATTCATCACCAGACAGCGTTTCTACCTGTGGTTCTTGTCAAGTGACAAATATAAAGTGTAGACTGTTTAGAGTATATATTTCTTTTTAGTCGTATTTGAATTTTGAAACTATTTCTAATTAAATTTTATGCAGCAGTTTGATAACAAAACTTTTATAATTTTTACAGTGCTACATTTAATTATAAATAAACTACATAATACTTTTTTACAAATTCTTCTGTTTAAATTAGATTAATAATTTTCGCAAAAAAATTGAGAAAAATTAATATACCAAAAAAAGGAAAGAGCTTTATTATAACAAGATAAATTTGTCACCAGAATTATTTTATATAGACAGATGGAAAATAATGAACAGTTTACATTGCATCATTGAGAGTTGCCAAATTTTTTGCCAAAACAACTGCTTACATCAAATTCAGTGGTTAATTAGTTTAAATAGAGTAAAATATTTACTCAAATAAAGTTTTAAGAAACTGTTTAAATTAAAATGGATATCATGGACAACACATTATAGACAAAACAATGACAAATAGAAGAAAAATGGACAAATGGTAAAATAACTATCAGCGCAGAACTGCTTGTAACCTATTGGATTCAAATCTAATAAAGTTTATGCGTGGTGAACGTGGATTAAACATGGCATGGCTGCATCTAGCAAATGCAAATGTGCCTTAGAATGTGATTTTGTTCACTGTGTAACGAGCTGCACTAACACACCATCAATGCATTTCAAAAAGTACTACTCACAAACAGCCAAGAATCTATTAAGTTTTGATTCAAAGGCAAATTGAGAAGGATTAAAGTTATTGACATCTGTGTCGCCCTGAGTAAACAGAGACTAGAGCTCAGCGATTCCTCAATCTCATCTACCAATGTTGATGGCAATGCCTCCTCCACCTCCAGTGTGACTCAACAGCTGGACAGTTTTTACCATGAAAGCACCGCCAGAGGAGCCTCACATCGTGCTCATAATTAACCTCATAATCGTCAGCCTCATAATTAATGAAACTGTCTTGAACAGAACCACCAATTGAGCTCAGAAATACAAATTTGTATACATTTATTAGGAATCTTTTCATTTTTATTTAGACTTTTAATCTTTTTAGTTATATTATTTCTATTTTTGCTTTTACTTGTTTCTGTTCATTTAATCTGTTTTTGTTATATGTAACTTACCTTTTCTTGTAAAGGTATTGTACGTAGACCACTACAGGCTTATTAACCCCATATTTGTTTACTTTTATTTTAAATAAATCTGCCAGGTTTCGTCACTTGCAGGGCGCTATGCAGGCTTGTGGGATGTGTCGTTCGCTCTGTTAATGTTGGGAGAACATAAACAGCTAACCATTTGGGATAGACCAGGGCTTCCTCTCATCTTTATATATGTATGTATGCACATTTATCATGGTTTGTGCATGAGAGTTTTCAGTATTTTGTCATTTAGATTCTTGAATATGGACCACCAAGCAAATTCCTCCAGGAAGGCAATTTATGTGGAGGATAATAAAACTTCTTTCAAAAGCCTTAGACAGTTAGGCTGTGTACTGCATAGTACCGATCCTTGCTCGAAAAATTATTTTCAGAGCGTTAGATTCCAAGTTTGATCCCAGACTTCGTTGAGCAACTGGAACTGAATATTGCTCATCTGTTTTCTACATCATGCTCATCTATCAGGTGAGTGTTTAGGAGATTTTCAAGCTTTTTCCTTACTTTGCGACAGTTGAAAACGACCTACTATCAATGGAAACTCATCAAAGCCAACTTGTTGAAGGAGCGTTTCAACGTTTTCCAGCATGTGTAAAAAAGCATCCATTTTCACAGATATAAGGGAAGAAAGCAAAAACCCTTAACCACATTGCTTACTAGTTGCTGGAATCAAACCCACATCTTTCCAATTCGCTGGGAAGGAGACATAACAAAGGCATTTTTTATCCTTTTAACTTTATATTTGATTCAGAAATATTAAGATTTTATATATTAAACATATGCATGTGTTACGTGACATACATTTAAAGCTGCTAAATATAAAAATATATAAGAATCACTATTTTTGACGAAAATAGTATCATTTTCATTAAACTTCTAAAGCAGTCACAAATCGATCTGAATCTTACCGGAACTGCAAACAGTTAACAAAAAGAACGGGGTCATCGTTATTTGTTACGAAAAATAATAGCATATTTTGATTTTCTGCCATGAAATAAGAGATGCTCTTTAAAAGCAAATGCAATTATTGCCTTAACATAGGATTTACTCGACCGGATCCCGCTTGCATAGTTAAAAATCCGGATCAAATACCATCAGCTCCAGAAAGTTCATAAAGCTATTAAGATTGATGTTTTTATCATTCACATTTTTTGTCTCCTTTATAATGGTTAATTTTTTTTAAAAATTTATATCGAGTAAAACAGCGACACATTTATCAAAAAAAAACTAGTGCAGACAAGTTTATTGATTTATCAAGCCCAAAAGTCCAGACAGACTAATAAGTTTTTAGATAAGCTTGATGTGAGTTATATATCAAACTTTTTTATTATAAATTTAGTTAGTTCTTTAGTAAAAAAAAAATGCTGTACTGTCGTTTTTATTTTTCAGTGAATTGTTTCAAGGTCATGAAGAGACCTTGAGATATTTTATCAATTTTTGTCCATGGAGTGTCATTATCAACAGGCAGATATTTTTAATTATTAGAAATGACATAAATTTATTGACATAATACATGTTTTTATATTTTTTTGTTCTATTTCCATAGCTCAAATGTAATATTTACAGAAATGTAACATAAGTTAGCTACCACATACACAAACAAAGATACTTCACAATTGTTACTGTCATTTTCTTAGAAAAGCTATGCTCGAGAATTCAACACTTATCCTGATATACAAAATAGTTTCTTATATGGCTTTCTACAATATTCACGGCCTCTAACTCCACGAAAGAAACTTGGAAAACTCAAGCATTGACCTGTATAGATTGCATGCAGAGACAGAAAGAAGTCAACATCATTTTCTAGGATGCGACGTGACACAGAAATGGAACTTCACTTTTTATACTGGAAAGGGCAGCTGGTTCAGTTCCAGCCTACGATACCACATAACTGGGCCGCGCAATCCTCGTTGTTCGGAGCGTCGTTTCCCTTAATCGTACCGTAATGAGTTTGAAACCCAATTAAACCGAAAATCCACCGCGTTCACTAAAGGTATTCTAAATAAGGGGTATGCTAAATAAGTAATGGTCGCAATATCCTCCAAATGAAATGATACTTCTAAGGATGATATTTCAAGTATTTTTGAGTATTTGGTTTTGTCCCTGTTTCTAAATTATGAAGACCCGACTGCTGCCACTTAACTGGTAGAACCAAAACTTGGACCAAGTACAGGAAGGCATGCTGATGCAACATCATGTAGTGAACAGAATATTGACCCTTATGCAAAATTGCCCTCAAAGAGCTGTCTTTATGGATAGTGGGCCATGCTCACGTGTTGTAAAGGTGGAAACCCGAAAATCTGATAACCACTCAGCCGTACAGACGTGCATACATGCATACACAGCGGTACAGGAGAGCCCCGGATCGTACTTTAGATTAACGGACTTGAAATACTCACCTATGACCAAGTTATTTGTACTTTTGGGCCACGGTCAGGTGACGAAGTCATACCTGAGCTGGCACCCTCCTCTCCATATCCATGCCACACCAGCGGATGAACTTTGGACATCATATATTAACGTGGACACGTCCCCAACCACGGAGTTCCACAATCCAATGGTGAATCCAGCAATCCGCAAAATCACTGTTCGGGGCAAATGATTCTTCATTTTGTTAAACGGGAAGCAGCATGAAGCTACTGAGCCACTGAAACACAGACGTGCGTACAGAAGACAGAAGCAAAATATCTATATTTTATTCATCAACAATATCATGAATCGAACCTGAGATATTTCGCTCGGAAGAGCGCTGTCCTACTTCAGTGAGCCCCCCGATTCCAGTCTTTTTTGCACAACAGAGATGAATATTGTGCTTCGTTTTCTTGCATATACATCTATAGAAATGGCTGTTTAGAATGTTTTCCTGGTTTTCGTCTTTGCATCTCATGAATATATCTCGAGGTATAATTTTCATTGATCAACAGTACCTTGGATCGAACCTGAGATATTATATAGTCTATCCTATTTTGGCGAAATTCACTTGGAAGTTTTTACTTTTAGACAGTACTATATTTTTAGTGCACTAAGCAATGAGTTCATTAATACTTTACAACGTAATTTCTACCCTTTCCATTAGAAATGAAAATTTTATTCAAATTCTTGATACTGTTGAGATTATACCAAACGTATGCTATTTTTCACTATAACTCTAAATATGTTTTTTAACATACTTATCCTATTATCCCCTCAACCATTTCCGCGAATAAAAAATATGTAATAATATTTTTTTACTTTTAACACAGGCATATTTTAAACTTATTGTTAAGAAGTAAAAATATGTGTTAAAAATAAAACTTTTATTCATTTGTTGCAATAAAGGTAGTAGTTATGCATATACATTAACTGCTTACATTTAAAAAGCTATTAAAATTTGCAGTTTTTAGGGACATAATTTTCGTTGGAAACAGTGTATAGTATTATTTTTCACTAAAGTCCTTTTAGCTAAATACTTTCAAAAAAAAAAAAAAATAATAATAATAATAATCAAAGAAGTCCAAATACCACTTTGAAAGAAAGCAATTACACAAATGTCCGGAAGATTATTGTTATTAAAAAAAAAAAAAATACCACTCTTCACTCATGTGGGTGTCAAACAAGAACACACAATAAATCCTAAAAAATAAGCAAACACAAATAGAAAAAATTCAGCCATTTAATAGGCTTAACCTCGACCCCGACAATAGAAGGCGTGGTTCGAAACGAATCCCTCCACAAAGCCAGGCGTAAATGCATGCCAGATATCGCCTAGTTGTGCCACTAGGCCTGCTCTAATTGGCAACTTGTCAACAAGTTACCATGGAGACCGTTACGGGTTCTTTTGTTAAAAACACCGCTAAATGTCTTTTGTTTGAGCACGGAATCATTGTTACTTTTGCTTTTGTAGTAGCTTTCTCCATTTAAAGAAACCTACCTGGCATTTGGAGAAGTTCAGTTTTAGGCGTTGGCCTGCAAGAGACAAAAAGTCCTTTTGGATTAATAGAAGCTGGACCAGCACTGTGGACAAGCCTCGGCTAACAGCCCACTAAATATGCTTCGTATGTTAAACAGTTGTTTCAGCTAAATCAAACAAAGGTTTCTTGTAGTTTGCGAGAATGGAACGCGTGGCAACCTGTGTTGACCCAGATACATGAAAGAAATCGTTTGTTTTTTGTGTCATTCACTGTAACCGCTGGGGAGATTGATAAGTATCTAGTAAGGAACACAAATTGACCCAGCGCTGTGGTTAATTATTTCTTTCAGCTCTTTCCTTTTCCTTTCTTGGGCATTTGACCAGCAGCTGTTCTGTTTAAAAAAATTGAATGCATTCACAATTTGTGATGCAATAAATATTGTGACACGAAGATTAAGCAATACAAAAAAGTGCTTTTTGGAACAAAAATATAATTTTCAATTTTGAAAATGGATTCTAATAATTTTGTTGCATTATGATACTACTTTAAATATAATTGATATTCATTTGACTTCGTTTCGTTGGAGAAAACATTTATTAATTTACTTGAGGATTTTAATTTTTTTAAAGTAATGCAAACGAATACTTGATTGTCTGAAGGAATATAGAATATAAATTAATGATACAAAAGAATATACGGCAATGCATAAACGGAAATTTAATTTTCAAGTTCACAAAGAAAGAAATTTGTGAGAACATGGTGTTTGTGCGTTTTAATTGTTTATATAAGCAATTTAAAAATATACTTCCTTATCATTACCTTTAATTAATCTAACAATATAGATGTCTGAAGTTAATGGAATCTTGTATTCACATTTTAAGAAACATTTTGTATAGCAAAATGGATGATTATTTATTGATAGATCCATGATGGTAGATATTATCACTGAATTTTTCGTCGAGGTATCTTATGCACTTTTACTGGATTGTGGTATAAATTCATGAAGAAATTCTAATTATTGAGCTATTCTATTCATTTATTGGCATATTTAAGTGTCTTAATAATGTATGCACATGGTACTAATATAATTTTCTGCTCAATAAAATAATATTTGAGTCAAGATCAACATCCTATTGATTATTCGTCGATATTGATATATATCCATATTCTTATTGTATTCCTAACGGAAATACCAATTTTTTAACTGTATCATGGTTATTTAACTTGATTGTTTATATATATATATATATATATATATATATATATATATATAATAACCTTACGAGCACGTTCTAAATATTATTATTAAGGTTGTGGAAATTCTAATTAATTTTAAGAACCACTGATTTGTTCTGAATATTATCTAATTTATTAATATGTTTAACTTTCTTAACAATGTATGCAGTTGGTAATGACACAATTTTGGTTAAAATCTTGAAAGACCTTATTCTATCTGTGATTATCAAATCACATAATTGATTGTTCGTAGATAAATTTATATTCGTAAATTCATTGTTCGTCGATAAAATATAAGAGATTTTATTCTAGAAGATTCATCAAATTAAATAATTGTTCGTAGATAAATTGTGAGAGACCTTATTTTAGTTATGATCATCAAATTAAATAATTGTTTGTAGATAAATTCATATTCTTAGATAAAATTGTTCTCTCTCGTAAATAAATGCTAAAACACTTTATTCTACTGTGATCATTAAATTATATGATTGATTTTTCACAGATAAACTCATTACTCATAGATGTTCTTAGTGGATTGTTTGTAAAATTATCCATACGCAATTGTACTTACTGGATTGTAATATGACTGAAAAAATGCAAATTATTTTAATATCTATGCAATCTAAGCGTATACCTCTAGCGGTGACCTTAATTGTTTTATTGCTGTATACAATTGGTATTAATTGAATTTTACGAAACGATATTTTCGTATTCCTGTCTAAAAAGCATTGAATTAATTATTCATAGATGTATTGATGTTCGCAAAATTAAACTGTTCGTTTTTTTCTTTTTTTCCAGATATTGTGTTGTTTGTCAAAAAACTACCTAATGAAAAGCGATTCCGACAATCTATATCAACGTTTGTAAATCAATTTTTTAATATCTTATTATTATTCTGAATTTGAAAACCAAACGAAATCTACTCATCAAATTTGAATTTTGCATAAAATAATGAAGCATAAAATATATTGATAAAATATAATTGCATAAAATATAAAAGATATTTGAGATTAATTTAAATTAAGACTTGCAATACAGTAGTTTGCCTAATGTGATCACTATTTACTCAAATTATACATGCAACGATTTTCAATTTTGTTTAAATTTTAACATTCGATCAATTTTCATAAATTTTTTTTACCCGAATTTTCTAAAAGATGCTGAATTTACTTAAGCAACTTTTGTAATCATTGACTAAATTACTTGTTGTAAATTTTAGGACATTTTTTACAGCCACATCTTTCATAACCTTTTTATAGCTGAATAATACTACTTGAAAGATATTCAGTTGTGTAATATGTTATAGCCACTCACAATGTTCTTCTCTGTGATTGGCTTTTTGCCTGGAAATAATATTTTTCCAAGTAAAGCTAAACACAATGGAGTAAAGCTAAACTCATGTGATTTATTCATTCCACTTCAAAATTTACTTTTTAAGAAATTTCTTTTAAAAAGTTATTTTTAACATATACTTTTTTAATTGATAACTTTATGCAATTCAGCTGCCAACAAGTCCAAGTTAATCCAAGCTTAATAGTTAGAGCTCTAACTTCAGTTCAACATTTAGTGGGTTCGATTTCCACCTTGACAATATGAACATTTGCAGTGGTCGTAATTTTCTGGTAACATTTAAATTCAAAAGAAAATGAATTGAACTCAAAGATTGTGTGACCGTTTTGAGTGACACTTCAACCAAACTAAATAGACTGAGAGAAGATTTACGTGATACTGTGCGTTCATTGGCTAAAAATGTGGTTTTAGATTATGTATTGGTTTATTATACGAAAAAAAAAAAAAATAAATAAATTTAATGATATAAAATTAATTTTTTTAAAGATTTTAAAGGCAATAAGTAATATTTAAAAAAAAGTACCTATAAATCATAAAATTAAATTCCTAGAATAAAATAGTGCAATAATTTAAAGGAATTGTTGAATTATAAATTTTTGCTACAAATAAACACAACGACCAGAGGCTGATTAATACAGGGGTATACGAGGCAGTTGCCCCCGGCCCACATAAGGGGGGACCTCTAAATCAAATAGAAGGTTTCTTTCACCATGTCAATCGAATAGAATCATTTGCCAGATCGAATAGAAAGTTTGTTGCTGTAAAGCAGAGGGGCCCACACAAGTTTTTGTCCTGGGTGGCGACGTTTAGATTCATGTAATTTAATTGATCTTGTCCCATTGTCACCAACTACAAATAAGACGCATAGCATTTAAAGGTGAAAAATTTATTCGCTATAGATTGTGCATGTAGCTTATCGTGCTTATGTTTCATGCGACATGGAACATACATATACTCGTAAATAAACACACCAATGTGGATGATCTGCAGAGCCGCCATTGAAATCTATTTGAAGATTTACAATACCTTTTGCTTAGCTGTTGTCTTCGCGGCTACTTTGTCAAAGTTTGACACATAACGTCGAAATGAGGAATTTAATTCGAAACTATAACAATTTGAATTATTATTTTTTATTAATAATTACCTTTTAGGAACCCAGGAAAATTTAGAATTTCATCGTAGAGAATATTGTTTGCCTTAGTTTAACCGAAAAAATTATGTATTTTGAAAAGTAACATATTAAAGTGTAGGGAATATGCGAATAGAAACATAAAAATATTTCGTACTATTTCATTAACAATATGAAAGGTGTATAAAAATGACACGTT
Source organism: Latrodectus elegans (assembly GCA_030067965.1). Taxonomy (NCBI): domain Eukaryota; kingdom Metazoa; phylum Arthropoda; class Arachnida; order Araneae; family Theridiidae; genus Latrodectus; species Latrodectus elegans. The sequence goes on along the minus strand of CM057814.1, from coordinate 85,823,250 downwards.
TTACATGATATACTTGGTATATTTGGTGGTCAAAATTGCCTGATAAAAGCGAAATTTTGAAATTAGGTCTACTCCAAGATCTACAATCCTTAAAAAATTCTAATTTATGCCATTCTTCAAAATAAAGGAACTCTAGAATTTATGGAACTTTAAATCTATTCTTTTAATTTAAAAAAAATGTAAATATATCTGCTCAAAATTAAAACTTTAAAGGTATTTTAATCTTATTTTGCAATGTATCAAAATGTTAGAAAGATATTAAAACTGCTTATTCCATTCCAAACCGAAACTTTAAGTTCAAATTGTTAACAGAGAAAAATTTCAGATTTGCTTATTTTGTTTAATTTAGGATATTCATGATAGAACCACATCTCTTACGTTTTTTTTTTTTTTTTTGTGGTATGGATGGAAAACCCTTTTAATTTTGCTGTATACATGGGTTTTGTTTTACGAAGTTTGTTTACACACATACACACAAACTCATATATATATATATATATATATATATATATATATATATATATATATAAGAGGCTTATTTTTTAGAAAGTAGTAAAAAAATTACATTTCTCATTGGAATGGTTTTTTACCCTTGCAGAATTCTGAAAATTAAGTCGGGTAAACGTTTGATTCAATTTTTATTCTCTTATGGTAAAAATTTTTTTTTTAAATTCTAGACAGTATATTTTGATTTTAATCCTTTAATCATTTCAGGTTCAGCCCCTTTAAGAAAATTAAAACAAGTCATTTCAGGTTTTTGATAAAGAATTTCAGATATGTTATAACTGGTGCTGCCATCTATAAATCTAATAAGATCTGAAATTTTATTCGTTTACTTGGTTATGATCTTCAACTGATAAATTTAATGTACACATGAACGGATTTAAATATTAAAATGAAATTGCATATTTTAAACTGTTATTTATATTTATGTTACTGTTATTTATTGAATGCGTTTTTTAAACTGTTATTTCTTCGTATTTAATAACTGTTTTTATTATTACTATGAAAAATAAACAAAAATTTAACTCTACCATGTTTATAATTTATTACATGTAGTTTTTAAATTTTATTACTACAAAGCAATTAAAATAAAATCCTTTTACAATCATAACTTTCACTGATTGAAAATTATAGAATTTCCCATATTTGCATATTTTAAAAATTATTAACTTAAATTTATTTTACGATTAATATGAAATTTGTTTTCAAATTAAACGACCTTCTTTTCCTTTTTTGCAATATTTTTGTTATTTCTGTCAAAAGGAAAATGAGTAAAAATAATCTTTGAATTCAAAATTTGCCTCTTTCTTTTAATTTCTTAATTTTGAAAACAGCTAAAATACTTATATTTTAAATGTCGGAATATTACAGTTTTAATTTTCAAAATTTTTAAGATCACAATGAAAACATACGATAAGATATTATCTTATGTATTAATTTTTTTTACTATTACAGCAGAAAAAATCAGTCCATATAAATATTATAATCGATATTATCACATAATATTATTCATTTAACAAAAGATATCTAAACTATATCAAATAATTAATATCAGGATCAGACGGGGCTTAATATAGAGAAAGATGAATTCGGAGTTAATTCTTATGACACAACTTCCTTTAATACAAAAATTCATGAAAAAATATTATTTCTTTATTAATAATTAAATACTTGCATATGACGTCATTGGATTCTCATGGACCGAATTATCAGTTTACTTTGTAGAGGGAAATTGAAAATAAACATGAGTTACGATTCATTTTGTGAACATATACAATAATACTTGATGAATAAGTATTAATCGTTTGTAACAGAAAAACATGAGTTACGATTCATTTTGTGAACGTATTCAATAATCCTTGATGAATAAGTATTAATCGTTTGTATAGTTAAACGAAGAGAAAAAGAAATTGTGGTTTCAGATGAGTATAAATTTGCAGTAAAAAAAAAATTTCTACTAATGCATTCAATTTTCGTAAGCTTCAAAAAGTCTTCTGGAACATGCAAAAACATATAAATAATCACCACCACGTTTTCCGTCCTCAGTTATCGTTTTCTTTTAGAAGTGAAAGTGCCTAATTGCCATACCTTCGTTCCATATATTTAATTTTACAACAATTCAGTCCAAACCCTAGTGGGAATATTTATTTGTTCAAATTGTTGCTTTAAAAAAAGGAAAACATTTAGAGTAGTAAAATGTATGTTTATTGTTCATTTTGTGGCTGTTTCATAGAAATTTTTATATTATTTTTCACATTTATGTTTCTCTCAGTAGCTACGGAACTTAAAAGAGAAAATGAATTTCGATAAAAAATTAATCTGATTAGTTTCTCATATTTTTAGAGTTATGTTGGTATTCATCTAAAATATTGCGCTTGAATGCGTTTTTTTCTCCAAAATCTTCATAAGTGATAAATGATAAAATAATTACATTTTCTTGTCATCATAATTAATAAATTAATTACATTTCTTACAATTAATTTTTTTATAATAAACAATTGCTCACACTCCTCACTATGTTTCAAAACTAAAAATAAAAAGTTTATGTTGTAAAAAAAGTGAGTGTTTGTATCCAAAGTAATTTAAAAAATGCTCTTCCAAACACAACTTCCAAACAGTAAATAAATAACAGTTTAAAAAAGTAATTTGCAGAATTTCATACTTTCCTAATGAGACAAATAAAGTTAAAATGACAAAAAAAAAAAAAAAGAATGAATAAACAAATAAAAAGCTGAATCATCAAATAGAAAAAAAATATTGGTCACCTATTTCAATTTCATAGGATAAATTTCTTTTTTTTGGAAATTATTTTCTTTGGAATTTCATTTCATTTAAGCTTTTCAAGCCCATGAAAATAACTTATTACGAAAATTTTTCTGCTTAGAAACAAAATATACAAAGCAAAAATTAATCAATATTAATGCTTAACTATTGTTGAATTTCTGTTTTTTTGTATTAAAAAAAATGCATGGTACATTAAAATTGGAAATTTTTGCCACAAAGTAAATATTGAACAATGAAGCAAAGAAGAAGCTGGAAATAATAGTGCTGACATCTATTGATTAAAAGATTTATTAAAATATGTTCTTAGCAAGCAGACATGCCGTAATTCTTTTGGCTCCTTTTTAAATTTGACAAAATTCTCTGGAGGATTTTACCATTTTATGGCAACCTGGTTTTTTTTAATACACTGTAAGCTAATTAATGCTCAGGGTATTCAACGGAATTCTATTTTAGTGATCCTAATTTACGAGTCATTGTGGGTAATTCATAACACTTTGATTTAACTTCTCTCTTTCTTGGGGAATTTAAAAAAAAAATGTCAACTGTTGCCATATTGATAAGTTACCGAATTAATAATTCAGATTACATGTATTTAATTTATTAGACCTTATACGAGAAGTTAAAAGCTTGGAGACGGTTTCAAAGATGATATTTTGCTGTCTGGTCAATCCCCCCCCCCCAATGTTTGCATTGTTATATTTTACAAATAATTTTAAAAAATATTTATGCTATGTTAATATTTTCAAATATATTAATTTTAATTAGTTTATTCATTTCTTTCATCTTGATTACAGTTAGGAAAAAGTAAATATTCTTGGACTTGATGACAGAATGAACATATATGATAACATAACTATGAATGAACACTGTTATTAAAATTTATTTGAAACGTAATCGAAAAATATTGAATAAAATTTATGAATGCATAGTATAACTATTTTAGTAAGTATTTAAATTATGAAATATTTATTTCATAAAACTTCGGCCCAGTATTTTTTACATCCGGTTTAACAATAACGTTTAATTTTCATTAAAAAATGCCGTTGCAGTGGCTGATATATCATTTCAGCGATGTCACTGTTCTGGTGGTAGAATCACACAAATCTCTCTTTCTGTGTGAAAGAGCTCAGATATGATTTCAACACCTGTTGAACAGTGGGAAATGCATACTGCTCTTCTATCATCTGCATGCACATTTGCCAACGAAGGTGTTTCTTGATTTTCAGGCTTCCTCTCTTGCGACATGTGAAGAGACCTCCCGCAAAGCAACTCATGTGGTTGCTACTGATGCTTTACAAAGCTGTAGCTCATTAGCTAGTCCACTGCGTGGTTTCGTAGAGAAAGCCAATTAAAAAGGTATACCTAATAAATGCTGCTTTTATTCATGAGAAACAGTCTTTCAACTTGCTTTTCATTTGAAATTTTTAACGTGTTTGAATCTAATAACGCACTTTGTATTATTGTGAATGATAATTAATGCAACAAAGACGAAATATATATGCCCATCATATGTTCAGGGGACTATATACTAAGTACATGTTCCTATCATTACCATGAAGCAATCAAAAAGCAATGTTATTTAACTTACAAGGTCTTAGGTCCAAAATCACATCAACCAAACAATCCGGAACTGCCTGTGCGGAGTCGAAGATAGCAATAGTAAGAAGTAACTGTAACTGTGATAAAAAGGAATCCGAAGGAGCGATGTGATATCAGTAAACAAAGCGATGCATCATTCAGAAGTATCGCGAATCAGTCAAGAAACATTTACATTATTTAAAAGTGTTGGCTATTTCAATATTTCCAAAATTGCCATTGCTGTGGAATACTGCATTTTCTGACGACAAAACACATCCAGAAAGTAAAGAAGAATGTGCCAAAAACAGAGAAAAGACTATGGTAAGTAAAGCATTCTTAAGAATCATCGGAATAGTCGTATTCTTAAGAAGTATTGGAATAGCCGCATTCTTAAAAAGTATAGAAATAGCCAAACTATCTAGGCGAAAATTCGGAAAAAACCCACGTTTAATGTTGCACTGTTAAATTTTTGAAACAGTCTCTCAATGAATGAAATTTAGAGAATTTATTCTCCACTATGACAGAGCTTGGTCTCAGTCAGCAAGTTTAATTCATGAGTTTCTTGAACAGGAGCGCAAAAAAGTGATATAACCTCTATTCTATTCACCTGTAAATGTGTTTATATAATTAGCACTTTATCATCTGTGTGTGATTTTTGGATATTTTTAATCGATTAGAAAATTTACATGGGAATCATTTAAATTCCAAAATATGTGGTGATATAGTTTGATTTTATTCATTGGTTTCGAGAAAAAAAATAATCTGAGAGTATTTAGTTTTAAAAAATGTGTGTTGGTAATCCTTACGTGCTTTGGAAAAGCAACACTTTGAACAGTTCTAAAATTTCTTCAATATAATTTTAAACTCCTAGGTTTAGTTAAATGTTTTTACTGTTACCCTTGTTATAAACAAAATTGATTTGTTATTTACAAAGTAACATTCATTCATAATGTTTCCAAATATCGAAATTAATGTATTTGTGTAATCGAAAGACACTGAATATAATTTCATAATATTTTGGAATATTTTTATATTTTAAAATCTATCACCAATACCTAATGAGCCCTATTTAAGCTTTAATTGAACCTCAAGAAATCTTTTTGGATCTCGTTGCAAATTTCTGCTAAAAATTAGGAATTCTACAAATTCATAAATTGATTATAAAGTATTGATTTTATTTGTAAGTATGATAAAAAATTCTGCCTGTAGGGAAGAATATTTTGCATTTTTCTTCATATAAGAAACTTCTTTCTTCGTCAATTGATAATAACAAAATCTTATTAAAATTTAGATTCCTCTCTCTCTCTTAATTTTTAATCGAAAAATGCTTAAAACAAGGATAAAGATTATTGTTTTTTTACTGTAGGTAATTATTTGGCTTGGAGAAGTGAACAAAAACTTTTAAATCGCGCACGACAAGCAATATTTACAGACCAGCAATTTCCAGCAGTCATGGAAGATTTTTAAATCCTGACTTCATCAAATCTTAAACAATGGATAACAAATGTTGTTTCTGCTTATACATAAAAACAGGAATGAGACAAAGCACCAAAGTACATCTTCAATTTATTCATAAAAATCATAAAGTACATATTCAAAGTTTTTTCTCTTTGATACAAGTAACAATTAATTCTACCTTAAGTACAGACATACATAACAATATCAAAAGCACATGATGAAAAAACAGTCTTTATGAATAGTTCTTATTGTAGCAAACATTCCTACAGGTAATGAAATATATAATATTATAGTTTTCATTATATTTATAAATTCGTCTATCCATGCACTATTTAACTTTATTAGAAAATAAATTTTATCAAATTTATATGTTGTGTATGAAGGAAGCAATTAACCAAACAGTCAATTTTTGTGAGAGATTTTTCTTACATTTTTGTAGCTTTAAATGGCTATTAGATGTATTAAGACTTGTATGATTATAAGCATTAACTTCTTTGGATAGTTAATCATAATATACCAACAGGTCAACAGACACCTGTGATGTTTGGATATATGTGACGTCCAGCTCATTTGCATACGTGTGAACAAGCTCATTTTTTTATGATCTAATTTATATTTCATCATTATATGTTTTCAATTAACAATGATTCTCTTCTTTTGGGTGCACAGGGGATGTTTTGTCACAATATCATGTTTTAAAAAATTAAACAATACAAAAATGTTTACACTCTTAGTCAAGGCTCTCAGTGCAAAAAAAAAAACTAATTTTTTATAAAAACATAGAATTTTAGAATAAAAATTTTTTGCAGCCTAAAAAATAAAAAAATATTATTACTCCTAAAAGTTCTGTTTGGGGTCATCTGCAATTATTTGAACACTTAAATGTGTTTTGTAAAAATAAAAAAATCGAATCATAAAGTTGAATATGAAATTAAGGTTAGCATAATAACTATGCATATTAATTTAAATCCAGGCCTATTGTGAGTAATGTAAGCTGTCATTTGAAAAATTATTCAACAAAGTTTAAAAAATGCTCATGTTAAATTCCTAATTAGAAGCTGTTTAATATTGGATGTTAATGCTAGTTATAATTTCCACAGAATAATTCTTAATTGTGTAACTCTAAATCAAATTTGATTAAATGGTCAATTATTTTATAAATCTTGTATTAAATGACAAATGAGTTTATTGACGTCCTGTTTGAGGTTTAGTTTCTTTCAACCTAACAATTCAATAGTAAGTGATTTAAAAGTGTTCTATTTTTATGATAGACATATTCGACTCTTGTGAAAATGAATTTATGTACCATACACCTAGGTGAAAAATAATGAACCGTTTTTTCTTCTTTGCTAAATATGATGTCACTTATCAAGCTATCAGAAATGATTTTTGTCCTTTAATATCAGATGAAAAAGATATCTTTTTACAAAGAATAAAGACTCACAAATATGAAGCACGCCGAACTAGTCAGGCAAACACACACACAATATATACAAAACTATTATTCATAAGCCCTGAATCGCATCAGAACTTGAAGGTTCTTATGAAAAAAAAATGCACGTTTCGTTTGTTAAAAATCTATAAGAAAATTATATTCATTTCATATATATTATAAGACAGTAGAAATTTATTTATTTATTTTTGTTAACTAGAAAAAAAGTATTTTGAGAAGAAAACAGAAATAGCCGTTAGACAGAAAAGAAGTAGAATTTTCTTTTGAAAATTCATTTGTATTGTTTTTATTCAAAAATTGAAAATTATTCGAAATTTATTTCGTCTAATAAAAAACATCGCCTTTAAATTTGTCCATGGAGGTAGATTTTAATTAAAAGAAATATTTTATTTTTATTTAAATATAAAAAAAATTGAAAAAGAATGCATACATTTTTGGACAATCCCAATCGTTTACAGTGGATTCTAGCGGCGAAACTTTGATAGATGCCCGACCGAACAAATGAAATGTTTAATATACTGCAACAGACCAATAAACGATACACATACGAAAACTAAATTGATAATTCGAATATATATTATAATTCCTGAATTTATATTTCGAGATATTACAGGCCCTTTGTTCGCCATTCAAGTAGAAATTCGTAATTAATTCGAAATATTAAGCTATTTGTTGAGCATAATGTATTGCACGTTAACTCTTGGACGGAACTAGTTAGAGCCTAGTAGACCATGGAGTGACTTCTACTAGGGTCGTGGTCTTCGTTTTAGTGGTGGCACTAGAACTGCCGTTCTCAAACTGTCGAGATTTGTCGCTGATGGTGACTCTGAAGCCGTTGGTTGGAGTCGGAGGCTTCACGGTTTCCTTCTCTGCTGGCTTCTCCTGCATACTGACTACTTTCTCAAATTTGGACACCGTCTGGGCTTGTAAGACTGGAACTTGACCATTGACTGTAATCTGAAAGAAAAATTATTTTGATTAGCGTTAGACCACTAACTACACAAACATATGTGAAAGATTGATTAATGAAACTAAATTAAAATTGCTACGCAATAAAAAATGGAATTAATAGAATGATATTTATTGGAGCATATGTATAATAATGGGAAGTGCGAATTAAATTATCCTGAAAAGTGGAACTATAGATTCCATAAAAATTAGCAACCATAACAGTCATCTTCTCAGATAGGCATGAAATTGAACAGAAATTAGATACCAGTTGCATAAACAGCAATTCATGCAGTTTCATTAAAAGGCTGCATTTTTTCAACCGTTGTGAGTGGCAAGTAGTACAGTATTAGTCCATCAAAAGCTATACATTCTGCTTTAAGGAAAGTCCTTATAGCAATATGAATTCGTTTATTTTTTTTTTTTTTTTTTTTTTTTATCTATTTGTTACGTAGGGTTATGGAGGTCTTAAAGATAGAGATGAACCATCACGCTAGCAGATTAAAAATGCAATTCAAATATAAGCATTGGGAACAGGGGATGAGTTAAGCATCCAATGGCACTCCATACCAACACTTTAGGCGAAGTCTAGCATGGAGACAATAAATGTAGTCTGGCAGTATACATTTTCCATGATTCCGCTAATTCTAAGGTGGTAACAGGAACTAGAATTTATCTAAAAAGACAAGGAACGGAGCGTCGTTAAGTTCATAGATCAGGCCATTGAGGACGCACCTGAATGGGATGCAGTATGAAAGACATGGCAATCCATTCGTCCAGAAACAATCACACTGTTAATGCAAGCATTTCTTGCCTTGGAAATAACCTTATCTCTTGACTAAGTGTTTATGATATGGCTGTATGATTATTGAATGCTGCATAGATTCTTCTCGGCTATTACGATAAGGGTTCCATGTAGATCCCATAACGGTTTTTTTATGACTGCCATGAATCCATCGATTTCATGATCTGCTTATAGCCATGATATTTCGTCATATCGGAAGAGAAATACCGTCAAATGAGAAACTACAATTACAGTAGACTATGATATAAGCTCGATGTTAGACAATAATTATAGCCATCTCTCTTTCTTATACAAAGAATAAAACTAATTTTCTTACCCGAAAGCAACATGCAAATGCTAATTTTGTCCAAAAAATTAGTGATAAAACCTCTTTTACCTATTCATTATGTATGTCGTTATCATTACCCTCTAAATGCGCTTATAAGTATTAGATTTTCACAGAATGTTTAAATCGTCATGAATGTTTCACATATCATCGTTTTAGTGCCTCAGCTTAATGGCAACTAGTACTCACTTGTTGTAAAAATTATTTTCTAAATTTCAGCGCATATTGTAGAAATAACCTAAGCTTTCAAGAAATTGTTTCCTTATCATATCTAATATCAAAAGATTTTTCACATGAAATAATTTGAATAAGTAAGTAGTATCAAGCACATCAACACAAATATAAGGATTAATGGTAAAGAAATTACATATCTTATGGCGACAAATTAAATTTCTAAAATGATTAAAAGTTTGGTAAATGGTGAAAAAATAATTCATTTTCTGATGAAAATTGTAAAGATAATATAGATGATGGAAAATAGAACTTATATATAACCATATGTTATATATAAGAATACATTACACTCTCTTGTTACTTGTATTTCATTCCATGGCATAGCTCTTAGAATTGAAATTGACATTTTACATCAATTGAAATCAAATTTATATTCTCCTGCAATCAGAGAAAGTGTTAAGAGCAATTGCATTTTAATGAATTGTGTTTCGTCCATTACCTAAACACAATGGACCGATCTAGCCTTAGATGTCTTGGACATTAAGTTGAACACAGAGTACTTTCTATTTGGAAATTTTAAAACAGCAAACTGTTCTCATAAGCTGAAATTATAGATGTATAACAAGTGCACTAACACATTGTTATTCTGCTTAATTTTTGCCACTCCTTGATTGTTATTCAATTTGTTTGTTTGGGATACGTTCCCTACAACCTATTTCAGATGACAGAGAAAGTTGTTGAATAAAGTCAATCAACTATCAATTTTGAACTACTATCAAATGACGAGATCAACACCTGATCTGGTGACAGTCACGTCAAACAAACAAAGGGAAATTAGATTGTTAAGCAGCAGAAGTAATCAACAGGAAAATATTTAAATAATAAAACGTAAATGTAAAAGAAGAATTGATATAAATTTGAAAATGCAACACACAAGTCTTAATACTGAGCAGAATTTTAATATTAAAAGATACTCAAAAATAAATTAATAAAAAAAAAATACTGCTCTTATTAACTCATTAAGCATAAATGGTCTTTTTTAAAAAATCATAATCTTATATCACCTCCTTCCTAAGGTATATTTCTGTTATTTTAGAAAAGTAAATCTTGAAATGTTTGCTTCTTTCTTATATTAGTATATTAATAAAAAAAAAATCGGCATTTCGTCATTTAAAAAACGAAAAATTATCTATCGAAACTTTCCATTTTGGCTTTTGTACAAGACAGACTAGTATATTAATCTACTATTTTGTGTCACATATCGTGCGTGCATATAAGTTTATCAGTCCTCCCACCAATGACAGTTGTTTTGGTGTCGTGTCCATTGGAAGTCAATTCAAATCACTCCATTTGCTGAAATCACGGCCTTGGCAATGTGTACCATTTTATCATTATAGAGATTTCCCTGAAAGGAAAATTCGTTAATAGCCTGTAAATTTCTTATGATGGTCGGGCAGTTAAGAATATGTTCCGGAGTGACAACTAAGCAAAAAATAACTAACTCAGACATTTTTTAATTCCTAATGGCAGATTAAAAGACACAACTGTAGTGAGAAAACAAACATTAAAATTAGGACAAAGAACACGAAGGTAATCTGTAAACCGTTCATCTTCTACCCTGCTCTCCAGTATCTTTCGCACAAGTGTCCAGAGTTCAGTGCAGGGAAACGACTCTAATGATTCACACTCCCCTTCCTTTTGTAACTATATCGTATAGAAGACTTGACAGTATTTTTATACAATATAGATTAGAGAGACAATCTCGTAACCCTGCGAAAAATGGCAGTTGATCTATTCCTAGGCCAAATTGGAATATTTGCGATTGCATTCACCCAATTTTTGTTTTTGTTTGTCTCTTTTATGTTTTTCAAAAATCTTTTATATAAAAGATATTCTAATTAACCGTTTGGAGATTAAAAAAAAGGGGGGGTATCAGTTTATTTGCTATTTACAAGTTCAGACATAAATGAGTATAAAATTATTCGCTTTTTTTCTCCTCAATTTAGAATTTACTCTCACCAAATGATAATCTTTTTCATCTAATTTAGAATTAATAACATTTTTTTAACATGATTAGGCCGAGTCAGTACTAAACAGATTTTCCTTGGAATGAAAATGTATTTCCCAGTCATTTAGCATGTAGAAGAATCAATAGAATTTATGAAACCTTTCGTCTGTGTTATGTAATCTGCCGTAATGTATGAATTTTCGCTTCCGTTTGCTTAAGATTCTGTGATTACTTGTCCTGTTTTTACCTTTTGGCACTCTTTGTTATTATTTTCAGTTGTTTTTGGTGGAGGAGGAGGTGGTTTGGCTTTGCCCTTGATTATCATCCTGGAATCACAACTGTCTGCTTCCTCTTTCTCTTTCCCCTGGAAATAAAATGCGTTCATTGAGAAAAAAGATAAGGGGAAAAGTCAATTCTTTCCTAAACAAAATAGTATTTAAAAAATGAATAAAAAAATAATCCACGCGACATTTTAGAGTTCTATCAATCTTTATGTTTTCTTTAGAAAATTGGGTTCTTATCTTGGTTATTTTTATTTGGATCAAAGAAAGCATTTTACTTTTCACTGGGAAATTTCGGGTTTAAGTTATTTAATTTATTTATAACAATGAACCAACCACTCATATTCTTTGAGAGTTTACAAAGCATCCTTTGAATGCACATGAAAATGGCATGGGAAATTCTAGAACAATCCGTTCCATGAAATTATGAAAGCAACTTTAACCTCATAAATCGAAATGCTCGGCAGCATACCATTTGATTAAGATTGCCACACACAAAAATATTTAATACAGGTTATATAGCTGAGACAGGTACATTAATATTTTCAAAGAATCCCATTTGAAAATCAATAATAATGGAAATGAATTTGAGATTGAGAGCTGAAGTTTTATGACCGTGGAATGTATAAAATTTTTGTTATTAAGCTACTTATAACTGATTTTGGTGAATTTATAAAAGTATCTGAATCTGATTTTGTTGGACTTTATGATAAAAGCACAATTTGGAGTAGTAGTGCAAAGGTAAATTAAATCTGCACCTAGGCTCCAATATTAGAGAAAATAAAAATAAAATATACTTTTTCTTGCATTTGCAAAAAAGTTCCTTTTAAAAATTTAGCTTGTGGGTGTCCCAAGATATTGAAGTTCATCTTTGAAAGTATAAGGTTTCTTTGGTTGAAATCAGTGTGGATGGTCTTGTTTCATTTTTGCGTGAAAATGTGTTAAGGCTTCCCCAAAAGAGTAATGTTGCAAAATCTCATGTAAGAAAACTTTTTTAATTACATCTGTTACATGTCACAACAGAGTAAATTAATCAATCAATATATTTATCCATGTTCAATACACGTTCCCAGAATGAACTTGCTTATTTAGAAATAAATTAAAACTTGAGAAAAAATTAACAGAATAAAGATTTTGGTTGCCACAAATTTATTAGAAACCTCAAAAATTAGTTTCACTGTGTGTGAATATATAAAGCTTTACATAATATTTATAACTTCAGTAATTTTTTTAATGAGATGTGATTACATAAAGCAATGATATTGGTAAATTATTTTAAATAAATTTCAAAATATATCTAGAAGAATGAAATGCTATTCAAGTACTAGTCAAGAAATTAGACTTTATTCATTCATATTGTTTCATAATAAAGTAGGAAATAATATTAGATAAGAGATATGATAAGTTTAATATTAAAATTAAATTTGTATATTTATTTACACAAAAATAAAATTAATTCAACTGAAAAAAATGTATTTTTACTTACATTTTCTTCCGTTTCTAGAACAGATTGTTGACCAAACATTTTTCTATGAGCAGCCCGAAATTCTTCCATGAGCATTTCTGAAATAATAAAATCCATAATTAATAACAAATAAATCTTTCATTAATATTAATTATTATAGTTGCATATGATAATATAATGTTTTTTTTTATGTAGCCAATAAATTCTTTTTAACCCAGATCAATATGGATTTTGGTTTCAAATACTAATTAATTTTACATTTTAACTTATGATTAGTTAATTTTTCCTTTTAGGTTATGCAGTAAAATTTGGTAATAGTTGATTCTCACTTATCCCATTATATATATCAAAACTTTAGCGTGAAGATGATCATGAAATTTCTGGGTTAAAAATCGTCAATGTTCAAATTGACGATAACAAATCTATAGCCAAATTTGAAGAAATTCATACACAGTTTGTGATATATTAGTAAATTTTCTTCCTTTTATTTTAACGTTGATGAATTTCAGTTTTATTTCGATAAATAAAAATCAGAAAAGGAATTATGTATGAGTTTGAAAAACAAAACTTACCATGTTGCATTCTTTTTATAGCATCTTCTTTTCCTCTTTTACCTTTAAAAACTTCTAAAAAATAACATAAAATGCATTGATTAGTTTTCTGAGTTGTAAAAACAATAGTTATGCTTAGAAATTATTAGCATGTGTTAATAATTCGGTAATGTGTAAGAGACGTTATTGTCTGCTCATATCGGTAAACTATTTAGGTCACCAACTTAAATAATGGCGTATATTTATGTTGGTTTCATGATGGTTGGTTTCAAACTAATGTGTTAACATTAGTTTTCTGGTAACACATTAGCCAACAGATATTGTTTGGCAGCTAATTGGAGAATTTACTCTCTTGCACATTTACCAAAAATGTATAGATTAGTTAAATAGAATAATAAATTATCTAAGAATATTTCGTGGGTTATTTACATTATTGGAAATATCTAAAATATACCTTTTTTAAAAACTTTGTTGTCAATTTTAAAAATGTTATTTAATGGTTTTTAAATTTTCCTAAATATGGCTAAACTTTTAAGAAAAGATAATATAAAATACAGCATTTATGCTTATATGGAGAAACTAAAAATTTTTAACAATAAATGAAAATAATATAATAAATAATTTTTACTTATTATTTCATTGGTTTATTTCGATTTATAAAAAAATATGTGATCGGATATTAGAGAAAAATTTTAGTTCATTGATGTGGAAGTTTCATTGTCACAGCCTTCTCGTAATAATACATCATTTCATTAAATTAACGTTTTTAATTAATTGCTTAGACCTAAATGAATAAATTACATCATTTTTAACGTTTATTTGTAGTTTTCTTCAGAAATTTTTGCAGTTTCGATGAAAGTAAAATGACATAAAATATTTAAAATAGTAGTTTAGAAACATAATTCGAAGTATAAATGAAATGGCAAGAAAAATTACAACTTTTTTGAAGAAAACGTTTTACCTTTTTGGTGTATCAAGCGATATAGCTTTGGAATTAAGAACTAATGCTTACAACAACGTTAAAGTTGAAAGAAACATCATAGTTGCTTACTATTTTAAAAGGAAAATCCATAATTTTAGCAGATTACTACAAAATACGTTTATACGTCTTTTTAAAAACATATTTTTAAGGACGTAAAGCTTTTAGGAAAATTTAGCTGCTGAAAGGAGCAACCATTGCACTCGATGTTTACTGCAATGCTAATTCAGGTAAATTACCAAATGCTACGGCTGCTGTATGTGTTCTTACTTTTCCATAACCAACAAACATTGCTGGTATTGGTTGGACGCTTTTCGATCACATTTTGCGAAACAAGACACATTCTTATGCGAAATAATTAATTAGGACATCCAACAGTCCTAATTCAAGAAGCTATCATCAAAAATTGTTAAGCTCATTGGTGTCATTTATTTCAATCAACATCTGGAGATTCAGTTAGTCGCTCTAAAGTTATTTTCTGGAAGCAGGAGTCGTGGTCTACAACAAACATACCTAAAATCGAAGACAAGCAAAAACTGTTAAATTGGAGACTGAACACTTGACAATTGAACTACCAACCGGCTTTATCAACGACAAATCAGCGTGACAGAGAATACAACTCGATCATTCCTAATGAAATTTCTGAGTTCTAACATTTGCAATTGTAATGCTTCAAATGAGCATTATTTGACTAATGCCGTGTCGTTCAAAGCATTTTCTTTTTCTGTTAAGAAAAAGCAAAAGAGATATACAAGAACGATTTTTATGAATGATTCATGTGTATATTCAACTGTAAATAAGTAATCGTCTTTAAATGTATCGCAAGTTATTCTTTGTATTCAATACTGCGAGTATTGCAGTAAGTGTGCAAAACCCAACTAAAAATTGCTCCATTCAGAATAATTAAAGATTATAATTTGCAGTGAATTAATGCCTAACTTAACAAAAGGAAACTGTTTCAAGGTTTAAAAGACATGAAATGATTCTATCTAGTTGATCACATATACTATGGCTTTTCATGTGCATTGTGAACTATATTAACTAATCTCCAAGGTAAGAAATCCTAAAATCTTCCAAGTATTCATTCTAATAAGTATTCATAAGCAAAAGCACATTCATTTCTCTTTATTCAACAATAGTTACAATTTAACTCAGAGCTTCCCACTACAAAAAGTTGAATATTACACTATGTTATGGTACGATTATTAAAATGGCTGTCCAGTAATAACTTATCTAATATTTCAGAATGCAACATAAGACATGCTGTGAGTTGGATGAATATTGCAATGTCAAAGTGGTACTCAAAACTAACCTGCTCTGGTCGTTTTGATCGGAACTCCATTCCTCATGACATCATCTCCTTTGTTCTCCCTGGTGTTCATCCTCGCTGCCACCTTCTGAAGTTCATTCAAGAAGCTGTTGTCCTTGATGGAGCTATCTTCCAAGGACGTTGGCTGGGAAGAGCAAGAGGAGGAAGAAGTCTTCTCCAGCTCCAGCTTCCTTTTCTCCTCCTCTAGCCTTCTTTTCTCCTCGGCCAGCTTCCTTCTGTCCTCCTCCAAACTCCTCTTTTCCTCGAGGATCCAGGAATCGTCCTCGATGGTGGAGGCAGAGGATGGATTCTTCTTGTGGTTGGCAGGCGGCCACTTGCCGTTCTTTGGTAGTCCTTCGAAGGCACTCTCTTCTGAGATGGAGTAGTCCTTCTCCGAATCGCTGGAGACGCTGCTCTGGAACGAGCTTCCTTCTGACTTGGAGGAACAGCTGCCGGAGAACTCTTGATCCTTCAGAGTTGTCGACAACCTGGAAAAGAAATCCGTGTTAGTGGTAACAGGTATCATTGATAAGCCGATTAAGGTCTAGCTTTCAGTACTAGGTAGTTCATCCGGTAACGCGTTACGTTGTAACAAGAACAATGGATAACTGGACAGAAAATTGAATATTTTTAATATCTCCTACTTAATAAAAGGCCATTTCATTTTAAAATACTGCAAAACTTATGAAATTTGCTTCTAATACATAATTTAAATTCTAAATCAATTCCTTTTTAAGAATGTAACTTAAAAGGAAATGCTTTTGTTTATTTTGTGATTTTTATTTAAAATATAATTGATAAAAATATTTCTTGAAATAATAGTATTCTGTACAGAGTATCTATTTTTCTGAAATATTCAAACAGTAATTGAAATGTTAAAATATATTTATATATTAGAGATATTACTGTAACGATCCTATATAGTTATAATCTTCAAAACTGGACAATAAAGAGAAACAAATAACTTTTCGCGAAATTTATTTTAATGTACTTAAAAAATGAAAATCCTAATGGATGTAAAATTCTGCATATTTTATACTCAATCGTTTCTTGCTTAGTCCTGTTCATCTGTATTACTCACTGATTAGTACAGAAAGCTAGACAAACACCAGTAAATGGCAGTTATAAATTGAAAATTATTAGTTAGTGATTGGAAAGAGATTTTACAGCTATAAGCACAGAAAATGTAATTGTGATAGTAAAAATAGAAATATTAAATTACATATTCAATAAAAGAATTTCGGATTATACATATTGGACTGCAGTGAAATAAAAATATTATTTTATTGAAACCTTATTAGGATTTATTTTTTGATATAAATTTTGTTCGCAACTCCTTAACTGAAAAACAGATTTTTCATTATAAATTTAATTTTTGAGTGGTTAAGTTAAAGAGAAAGTAGACTGCGTAAAATCAAAACCATAAAAAAGGGTATATCGTTTTCTTTTTACTATTTATATTTTAATTGAACTTCATATTAAATAAAATATTTAAGCATTAAATGATAATTATATTTATTTATATTGTTTCGTATTTTAATTAATAATGCTGCTTGTTCTTTACTTAATTTTCTATGAATAAAAAATGAGAATCTCTAGTGAAAACTGATACAAGATAAAACTAACATAGTATATATTCAATTTTGAAATCACTCATTTTCTTTTGGGAATGAAATACTATGAGTCATTTTTTTATGTTATTTATTTAGAAATAAATATATTGAAAAGTTTATGTGTTAACAATTATGGCAAGTTAATTATACATTTCATTTCTTTGATGGCATTTCAAATAACTGTAACGTAGAAAGAAATCAAGTATTCTATTTAATCCTTTCATCCTGTTGAAATGGATAATAAATATTTATTTTATAACACGGTAAGAAATCATTTCTGAATTCATTGCAATACTTTGCTGATAATAGAAATGGCAATCCCAAAACCAATGGCATGCTTTCAGGCAGCCCAAAGTGCAAGCTTCTATTCTATGTGCAAAAATCAAGGAACCACTAGCTACTTACAAATATGTTAATGGTAAGCTTAAAAGTAGTCACCGTACCATGTCTTCTATAGTGCCTTGAAGCCGTCTCACGCACAAACAAGATCTTAAGTGTCATTTCGTTTTTGCTTACATGAAGGTAATTATTTCTTCATGTATAAAACCGAAGATTATCTTTATTTAAAATCCTCCATTTCTCTTTTCCATGGTTTTATAACCACAATTGCCAAGAGTCATTTTCGTTAATTACATGATGAATATTGTTTCAGTAATTTTGAAGAGTTAAAGAAATGAAGTACATTTCCGTTTATTAAAATGTCAGCGCGTTCGTCATTAAATTAAAATTTAAAAATAGCTATATCATAAAAGCATATTATTTATTAGGCATAGATTAATTTTAAAAATATTTCATTTTAATTTATAAAAAATTCCAATTTCTTCAAGTTTACGAAAATTGTAAAAATTATAGGAATAATGTACGTTTTTTTTGTTTTTTTTTTTTTTTGCACCCAAAAATTGCAGCTTTTATCTGTTGACACATTTGTTAAGTTATTATTGTTATTAATAAAACAGAAATAACAAACTCCACTTGTCTTATTCTAAGATTTATTTTTTTATAAAATAATTTAAATAACAAAGCACTTTTTCTAATAAAAGAACAACTATATATAGATATAAGCTACACTTTTCGTTCTACACTCTACATTAAAATTATTGCACTAAACACAAAACCGTGCTTTTACTACACAATCTAGCTACTAAATTATGCAAACAATGCCTTTATCTATCATAAATTAATCTATTCTAAGATTTAAGCTGGTGTTCGCGTTTGTGGTAAAATAATAGTGTTCTTGGTTTTATCCATAGATATGTTTCTGGTTCAAATCCAGGGATATGCTGATAGAGAATTACCCGTCGCTCAGGCTTCTAGTGCTGGAAATCGTGTCTTCGTTTTTGTTGTTGCTGCTGCAAGACAGTTGACTGGTGGAAGCGTTGTCCAGAAACAAGCTGATGCCCGCCCCTTTCTTGACGGTGAGGCGGATATCTTTGGCTGATTTCATGAGGGCGACAGCCTGGAAGGAAAGGAAAACAGCAATAAATTATGCACTTGGAACTATTAAATATTTATATTATTAAACTTTAAGGGGGGCTCCACAAATCCCTTTCGTACAATATTGCTTTACCGACATTTAATTTGTCCTTTACTTTCTTAAATATTTTATGTGAGTCATATATTTGCGACTCATGGCTGAATACGCTAATTATTGGGTATATATTGACAGCATCTCACGTATTTCTTTTTGGAATAATCTAACCAGGCATAAAAATTATTTCGGAAATGTCGTAAACATTATATATATTTTTGTAGTGCTATATCGAATTAAAAACGAACGTCATTTAATTAGCTGAAGGTATTTCGAATATATATCATCGTATATATTCATCTGTATATTCAATCATTATATAATTTCCAACAATATTTAAAAAGTATGAAAACTCTAATTTTGATTAGATAGATTGGGGAAAAATCACTTTGCTAAATTATCAGAAATTGTAATTTAAATAAAGAACATTAATAAGGTTAATGAGAAATTATAAATTTCATTGCATAGGAACCACATTATGTGCATACAGTTCATATGAGGTACGATATGTTTTAGTATACCTCGTTGAGTTTTAGATCGTGAAAGCTTGTGCCATTCATGTCCAGAATCTGGTCGCCCACCTGTAAGCCAGCCTGATCAGCGATGCCACCTTCCTTCACGGTACACATGAAGATACCAGGCAGTACGGCAGGACCTTTGGCGATGCTGTAAACCGAAGAAAATCTTTCGAAATCTGATGCTCAGTAGTAAATAATTACATTAATTTAATAATTTTATTTATTTTAATACAAGAAAGTTATCACATACATTACTGTTAGTTTAATGTGACTAAGTAAAAATAAATTATGAAGCAGGGATTTGAATTCAACGTTGCGTTAGCCGAAAAACTTATTCACTAGTGTTGTCAGCATCTCTCTTCTATTCAGTCTTCATTAATGGGTTGAAAACTAATAATAGTATTCGTAAAATTTATAAGATTACAGTGTTTTTTCCTGCTCTCATATCTAAAGTACATATTGTTGCCACATAACCGGAGCAGTCCTCTTGTAAAGTTTGCTTTCCCACGAGATTCGACAAAATGATAGGAACTGAGGATAGTTAAGTCTATAACAACGCTAGAGAAAAGTGTGTTAGAGTTGCCAGATTTATGGCAAACTCTTATCATTTTGTGATATTTAGCAAAAATTTTATGACATAGTTAGATTTTTGAGGAAGCTTCTCTTTCTGGAATTCTTAAAAAATAGGCAAAGTTTATATATACATCACCCTTTCTTTTTGAGAAGATCTGATTAGATTAAGCATGAAAAGCCTTGCGATGTAGCTGTGAATTTGTGCTTATTTAAGGTACCTTAAATAAGCACAAATTAGTACCGTGGTACTAATACCAAACCGTGGTAGGAAAACACGCTCTTAAGGGTCTCGTGTTCGATTCCTATTAGTGTTGAACAGTGGGAGACGGAAGTTGTGCTTCAACCTTCTGTATGCATATGGCTCGGGGTGCATGCTTAGGAATTTTTCAATTTCCTCACTTGCGTGGTGTGAATACGATTCATTATCAATGAAAACATCAACAGAATTTTTTTATAATTTTTCAAACCCTGTCTTAAAAAAAACTTTATCAAAATTAGATGACATATTTGTACTTTCTTACCTGCAACCAAGACTGGCAGTGCCTGGAACACTGATCTCTACTTTCACTATGATGCTGTTTTCCAAAGTAGATCCATTCACACGTGAATGCTGCATTTTTATTAAGGTAAAAAAGACATATTAGTCATACTATATCATCATTATTAGTAATTAAGGTAACGCATATCTCAGATAAAATTATTTGATAAAACTGAAAATACAACTGATTTAGATTTTCGTATATGTACATACAATTAAAATAAAATAATACATTACTTTACTGAAATATTTTAGTTGCGAAAAATGTTTCATTTGACTTTAAAATTTCTCATCATTACTTTCATTTCGAATTATTATTTTGACCGAACTGGATTTAGTTTTTGAAACAGTATTCACTATATATACTGTCATCTGCAGTCCCTAATGAATTTCGCTGATTTCAATTTTTATTTACTTTTTTTTAGTCAACACGTTAGATTATAAAACTTAGGAAAATAGCCTTGTAGAATCTTTGTCACCAAAAGCAGTACTTTGATCAAAAGAGGGTGAATTTTCCAATAACATAACGAAGCAAATATTTGATGTTCTGTTGTTCCTCTTTTCACCAAAAATAGTATATTGCTCAAAAAAGGATAAAAGAAATTTTTAATGGTATAAAATTATAATACACTATCACATATCAATTGCACTTAATGATAAATTTTACTTATTGTATAGATAATTTTATTATTGATTTGTACACAGTTAAGATAGATACAAAATATGATTGTTTAATAGGTATATATTTTAACTATTAATTTTAATTTCACATTAACTCTTGAACTAAAACTAATCTAATTTAAAATCTGAACCAGTTCTTCATAATTATTTTAAACTGAATGATGTGCCATTGACATTAAAGTCAATACTGAACAGATAATTTATTGCAACTAACGTAATATTCTAGATATCAAGAAAGAAAGATATTTTAATTAAATTAACTTTGACTGTTTAAAGCAATTTATATTTTCAATAGCGCTCAAAGTACGATATATTTTCAAAAATTATTTGTAATATACAATTTTTAAAGTACATATCATTAGATGCGTTAATGGATTTTTTAAATAATGATATTTAAAGGATAAAAAATTTGAGCGTTAAAACTTTGGACCACAAACACATTTTATTAACCATTTTTAAGCAAAATAAGCATTGTTTTAAAAATATATACAAAGTTCTGAATATTAATTGTTATTTAGTAATATTTTTCTGAGGAATTGAAAACAAGCTCAAATTTAAATTTGACATTAAATTCAAATTTCCATCCAAAAGCCCAAAAAATCACTTACAGTTACTTGACTGGAACAGATCAGGTTATTTTGAGGTTCTACTATTTTCCAAGAGACAGGATCTTTATCACGTCTATAGAAATAACGTAAATTACACTTTAAATATAAATAACCATACAAACAAAAAATGGTTCATTTAATAAAAATTACGTTTATTTTTCATTCTTTCATTAGATAGAATGTTTTCATTTGTTTAATTACAGATAGCTAACATGTATAATTTTAAATTATTCCTAATTTAATTTTTGAATAATTATAAAATCTGAAATCATAAACCAAATTTTATTTTACAATAATCATTTTGCCCCAATTTTTTATTATGTAATTTTTATTATAATATTTAAAAATTATATTATATTAAAATATTTTTAATACGAAATTATTTCAATTATAACCAATAAAAAGTGCATGAGTCGCGAAATTTCTAATTAGAAAATATTTAAAAAAAACATCTGTCTGAAATTACTTTTTCTAATAAGCACTAGATGGCAGCACCAAAATTGCTAGCGATTTCTTTATTAGGTTAATTGTAATTTGATATGTGATTTTAAATAGTAAGAAATAATAGTAAATAAAATAATTCGATGTTTTTTTTATTTTCAAATTTATCATGATTGTAATTTTGTGTCATAATCCATATACCATATTAGAAACATAAAAACATATTATATAATTATCAATAATATGCAATATTTACTTTGAAAATTTTAATATAAATAAACATTTACCAATATGAAAAGGAAAATTAAATATCAAAACAGTAATATTTTATAAGTTTTAATCATACAATGAGATTTAAGTTGTTAACTAATTAATTGTTCCATTACTAAAAACATGTTTAAAATTTAGACAAATAATCATATTTAATAGTTAATTTTAAAAATTAAATGCAATAACTGTTAATAATAATTACTAAACATTAAGCATAGACACTTAAATAAATACAATGAACCATCAAAAACATTCATCAACATGAAAATTTATAAAATGCCAATAAAATCGTTTATCAAACTCACTCTTTGACAGGAAGAATACCAACTCCTGCAAGAGAAGAGAAACATTATTTATAAGCGGACATTGAATGATCTTTCGAAAGAGCACATCTTAAGCAGAATGGCATGAATGAAGCAGTTGGCTTACTTTTAATTTTGAGAACAATTCCAGGGCACGTCTTCAAGAGACTGAGGACTTCCATGTGAATGGCCCGGTGGATGCTGAATCCGTTAATCCTCACAATTTGGTCGCCAACCTGAGAGGGGAAATATACTTATATTAAATAAAATAATTTACGAGAGCACAAAATAAACCAAGCTTTTTAAAAATCAAATAAACGCTGAACCCATATTTTATTAAATAGTCTTTCAATTCAAAGAAATTTTTATTCGAAATTTATCAAGACAGAAATTATTAACTGCATTCATTGTAAAATGTCTTAAATGGTATATTTTTCGCAAATTTTCATATACAGCTTGTGTTATTTAGATTTGATAAAAAGTAAGGTGAAATTAATGAAAAAAAATAATAAAAACCTTGATCTCTCAGAAGGTATTTTAAAAATTACTTTTGGATTAATATTAAAATATCTATAAAATATTGCTTGACTTGTTTTTCATTCAAATAACGTAAATGGTACATTTATATAGTATATATCAATTATTTATAATTTTTACACTAATTAATTAACCTATTTATTATTAATTTTTTACATAGGTGAATCAAAAAAGATAGATTTTCCAATGACCTAACATAATTACAATACAATAACAAATATTACAATATTTGTCATTGTATTGTAATTATGTTAGGTTATTATGTTATATTATGTTATTATGTGTTATATTATGTATGTGTATATTATGTATGTGTTATATTATGTATGTATATTATGTGTTATATTTATAATTATGTTATTATGTTATATTACAATATAATATAACAAATACAATTTCTCCTTTATAACAAAAAAAAAAAAAATACGCTGATCAAAAAGCTAACAATTTTCTATTGGCATGATAAAATTCGAAAAAAAATAATAATAATAATAAATATTAGAAATACTTTTGCTTCTTTTGCTAAAAGCTTTCTATTTTGATAAAATTTAAGCAAATGATGCTCAAGACATGGCATTAATTTTTACTCTAATTATTATGCTTAATAATCATAAATAATAATATACATTTTAATACTAAATTATCGATGTTCCTTTACCAATTTATTATTAATGTTCAACATTAATTATCATTTTTAATAAACATAAAGATGGTACATTTATAACAACATATTGCAGATGCTCCTTTATCAATTTATTATTAATTTTTGTTCTTCTTCAAATGATTTTCTGTAAAATATTTATTTCAGAGTCATGATACAAAGAAAATAAAATCAGTTTGTAAAATTACGGATGTCGCGTCTTCACTATTTTGGGAAATCACATCATCGTATGTTTATTTATTAAAACCAAAACAGTACAGCGAAATGCAATTTCTATAGTTGAACATTGTTTCGCGATACTTAACCATTTCATGGTAATCAGCTCCTATTTAAATCTAATAGGATTTAAATCAGTATTAACAGATAATATTAAATTTCAATGAATTAAAAATCTTTCGCACTAGAAGCAAAGAGAGGTATTTGTAAAATTTTGCAGCTTCATCCGAAAATAAAAGATATTTCCGTTTTGCTTAAAGTTGTATATAATGAAGCTTTTAATAATTTTTTACTTTTTTTCAACAAATATTTTGTAGAGGAATTTTTATAATATTAATTTTATAATTCCAATAAAAGACAAGAAAAACGTACATTTTATTTTAATGAATAACAGACATCGACTTTTTATTATACTTTTTATTGAAGTATATTTCATATAAATGTTCCCTCTTGTCGCTGTGTGTGTATATAAATTAAGGTACTTTTTAGAGAAAATATTGTTTTAATGAAGTTAATTATTTAATGTAAATTAAAATGTTTATTATACTAGTTATTTTCAATAAGATTTTCTTTTCTTGTTAAATGCAAGTCATGCTCATTAAAATCGCGCTTATTGAGTCATGCTGACTTACTCGCAATCCTTGTTTTTGAGCGATTGACCCTGGAACAACTTCTGATATAAAAACTCCGGTTCCGTGTTCCCATCCTGCAGAAGAGAAAAGCAGAAACATTTGAATTTATGGCAGGTAATTTATGCATTTATTAAATGTTTTGGTTAAAATATATACATCCAGATATTCTTGTTTTAATCTTGACTTATTTATAATTTGACATAAATTATTTTAAGTGTGCAGTAATATTATTTAAAACAAATTCGAAAGGTACATGTATATAGAAAATGAATCTATATTTTATCTAATTAAGGGAAAAACCTTTTTTTAAAAAAATGACAGCTCAAAAGTTCAAAAGTTTAATGAAATTATATTATTTCAGCAGGTTATGGAGATATAAAATAACACTTAAAGAAATAACCCGACTGTCATGTTTCATAAATAAGCATATAATACAAGATATCGTATAAGTCAGTTTGAGACATTGGCTTTATTTTCAGTACGATTACCCAGATTGATTTAACATAATGGTCACCTTTATTACTAGGAGAGAGCAATAAGGCTGTCTTGTGGTATTCACGGCAGTAATTACAGTAATGTTTGAAGGTATCAACTACACGCTCATTCCCATCAGCAAGAAGTGTAAGCCATTGTTCTAGCGAGATACTTTTAAGCATGAAAAGAGTCTGAAGAAAAAATCTGAGAACTGCTGCATGCCGTCGTTAAACATCTTAAACATCATCGGTGGGATTGAATCAGGTCTAGCAATCAAGATGGGCTCTCATATATTAAATTGTTTGCTGCTTAAGGTAATGGTCGAAGATATGTTGTATCATGTTGTAACTTTGTAAAACGTAGTCAGAACTTCAGTAGCTTCCCATTAAGATCAGCAAAAGGAACTATCATTTGAGGCCGGTAGTGATTTTAAATGTGACTACGTTTTCTCTCCAGGATTGCTGGAGCTCCGTGAGCTAGGGACGTATCCATGTAAATCTGTGGCATCCAAATCTTATTCCAAAATCATCCAAATCTTCCACTGGTTTGGTGTGGTATGAACGTGGAGAGGAGGGCGCCAGCTCAGGTGCGACCTCGTCACCTGACCATGGCTCAGAATAACGAGGCGTTTGGTGATGGGTGAGCATTCCGAAACTTAACCTTAAGATACAGTCCCAGGTCTCACCTGTACAACTATGTGAATAGGAAGAAATCATAAGCTTAGCACACCTGATGTGTAGTAAATCATCACATGCAACATAGGCATAAGCAACAAGAATCCCATCTCTATAATCATCGGCCTTCATGGTACAATAAAGAAAACTTGATATTTCAGTGGACATGTAGAGCTATATGTCCACAAAAAACAATAATCATACCCCTTCACATACATCTCTTTTAAGGTTATTGAATGGATGATAACATGTTCCACGATCTTTTCAAATCAAATAAAGACTGTTAATGTTTTTGAAGCCAAACTTGAATTTATCATTAGAAAGGACAGTAGTGCAGATGACGTGCTCACTTACCCAGTACCAAATGTAGTACGGTATGGGCAGCAAGCTAATAGTTGTTTATGATAAATATTAGTAACAATCTTTTGATTATAGCATCAAAGAAGATCCAGTGTTGAGCAGCAAATTTTTTCCACCTATTTAAGCACAAAATAAATATCGACACTTATGCTAGAATTATCCATGACCGATTAACAAGTCGCTATTTCACACTAAAAGAAGTGACAGACAGAAAGTGTTGATAAAGAATCAGACAATATCAGACAAAGAATCGACAGTGTGTGATTTATTCCTGAATGCTGTAACATTTTTGTATTAATGTATATGAATACTTACATTTCAAATTGATGAATTGATTAATTTAGAGAAATTAGAATCAGACTATCAAGCGAACGTCAGGGATATGTTCAAAGAATTCCTGAATTCAGACATTGCTTTTATAATGTAAATATTAGATCAGACTCTTCTTTTTAATGATAATTTGTAAATAAAAGTAATTTTTAATAATTTTGATATCATTTTAATTAGTTGTCTCATTCAAAAAATCATATTGGTTTTCCCATTGAATTAATTCTTCCTTTTTATTATGAAATAAAAAAGATTTTTAATTTTGAACATAAAACTCATCATTTTTAAAATACATTCATTTATCAAATACTCTCAAAATATAGCCGCATGATCATAAAAATGAAGTGCAACCATTACATTTTTCTTTCAATTCTTTGTAGAATATATGTGACTAAGTTGGCGTGGTTGGTTAGGGTATTCGTTCTTGTTATCAGTCAAAAGTCAGTTTGAATCTCGGCCCAATCAAAGATCCGTTATGTTCCCAAATGGCGGCTGGCGCAGGTTAAATATGTCATGGTCGCAATTTCCTCCAAGGGAAATGATACTTCTGGAGCTGGCAGGTCAAGTCTGAAGATCCGCTGCTTGGTCCCTGTTTATAAATTAGACCCATTTTCAGACACACCCAGTGGGTATCTCACTGTATAATGTGCTATCAATATAGTAACTGTATATGTGCCCTTATAGTGCTGAAATACAGAAATTCTAATAGCCAGGCATTATACGACAATATTGTTCTGAGAAAAATTAAGGTAAACTGAACAACAAAGCATTGTTGTTTAATAAAATTTTGGGGATAATTTGGAAAATTATTTTAAAAATTATATAATTTGCTATATTTATAGAATCTATTATATGATTTTTAGGTAATTCCTATTACGGAGCTATTAAAATAATGAATTTTGAATTGTATCACTTTAAGAAATACCATTAAGAGTAATTTGTACCATTTGAGATCGTTGCAGTACTGAAAACTAAAGATACTTTAAACGTACAATATGCGTTTTTGTCGATATTCCTATAAAAAGTATTGTGCTAAGTAGTGTATGACGTACAGGTCACCTGTTTAAATTTCCGAATAATCTGGAATACGAATAGAACAAAAATTGGTAAATGCGTACATTACTAAAATAAGCTTGTTCTTTTTCGAAACATAGACATTACTTAATATATCCGCCGACGAACATGTCACTAATGGAACTAATGTACCTGCACAACTCAAAAGACTGCTTTAGATTGCTGTTTGAAAAGATAAGCTCCGTGGTTTGAAGCCACAAATAACACGACATGCTGCAGAAATCGCCGTCGGTAAATGGATTCCACTTCCATGACTGTCATCATCGGTAAATCAATGACTTACATCATCGAAATCAATGACTTGCACCAACGAAGTGTAACACGAGCAACAACTCTGGAGCATTGAATCGTAGCATTATTACAGAAAGTGACCTTGTATGTGCTTCACCTCCATTCCCATTGGGGATTCAGTCTGCGGGAATGTTCTTCATTTTTGTTCTATTCAGATTAAAGTTTTGCAGCGCGTATTATTAATATGTGTAATGATTAAGAGCTTACTATGAATCAGTATGTACATTTTTAAATAATTGTTTTTTTAAATGTTAGAATAAATTTACCAACTAGTTCTTTGAACTCTTACAGGTTGCAGCTTTACACCATATCGCTATAAATAACTAAAAGAGATTATTAAAAATCATTATCTAGAAAATATTCCAACTGAGCATCATCTATGAGAAGTGTATTTATTTCTGAGCAAATAAATTGCAATAGATCAAATGTACAACGTCATCAGTTGTTAAACTTTACATCATGTAATGATTACTATGGGTTCCCATATGTGAACTAACTTAACCATATATGGACACTATAGCAGCAATTTACTTTTGAGAATACTTGCAAACTGTAGTATCAATACTATATTCCTTTCAGAAACGATTCACAATCTGAGTTACAAATAGATTAAATTGAGTTAAAAGTAAATTAAAAAATAAGGATATTTGGTAATACGCATATACGTAGAAACGAATTAAGCCGAATATCTTTCATGATTGATTTCATATATTCTAGCTGCTTTTGGTATAAGTAATATAAGTGTGAAGAAAGAAATTAGATTCTATGTTGTTGTTTCTAATCTCCCATCTGATCTGATAGAGTCAGACCATATCAATAAAACCGTTGACATTAATGAAATCCGATATAAGAAGTGACAGTTGACACACTGAACACGTTGTTCTGACACATGAACGACATGAACACACTGAACACGGATATGAAGTAGTTGAAAATGTTGGCAGAATATTTGTATTTGCTCTAAAGAAAGATCCTGAAACTGTGAACATCAGTGCTTATGTAGTAAAATTGCACAACAGATAAAATTTGAAGTTCAATACTTCAAAATATATAGTACATTGGGTTGAAACTTATAGGATTGAAGGAAATAAGGTAAAACTCATTGCCTTGAAAATTATTGATTCCTTCGAAATGATAGCACAGAAAAAGCTTCTGTACAAGTTATAATCTGGTATAAGTAGGACAAGATTGTTTTAAACTTTTAGTCATGAATTCGAAAAAATGTTTACTGTTGTAGAAAAAATAGGAAATCTTTTGTGGTTGACTTGTGCCGACAATACGTGAGAAATATTCAGACGCATTTAACTCATTTCCAGGTCTATACAATTGATTTAATAAATTTACTGAATACCTTTTAGGAAAATAGCTTAAACTTGATTACATCATAAAATTATCAAAAAAGTATTTTGATTAAAAGTATCCGACTTTTCGGAAATGTTTCGTTTCAAATCTACTTTAAGCAGCTGCTAAACAATTTCACAAATACAAATAGAATTAAGGAAATTACTAACCGAAAAAAATTATAACTTGAGAAAACTTATCACTTTCATAATTGGAATGGATACAAGCAACATTATCTGAAAGCCACATTCTCCCTATGATACTAAGCGTTGTAAAATAATGTCATCCTAGAAACGACAAAAAGTAATGAAAAAGATCGATCTTAGGTATTCTTCGATCCATTTTCGTCATTAGCAAACACATCGAAGATTTCAACTGCAGTCAGGTGACGAAATAAAGCATTAATAAGGATTCTATTCCGAATATATGAAGTCTATGATTGGGTAAAGGAAGATCAAAGAAATTGATTTCTATGCTAACCGGACTTCCTATGCTATGGTATATGAGAAGCACAGTAAGAAAATAAGTAATTATCCTACCCCATAGCACCGTAACAAAGTAAGTGATTATCCTACCCTATAGCACCATAACAAAGTAAGTGATTATTCTACGTAGTACATCACACTCCTAGTGATGACTAATTTTGTCCATGCCTCACTTAGAAGACACAAGGTTATTACAAGCTCCAACATGCTTCTGGCGTAAACACAGGGCTGTACTTATATTAATATAGTGGTACAACTCCCCATAGAAATCATGATTTTATTTTTCAACATGGCTGTGATCTTATCGAGGTACCAAAGTATAGTTTGAATAAAAGAAACACCAGTATTTCATGCCCACATAATTTACCACACTTGAAGGAATATCGAAAGCGTTTGATTACGTGTTTCATGTTTATAAAAATTATCCTGAATAATTACAAGATCTTGTTAGAA
Source organism: Latrodectus elegans (assembly GCA_030067965.1). Taxonomy (NCBI): domain Eukaryota; kingdom Metazoa; phylum Arthropoda; class Arachnida; order Araneae; family Theridiidae; genus Latrodectus; species Latrodectus elegans. The sequence continues at coordinate 85,792,532 of CM057814.1, read as the reverse complement.
GCATATTATATATATATAAAAAAAAAACCCATAACGTCCTCAAAAATATCAAGAAAATATTGACTTAAAATTAGGGGTGTGAAGAATTTTATGACCGGGAAAATTGCTCTTTAAATAGTTGAAATGTATAATTTTAATAAAAGTTAACTTATATCCATTATTATTTTTCCAAAATAAAGCTGTAAACAACTCTTATAACTATTTATTATCAAGTAATGAAATATGTATTATAGTAATGAAATATATTATTTAAATTCAAGTAATGAAATATGTATTTAACTATTTATTAAATTTTAAAATAGATTTATAATTATACGACAAGAACACATTGTATATATTTTTACCAGAAAATTTATTCTTAATAACTTTATTATCTCTTTATGAATTTCTGAAGGGAATAATTCCATTAAAATATTTTTAAAGGGAAAATATTTAAACTAAAATATTTAGAACTATTTCATTTCCTCTCTAATTTTAAATAAATAATGAAACAGAACTAAATAATGCCTTTTTGAAATAAAAAAAAAATTATTATCAACCACAATCATAAATAAATCGAAAATTGAATTTCTTTGAGAATTCTATTCGAATAAATGAAGAATAACATTCCATTCATTATTGTTTAAACATTTTAGAATAGTTTCAAATAATAAAAAATAATTGTTTATCTTTATGTGACTTATAAACAATAAAATAAATTAGGCGGTCTCTGATATTGCATTCGAGAGCACAATTATTCCAAAGCAATTATTTTTATTATTTTATAATCAGAAAGATATACTTTTATAACGATGAAACTGTATTTAATTTTATCATTATGAAAGACATTTAGAGAATAGCATGATTAAATAAAACTATGCCAAAAATGCAATGTTTCAGCGTGCATGTAAAGAAACTCAGTACGATTTCTGGGAAAACATAAATTTTAGAATCTGTTCAATATTTCACGTAATTAAATATAAAAATTTAATTTTTAGTTTGAAAAACAGTATATGTTTTTGTCTTTTATCATTTTACAAAAATTAATTTTTAATATCTGGATAATTTAAAAATATTTCAAGACAAAAAATACTACATATAATTTCTATTAAATTCATATTTTACAGAGTTTATACCTGAAAATTAGCAGATTAATTTCTACAAAATCATCATTGGCTTTTTTTGCTTCTGAAGAAAAATTTCTGCTGAAGTACATAAACCCTGAAGCTTGTGTGTCCATACAATTTAAATTTTTTCTCTTATTTATTTTGTGTGAATCTAATGAAATCAAACCTACTGTATAGTTATTGATATAAAATATAATATACCTAATGATACATTTAATTACAGTATTTAAATTTCACTTAAATAAATTAACAGATTGGTATTTGCGCGCTAACCGCATTTATCTAATGGCAAGTGTGTACACCGGCATACTTCAATGTACCAGTTAAGTGGAAGCAGCCATGTGGGAGACATCGTAATTTAGAAGCACTGACTAAGCAGAAGATCCTCCAATACTTGACCTGTCACCCACAGAGATATAATTTCACTTGGAGGACATTGTAGCCATGGCCCATTCAACGTCGAATTCCCATTGTCGAACACAATACATCTTCGATTAAGTTGGAAATAATCGAACTCACTGACTTCCTACAATAAGAATGACTTCCTAACCAAGGAAGCTACCGCTGGCTCTAGACATCTAGTGGTAAAAATTGTACTACTGATGAAGCTGCACACATCTTAAGCGATTTATTAATTGTCACAGTTGTATTCACATTTTATATCATTCGAAAGAGAAGAATGCAAAATAAATCACATTGAAAAATAAGCATTGAATACACTGTATTAGTTTATTGCTTATGGCGCCTTCTAGGAGTCATTTTCATAGACTGAGACTTTTTGGGGACGAACCTTCAGATAATCAACCAGAGAATTCTCAATGCATTAACAAATTTCGACCAATAATTTATTTATATGTGTTTTGCCCTTAGGAATTTGCACTTGATCGCAAGTGTTCATTTAAAAACGGAAGGTAAACTTATAAAAATTACCACTGCATGATGCATTAGTATTTAAATGTTACATCACGAATATTTCGTACAAATGTACCAACGTTTCATCTTCTTTATACAAATGCTCACAAAGTAACCTTTATCTATTTGGCGTCATCTAATAAAATCATATACTCTGATAAAAAAAAAATATTCACAGTTATAATAAATAAAATGGTAACTTATACTTATGAGTGCCTCTTGTTTTCTCGCCAAATTGGCTTTAAGGTCAGGCGATATTCATTCACTTTTTAAGTTGTGTGTCATTTCATAGGTATTTTCGAAACCATTTTGTTTCTCCTAATGTGCACGAAAACGCGCTTGGCGACAAAAAAACACGCCAATTTTGCCAAGAGGCACTCCGAAATATATTTTCTCCAAATTAGTTACATATATATACATATACATATCTTCGAAGCATTTAATAACTAAATTTACTTAGAATAAAAAAATTAAGTAATATTTTAGCATTTTATTCACAGTAATAAACATAAAACCAAATAATTTTTCTTAAGAAAAATTCGATTCACGAAATAGAAGATCTCACCTCCCCGGATTGAGAAGCCCAAGGGAGCATTGCCTCTTCTTCTCAGAGTGATGACCTTGATAATGCTGGCCGCATAGGGTTCCATCGTAGCGTATTCCCTGCGGTAGCCATTCCCGTTCAATGGAGGAGCGTGATTAAAGCTTAAAAGAAAAAAGAAAATAGTTGCTCAAGTTATTGCAATTCATGAATATTTCTAATTAATCAGTTTCATATAGCAATAGTAAAATAAAAATCCCCATTTGGAAATCTTAATGAGAATTCCAACAGTCAATCCTCGATGCGACAATATTTTTATACAATATCACCCTTTTGCTGACGTCAGTTTTTAACTTCAATCCATTAGAGTGAATTTTAAATTTTAGAAAGAGTTGTTCAATTTGTTTCCAATTCATGAATATTTTTAATTAATTGGCAATTATAAAAAGCATTCCATTTGAAAATGATAATGAATTCAAAGAGCCACAGGAATAACACACATCTACCGTTTTCAATATCACCTCACTAATAGCGCTATTTTAAATCCTAATTCATTAGAATAGAAGCTTTTTATTCAATTTTTAGAAAACGAAACAACTTAAAATTTCGCGCTGTATAAATATTTCTAATTAATCAGAAATAATTATTAAAATTAATGCCATTTAAAATGGTATTTGTGAATTCATATAGTCAATCTATCTTCAGTATAATATCCATCATTTTTAATACCATCAAATATATAACATAAATACATTAAAATAATAAGCTTTCATTCAATTACTCAGCATCAATTTTTCAAACATCTTATAAAGTCACAAGAGAACTCTTAAAGGAGAGAAAGGTAATTTTCTTTCGTCTTTATTATTTAATGTGTTTTACAAAAAAAAATTTTTTCTTAACTACTTAGCACACTGCACTTATTTAACTCCAATCGCTGTTCTGTACTAAATATTATTTGCTTCTATTAAAAACAACATAAGTAGATAAATGTCTTAAGTGATACGTCACGCCTAAATGAGAGTTAATGTTGTAAATTCGAAATCCCAAAAAGAACATTCATTTGAGAATTTAATGAAAGTATTTCAAATTAAAATTGTTTTAAAGACAAAAGTTTTTGAAAAGCTAAGCCTCACTTTTTTGATAGATTAATTTTACATAGAAAATTTATGCATACAAAATATTTTTAGATTTATTTTCGATTATATTGTTGTCTTAATATATATTTCTAGTCACGCGTTAGACTTAACCATTATTAAAAAATATAAAATTAACATAAAAAGACAAAATAAACTGAAAAGTTGAGATAAACTTCAATAATCGACTTGCTATGATTAAAATATGACAGTATACAGTTTCTTTTAAGATCATCTATGATATTTATAACATAAAGTTACATTTTTGTACGTCGAATGATGAAGTTCTATTGAGCATCGATGATGGTGATCAGTCTTGCGTTATGAGCATTGATAGCAGTGACAGCAGTACCATAGTAATGAGCAGAGATAATGATAAGGCGCAGATGAGTTATAACGATTATCAGTAACGACAACCAGTAATGATACTGGATACTAATTCTGACTTTATGTGATTATATTATTATTTACATTTTGTCACTATGCCAAATAGTTCCTTTAACATTTTCTGTAGTAAATTACTTTCAAAATGACATAACCATAAAATGTTCAGTAATTAATATTTCATACAAGAAAAACATAGTTATATTTTTGTAAATATAATAAACTGATATACGACTTTTGAGTTATTTACAACACTTTTCATAATAAAAATGCTAAAAGCATGATTGGTGCAGACTAGTAGTACTGTACTTACTTTTTTAAAAATTTATATTTAAATAAATTGTTAGCTTAATGTAAAAAACGGAAAAGAGTATTTTGAAAAAGAAATTGAGTTTAATATCAACTTCCCAGTTGTATACAATATGATAAAAAATATATAATTTTACATCACATTTATTACAAGATAAAGACATATTTAGAAATAAATTGACTGGAAACGAAACTAATAAGTACAGTAAAGTACAGAAATTATTTATAAAACATTTGTATGGTTTGTAGATAAATATAACAAAATACCATTATAAAAATTATTTAAAATATATCTTAGTTTCTTTTAATTATATACATTGCAAGGTAGCTTTATTTCAGCCATAAATAATAGGTATTAAAAAAGATATAAAAAAATATTTCCCAGTAAACAAAAATTTCATATTTTTAGCATAGCAACTATCTTTAGCTTACCGCATATTTTGTGGCGTATCCGTAAAAATTTGAAAACATTCAGTGTATTCGTAGAAACGTCGAACGATTGTTAATTCGATTCATTATCATACATTATAATAAATACTTATTTATCATGTAATAAAAATACATTATAATTAAAGATATAAGGTAAAGAATAACTGATTAACACATTCTCGTATTTATTAAGATTTTGCTGTAAATCAAATCGTTTACAAATTCTTGTTCTACAAACTAATGTAAACTTAAATTATGGCTCACGTGTCCATTTATGGACTTCAGAAATTAATAAGTTTTAAGAATATAACAATCTTTCTGGAAAAAAGATTTGTGTAATCAGATTCATATTTAATTATAATAATTATAGTCCATTATTATATTCACAAAATTTTTCTGGATTGTTTATAATTTCTCATTCGTACTCTATTGTCAATAGATAGTTGAAAATAATACATATAACTATCGAGCAAGAAAATATCAGAAAAATTATTTTAATTAAGAACATCTAAAATTTAATGAATATCAAAAATGGCATGCTTATTTTCTTTTAATAGCAGAAGAAAAAATATAACTTTTTTGTATTTTAATAATATTTTAAAAAATTTTGGGGGGAATAAGGTAATTTTTATGAATAGATATTTATATTTCCTGTTGAATGGGAAAAAATCTGATATAATAATACTAGAATTATTTCTTATCTTTATTTTTTTACTCGATATTATTCTCAAAGGATTGCTTTTTTTAAATTGATACTGATTTACTGTCAATTTAATATTGATTGACCAAGGGTTGATAACATATCAAACAGTAAAAATAGGCACAAAACAAAACCCATCCATTTTAAAACAGAATTGCAAAAATGAATCGTTAAGTTAGCTTTGATGTTTTATTTATGAATTATCACTATTTTCAATGAATTTTAAAAATAATATTAAGAGTTTAAAACTTAGGTATGATACACATACATGTCACACTTTTGGAAGTTCCAAAACTGGAACTAATAACTGTGTATGTAAAACACTCTTTTCTTTCTAAACAAACAGAAATTTTGACACATGAAAAAATTATTTAGAACATTGATTTTTCATGCAATTAATGGGAAACATATATTTAAGTGAAGAATGGAAGTCAATTAATATTAAAAAAAATAGACAAAATTATATATATCTGTCAGACAATAGATGAACTAACCTAATCACTAAACACATGAAATGATTTTAAAAACGTATTATCGTTTGCAACCACTACTCTGATCTGGCAACAGTGATTGAATAGGTTAGCATCCGGCCCGATCACGCAATGGCTGATTAAAAAAATGTTATTTTTCGGCAGACGATAAAGGAAGTGGTTGTATTTCACTGTTTTGAACCGGTTTGTTTGCCCCACCTGACTGATTGACCCGCCACTACGAAAATAATTTCTTGACTAAAATCAGCTCGGAAACAATCTTTCATGCGTAACGTAATTTTCTTCCCCCCCCTTTTTTTTTATAGCTATCGAATTAAGATTCTTCCGCTGCAAAATCAATCTCGAAACCAGATGTTTTATTCTGAATGAGACTATAAAAAAAATGGCAATTTATGCACATTTCAAAAATGGATGTGTCTTATTCGTTTGTAATTTGTTTACATTCACTTCCCCTTCTTGAAAGTGATGCGATTTAAAGTTAATAATTGTGGGAAAGTGGAGCTGCATTGCTAAAATCCATTAAAAATTGTACTTGGAAACTTAAATTGATTTCTTATTAGCAATTTAAGCAGAATTTTAAACAATGGAAGTTCATTTCCGTAATAAAAATGTATGTTATGATAGTTATTCTGAGTTAACACTTCACTTTTGTTTGCATACATATGCATAATTTGCTGAGTATTTACAAGCTTTCGTTTGACATCAACGGTCCTTATCGCTTAATTTTTTGACAACTATTTAGCTATTTCTTATTTGCCTAGTTAAAAGGAATGCTGCTAGTCCTTCTCCGACTGATACTGCTTTCACCTACACTGAGTTGCATTCTATTAGAAAAAGAGGTGTCCGAGCTCTCTGAAGCCTGCTCATGATTAGTACTCTGGTGGTGGTCCTGGTGTATCTTTATTTCCAAGTGTTATACAGCTGATCAGATTAAATCTAGGTTTCCTAGTGAGCCTCTTCGAAACCTTAATTTTGATTGCAAAATTAATAAGTTATCTGTTGTAAATGCGGTGATGACCACGCTAGCCCCACCTTCTTCTGTGTTTGAGATTTACTAAGGAAGATTTCCTTGTGAATTCCCTGTTGTTTCTTGATTTTGTGATAAAAGCGGAGATTGTAGATCTGATGATTGTAGATTTGCTGAACCAGATGAGAGGGGAAACTACAACAAGAATTTTTTATCTATTTATACGCATAGCTTAGCATTTCAGTAAGAAATAAATAAATTTTTTTGAGAAAACTTCTTCTTTCTTATTGAAATGGCATGATAATAAATAGATAAAAAAGTGTACTTTTTTAAAATAATGTAGGAAGTGTGATGGTGATGATAAATCTGGTAAAATCAGAAGATTAATTGAAAATAATAAAAATAGGAATAGCAATTGAAACCAAACAAATAACAAGGCATTAAATATTTTGTAGGCAAAAAAAAAAAAAACTTTGCCATCATTCGCAAGTTGAGCTTCTTAAGGAAAATACATCTCAAATTTATTAAAAGATATTTTTGAAATAGCTTAATAGGATTTTTAAACCACAGATTTTAAAATTTGAAGACAATTTTTCACTCATTTTTTCGCAATTGCACAAGTCTGAGTACCAAATCAAGAAGCACTCAAGAAGCTGTTTTATCTGGACCGTAAAGTTTGTTACCTACAAAATTCTCACGCAGCACTCTGTTCTATCGGATGAGAAACAAAAACTTCCTGTGAACCGTGTGTTTCTTACCATTCAAGAAAGGAACTCATAAAGACCATTTAAAAGCAAGATCCGTAACACTCAAAACATCAAACAGAAAAGAATGGAACTAAACCAACCAACATTGAAATCTTGTTCTCATCCATATTTATACACCTGGATTCAAGCTGAATGCTTCTTTTTTAAACGAAGTTCCCTTCAATTTCAAGATCTTCTTAAGATTGTTTAAAACTATTCTGAAATTGAAGGGAACCTCATTTAAAAACGAAGCATTCAGCTTTAAGTATTCGCTTTCAATACAAGGTTTACTTTTCTGTATAAACAAAATATTTATCACAAAATATTTTCACCAAACACATATGTCTCTTCCAACATAATACGCACAAATTCTGAAAACTATGAACACATATTTCTTTTTAATTTCTAGAGAATGGTGACTTATATAGGAAAGAAAATTCTATAATTAGAATTCCATCCTTTATTCCTTTAATTTTAATATGACATTTACACAAAATCTTTGACACACAAATATTTCCTGCATAATTTACTAATTTTCAACTAAAATATAATCAAATAGTTATCAATTTTAAGATTTAAAGAAAGAAAATTTAACATTTAAAAAATTAATTAATGTATTTCATTAGATAATAAATGACAGTATAAGACAGTAAATTATTAATTATTAAAACAATTTTCAGTAAGACATTAGTTAAATAAATGTCACAAAAATGATTGCATCGAATTTATTTTTGCTCATATTATATTTGCAAATGCCCAAACGAATTCCTAATGTAGAAGCTCTGAATAATTTTGCCTCTTATTATATACTTTGCTACTAAAATGTTTGAGTATATATTGATGGATTTAGAATACACACGTATAAATGAAAAAATATAAATAGTTCTAAATAAAAATACAACCCCATACATCTTTATAGCAATTATTATTCTAACTTCACAAGCGATTTAAACTAATTTTTTTAAAAATATTTCAATCTGAAAGTAATTTTTCCATTAATTTAAATTTCAATCTTGACTAAACGTTAAGCAGTTGCAATAAAATTTATATATATGTTCATTAAAATAAATAACCTTATACTTATAAATAGGAATGAGATTTTATCAATTTATTAGCTTTAATCTTATAAAAAGTTATAACATTTTCTTAACTCTAATTAATTTTTGTAATAAATCGTATATTCAAACAATGGAATTTGACGCTTTTATAAATTTATTTAATGAAGCAACTTAAAGTTGGAGAAAAAGATATCGTAATTTATTTAAAGTAAAGTGCGTAAGAGCTTTTTTTCCATTTGAATAATTCCTTTTTCACGATGTACAGTCGCACATTTTATCAATAAATAAAGAGTATATATAAAAACATACACTTACGCGTGAACTCAATTTAATGTTGCTTATATATGTTACTATTTTGTTCTCTAAATAATTAATTATAAAACTTCATATTGCACGAGACAAACAACATTTCAAATTTGCTGTCTATTTTGAACGAACAGTTACGTTCTCACGTGACCTTGTGACGTCAAGCGCAAATATAACGTCATCAGGCACGTAACATGAAAATTATCTACAACGATACTAATCTCAAATTAAATAATCATATATTTTACAGCTGAATTATGCGTCAAATAATAAAACTAATCACAAATTTATATTATTCAAAGAGAAATAAACAAGTTCTGAAATAAAGGTATTTATGCGTGAAACAAACAAATAAACCCATTCCGAACCCTAAAGGCGATTTCGACAATGATAACCCGCTACAAACAATTGGAACATGGAAGTCGTAGATAGTTATTGACAGCTCACGGTACGGATTCGCACTAGGATTTTAGTCATAAATATGTCATTTCTTATGACAGTTTCTGTGGAAACGGATTTTTTTGGTCATTTTTCCAAGAACTGGGTTGTGCACGCTTATCCTTTCGAAATCCAGGAACAACTAGGATGTTACTGATATCATCTTTATGCGTTATACTTTGAAATTTAAATCCACAATAAAAAATGAATTAGTTTTTGAAATAATAACTATAACAGTTTTAACCTGTACATTTAAATTAAATAGTATATTTATGATATTTTAGTGTATCATCATGAAATTACACTAACGTAATCCAAATCACATGATATTCTAGTTTGTTTATTTACTACATTTAATTTATTTTTTGCTAATTATAAATATTAAATGGTTTTATTAAAGATCTAATATTCCCATTAAGACTTTGTTCTTATGCAATACTGTATTATTTTAAATTATTGTTGCTCATCACACTTATGTTATTTTAAATTATTCATCCTCAATAGTTAAATATCTGAAGTATTTTGGATTATAAATTAAATAAAATTTGCAATGTACTTGACAAAAGAGTAATTGTAAAAAAAAATAAGCATTATACAAAAATATTTGACTTTAGAGCTTCTAAGTTACATAGCCTTAAGCAATTGCTTAAGCTATATATACTAAGTTAGTATTAGTTAACACAGAAGTTTTAATTCTGGACTTACTTTTTGCTTATAAAGAAACAAAAAATAAGTTTAGAGTTAAAACTTCTGATAACATTCTGGCTTGAAAACGAAATCGTGATGATGATGTACATCTTCTAGTAAAGAAGAGTTATATCAAGTCATGAATTTGCTCACCCGAAAGAGTGCAAAACCACCAATTGGTTATAACATCGATCCTGATTGGATGAACCTTGACGCGATAAAATATAGGCAGGAAAAGCCCATTCAATAGCGCACTTGCAGCAGACCTCGTAATGTTTAGAACCCTCAAGGAACGAAGGTGGGTAATGATAGTCTGATCCCTTAAACAATACGCAAAAATCAAAGAACTTCCAGGTCGACAACTACGATGACGATGAGAAGGTGGTAGTAGCAAAGTGATCTGAATATAGCGATTGAGAAGAGTTTCAAGTAAGTAACGAACTCATGAAAAGTTGAAAATAAAACCTATTTCAAGGTTGAGATACAAAAATGTTAACTGCTGTCAGAGTTCTTGAGTAAAATCTGGTTGCAACATTGTGTGCTTCGAATCTATGTATTTAACATGTATAACATCGTATCTTATTTAATTGCATTTTATTAGTTACTATGTATCATTCAAATTTCCAATGAAATGATAAATTAAAATCTATTTTCAATTTACTTATATACAAAAAGAAACTCATACACAAGCAAATTCATTAAAATTTTGAAATAAATAATACCGTCATAATTTATATGTACTTTAGAATATTCCAGAAATGATTTATGGCACAATAATTCAGAAACCCTGAACAATTCGTTCTATGTTTTAGAATATCATTTAAAAATAGATAAAATTAAAATAAGTTGTTCTATTATGTTTCAATAAAGAATATATTACGTATATTGCCAGAGTAACTATTTAAAATTATTTAAACAATGATAAATGTAAAAATTATTTTTTTGGCTAATGTTTAATTACCTGTGCTCTTAGATTTTATCAAAACTTAAGGATTCTTAAGTTCTTCTTGCGAACATATATGCGAACTAATAAGAATGTTCTGAAGATCGCAGTTCGTTCGAAAGACCCGTTTCAATTCGCATTCCATCATCATCATGGTGAAATGACCCCGTGTTGTCAATTATTATTCTGCTCACTAGAGCACGATCTTGGCAAGGCCGTTCTGTCCAAAGAGAGGGATTCCTCTTCGAAAATTCCTTCTCTCTCTTCCGAAACAGAAAAAAAAAAAAAAAAAATGAACAAATGAATCAATTCCTCATGTAGTGCCCTAGGAGGTGTAGACATTACAAGAGAAAAATAGCCTTCCGTTGCGGAAGAAAGCAATGCCAAAATGGAAGGAGAAGTAAGACAATATTAGTTCAAAATGGTGAATTGATTGTTATTAAAATGATTTCTTAACGGAAAGAATGGGAACTTTTCTGTTCTTAGGCAAATGTATTCAAGTGATGTAAAAAATGCGACAAATGTGAATGTTTATCTAATGGATTTTTCGCAATGACGTTAAGGAAAAAAAATCTGATCTCGAGTCACATTATTGTTATTTTAAAATAATAAGCTTAGATGGCAGATTGAGAATTTTTCCTAAAATGTAGTTTCCGTTTAAAATTTGTATACTTGAACATAACACATTTATATTCCTGAAGTGACACAACTTAAAAACCGGACCTTTTGGGCCATCAAATCAATATATACAGTATATTGGTGGAACCTCGGAACTTTTGCTAACGCTGTCCAACCACTTCAAAGAGCCTTGTAATTTTGTATCCTAGTTAAGTGAAGAGAACTGAGCTGCAACATTTCTTTCAACGCTAGTGGAAAGACGTTAGGGCCTTCAAATATTTAATGCGCATAAATTTTTTTTAATTATTTTTGATTAGGTAGGAGAAAACTGAACAAGATTAATTCTTATTTTATTTGTGTTCTCGTCATCTTAAATCTCTATACTGTGACGTGAAAGAATGTAGTCTTTTTTCCAAATATTCTAGTAATCAACATATTTAATTTTCTTTATCTTGGAATTGCGTATTATTATTTACCTTGCAATAATAACCACTGATAAATCTGATGCTTGGTATAACTAAAAGTCGTATGTTTTCTATTGGGCCTAATTCATGAGCCGCTCCGATTCAAACAAAAAGCTGTCAATCGAATATAATCATTTGTCAAATTGATTAGAAGTTTGTGATTATGAAACAGAGAAGTTTTTGCTCTGGCTCTAATTAGGCCAAGTTGGACCATGTCTTCTGACTCATAGAGTACATTACATTTACTGATATTCAATTCCAGAAAATTTCTTTCATTCATAATCTGGAAACAAAGAATCCAAAATCAGCTGCATTAATTTGATTTACATTTTTGTAGAACTAACACATTGCCCTTTTAAGGACTGAATGATAATAAGAAAAGTCTGCTAGTGAGGTACTGTTTATTTTACTTTTCTAAAACTTTTAAGAAAATTGTTATCTGGCCTTAAAATAGCCTCAGAAACCTTACATATTTAAATAAGCCCAAAATTCAAAATGTAAACGTGAACTCAGAGGACATCCCACTCTTCTGTTCTATCTCTTCTACATTCTAACAATTAATTTCACTTATCACCAATGACGCAAGCTCTACTGTCACACGACATTCAAAGGCTCTTAGAGTTATGAGGAGTTTAAAAAAAATGAGACTATATCTTGCATACCCAAAAGGAATTAACTTAACCAATATCATGTGAAAAGAACAATGTAGAATTTAATAAAAAATGGCTTGCTCAACATAATGCGTCGGAGAAATCAGTCTATATTTATTGAAGTTAATATTTAAACTTATTGAAATTAATCGAATCTTCAAAATATTCTGTATTAAAGAATGTTAATTCCTGATACGATTTGTATTTTCATATTGCCAACGCCAAATAGGAAAATTGCTACAAATAAAAAACAGCTGAAGCATACACTAGTTAAAATGATATCGTATGATAAAAAATGTTCCCAATGACTTGCAAAATTTAAAGACAACAAACATCTGCGGCATCCGGAATAACGAACAAACAGTGGGTTGTGGCGGATGCATGAGTCCATTCAATTACATGCATCTTGGCCAAAAAGAATGACTCACAAGTTACGAATTTCCCCCCCACGAAACCCCCAAGAGAATCACTGTTAAGAAGTTGTTCAACAGAGCAGATACAAATCACAAAATTCAAATCACATGAAAGTTCTCCTCTGATTTTTTATTACTTTTCTGCTCTGTTGTCTACCGACCTATATGATGTGTATAAATATGCATGCATTAAGAGTATGAACTCATTTCATGCATGTGTTATAAGTATGAAAACTATATCATGTTGGTTAATCAGATTTATGGTCACTAATAGTCTATTGAATAACACATCTTGTTTTTTAAACTAGTTTCAATCGATTAATAACTCATTGTTTCAACATTACATTTATGTAATCAGTCTAATAATGACAATACTTTTATAAAATTTAATTACTCAAAAATATTTCAAAACTAAATTGTGAAATCAGTTGAAATATACACTTAGTAATCCACATGAATATTTTATCTTAATTTTATAATCCATTTATCAATTTTATGGTATATATATATTATCTTATTTTAAGCTACTGCTACCATAAATTTGGGAATTCAAGACGTATGTCTTAAGTGTGGTCATTTTTCATGAGCCAAACTTATCGATATTCTTTATCGCAACTTTAGATGGCCTCACTTAGCCCTGAAATTTGAGTTCAAAGTACCTTTGTGAGACTGGTGGAGGTCACTCGAACTATTTAAACGGCAATGCATGAAAGATTACAATGCAAAAGCCACTTTAATCGCAGCACCTATTCCTGACGTCGGTTTCTGCGCAGCAAGAACCACGCGTGTGTGGCTCGCCTGGTGCTCCCTGCATGCGTGACATCGAGGCCTGCACGCGAGGAAACGCCCTGGTGCACCCTCCCCATTTCCTGAGCGGACACATATTTCAGTTGTCACTGAGTTTGCAACAAATTTTAAAATGCAGCAAAGAAATTTGATCCACGAGTAGCTATAAACTTCAGTTATTTTCTGTTATTTTTCTAAACCTTGCATACACGTCCATTAAGACCGATACTTGGAAATTCTCTGAGTTCTCCATCATACGATGTGTTAATATGGCCTACTAAATATAAAAAAGTCATTTTTGAAGATTACAGTCAGGGATTGTTATAAAAAAAAACCTATAATTTTCAGATATAGAACTATTCTATTAAACTGTTTCGAAAAATTGTTATTTCATTGCTTCGCTTCCTACTGCAATGTGAAAATTGAGAACTTTTTGGTAAAAATTAAAAAAACACTTAAGTTAATTCAGGAGTCTATTATATTAACATAAACGAATACACAATGACATTATTCAAAGACAAATCAAAGAAACGAATTTAAATTGTGCTATATTTCTGGATATTTTTAAAGCCTATTTCCTTAATTTTATTTTGGAAATATAATGAATTAAAGATTGCTGAATACTATTTCATTCTAATTCTAGGCACGTTTTGTTTTCTAAATTAAGAATTTAATACCTTTTTGAATTCACGATGTTACTTAGCATAAAAATAGTATTCATAAAATATACCAGGAGTAAACAGAATCTAATTTTGACTTCCTTGCATTTCAGAAATTCTGAGGATAAATAGCGTTTGCTTTTATATTCCGAACGGAATGCTGAGTACACACAAGTGTTCTTTTCTTTACTTTTCCCTCCGGAAATAAATGAGATCAGTTGTACGCGCAAGTAAGTTGTTTGAACTAAGTGAAAAGCATATTAAGCATTCGTTATCGTATAAAAACTGTGACCGTATTCTCGTTTGACAAATATTTGCAAGAATATTATCTGCGGGTGAAAGAACTGTTTGACTTACGTGTGCCATTTCATGAAAATGAAACATTTTATGCTTGCAATCCAAAACAAATTTAGGACAAGGTACTGACAGTTGGTGAAAATTATCAAACTATAAATAGAATAGAAATTTTGGTTGAATAAAAAAATATTTTACTTGTGGCAAGTCCTACATTTTTAAATTTCAAGAAATCCTAAATTCGTGCATCTAAATTTAAATTCTAAGATTTGCCAATTCGAAATAATGTTAACGAATTATTAATATCTTTAATTCTTCGAAAATTTAATTTTATGTAAAGAATTAAAAAAACGAAAAATTCTGTATGATTTTGAAATTTGACAATTATTAAAAAAGTTTGTATCATAAAAAAATTTGAATCATATTTATTTTGTTTTCTCTTAACAATTCAAATCATCCCAAAATAGCAATTTTAAATCATAAGCACTTTTCATTCTGCGTAGATAATTTTATACATTTGTGAAGTACTACAATAAATCATTTCAGATACGTTATCTCATTTATTACTAAGGTCTTAAGCCTTGACTGAAGCTGTAGATAATTCATGTTAACTTTTTTCACAAAATTCCATCTTCATTTATGTTATTTTGATTTCCAAAATGGCAAAATTTTAAATATAATTTTTTAAACCTATAATTATAATAACATAGGCAAGTAGCATCACTAACATAACACAGTGTGTTATGCAAGAGTGTGCTCTTAGTTCCGCGAGATAGCTTTTTTCTCAAATACATTTAAATCTTTAGAACAGCTCATTAAAATCCGCCTATTTATCTGCATTTTATTTCCTTTATTTTCTGAATATAAATTAGGTATTAAGCAAATCTATCTGAAAATCATTAGGGAAATAAAAAAGTGAGTGAACTTATATTCGAAAGGGGAAAAAATGTTTACGAAAAGCTTCATCACAATTTTTCTCGGATAAGAAAAAGGTGGAAAACATTCGAGACAAAACGATTCAAATAACGATATCGGTTTCTTAATCGAAATCGAATGATGTTTCCCTGATTATTGTTATGGGAATGACATTACAAACACAAGTACAGTTTCATTTTGTGAAATTTTAAATTCAATGGGAAACAAATCGTGCCGATTTATGTTTTAGATTTGATATAATCTTTAAAGTGAAACAATTCAGCCAGCGAAGACTATTGTTCCAGTTACTTTTATTCTTCACTCAGGTAAATGAAAGAGTTCGAAAACGAACAAAACTGAAGAGTCAAGTAAACTGTCATGGCCATCACTATGCTTTGAATGAATAGAATTTGTGCTGTGTTTTCTCAGCCAAAACTCTATTAAAGTAACAGGACAAAGCATTTATCTATTCTATCTATAAAAAAAAAAAAAAAAAAAACAAAAAAAAAAAACAATACAAATGTTATTTTTAATAACAATAAATGAAAAAGTAAGAGTTTTCCCTATTTGTATATCCCTTTCAGGCATAAAAACAATATCGAATATTTACAAAAACAAATTCACAAAGTTTCGAAGCTTATTCAGAGAATGTTTCCCATTATTTTCACAGCTGTATGAAATTTCATCTATGTTTAGAACTAAAAGCAAATAAATCATAGAACATGCTTTAAAACACATTTTAAAAAATGAAATGTATTTTTCAATTAAGAATTTATTTCATGGCAGAGTACAGAGTACTTAAAAACATTCTGTAAATTATGTTTCACTAAAATTTACGATTTTAATAGTTTTGTTATTAGTAGTTATAATATATATAATATATATATATATATATATATATATATATTGTATATATATATATATATATATATATATATATATATATATATATATATATATATATATATATATATATATATATATATATACAATATATATACAATACAATATATATATACAATATATATATATATATATATATATATATATATATATATATATATATAATATATATATATATATATATATATATATTGGAAACCCGTGTGCAATAGGGAAAAATGTCTTGATGATGTCTTGAGCGACCTTAAAGGAAAACCTAAAGGTCTCCAACAGAAAAATTAAAGATAGGGACAAAGCTGTTTGGATTGATATGGTGCAGCAGATTAAGAACCTATTTATTTTGCTGAGTTTGATCCTAACCATTGTTGAAATATGAGACATATATATTGCGTTTCAACTTTTAATATGTATATTTGTTGGAGTGGATTTTTGAAAATTTTCCGAGTTTTTACGACACATAAATACGACAAGTAACTTGTAAAAATTTTTCTTTGAGGTATTTTAATGCCTTATCTTAGCAGCTTTCTTTTATACTGTGCCTATTATGTACACTGTAACATACTATTAAATACACTATAAACACACTGTATAATAAAATATAAAATAAATTTTATTATACATTGTTTCAAAAAGCATGATAAGAAATAAGCAATCATTATGGGAAAAAAATGTGAGAACATGAAACCTAATTTTTTGAATACAAGTATGAATGGCATTTGATAATGAAAGACTCCAAATGTCTACCGTTCTAACTATAATTTTATAAACCCGGTTCCGAAATTCTGTCATAATTTTCTGGAGTTGTTGGCATCAGTCTCAATTCTTATGGCTGATTTCAGGTCCTCTTGTGAATCAGGGACATCCTATTATTACTTTTTTAAAACAATAGGATGCCCCTGGTTCATTGGAAGATCCCATAAGAAGTCACACAGATTAAGTCCGAACTATATGGGGACCACTCTACCACGTGAATTTTTCTGCTCAATAAATGTCGTTCCAAATGGTACGAAGACGACAGCAGATTTATGGTGATAAGACGGATCCTCATGAACGTTCAAAGTGACAGTTTCAAGGATAAATTCAACTTTCGATAGCAGATTTAGGGCCAAAACAATTATCAATTCTTCAATCATGACATCATATAGGCAACAAATATCGAACCAATTATAGCGCGATTACCACTTCACTAGGTATTTTTGCACCCTTTTCTTTCCAAACTTTCAACGCAAAACTTGTGTCGAATGTTGACATTATTTTGGTTATTCTCATAAAAAATTTTCACGATAAATAATCCATCTTCTAAGGTCAATAATTCCATATTGCTTATTATTTAAATTTTCATTAATCAAGTATTTATCTTAAATGTCTATATTATGCAGTTACAGTATGGTGGAATTATATTTATATCCATACATTTGAAATGGGAATCCATACACTTGAAATGGGAAATGGGAAACTTATATTACTTTCTGTCATGTTTGTAGATTATCCTGTAATAAGAAGAGAAATTTTTTTATTCCAAAGCAGAAAATAGTATATTAATAATGAGATTATTAAGAATATAAATGATATGACAATATGATACTCAAAAAGATACAAGATTCATATTATCATGCTTCTGCTTGTTTCTTGCATTAAAAAGAGAGTTGCAAAATAATTGTTTATGTTAATGATGTAACATGCTTGTATTATTAACATGATCGTTTGCAATAAATAAAATTCAATGTAATCGACGTTTGCATTATGCTGTTATGATGAGATATCGCCTGATCCTACCATTTGTATCAGGACGTCATTAATGTCACTTTACACAAAAATTCTAATCTAAAGTTTACTCATATTACCAAAGATTATTGCATATTATATTAAAATATTGATTCTAATTTTATATCAGTGTGTAATTAGGGCTTACTTAATAGATCTTTAATCTGAATTTTAGTCCTACCACAGTGATTTATTGCATCTTTCTGGTATTCAAAGATATTAACTGATCTTACTGTTGTACTAGTAATTAGTATCTGCTTTGTCGGATTAATCTCAATTCTACTCATATCACTATAATTTATCACTTTCTGCTGATATTGTAAGATCCTACTTTTGTATCAGTACGGTATTAGATTGTGGTTAGTGAGATACTCTACGTTGAATTTATATCATATCACCACAATATCTTGCATCATGCTTACACTATAGGATATGGCCTGATCCTATTTTTTATCAGGGCGATATTAATTATTGCCGCAATGAGACTCTAACCTGAATTTTACTCAAATCACCATAATATATTGCAATATGTTGATATTATAAGATCCTATTTCTGTATCTGTTACACTATTAACATCTGATTAACAGGATTCTCTTATCTGAAGTTTACTCATTTTACCAAAGATTATTACATTATTTTAAAATATTATATGGTATTGAATGATCTTAATTTTTATATCAGTATGATAATAGTATTTGCTTAGAGGGAGATCTAATCTGAATTTTATTCCTATTACACAATTTATAGTTGATGTATCTTGATCGTTTTACTAGAATTTAAGCATTCTTTGCTTTTTGATTCTTAAAACTATTTTTATGAAAAGCGTTCAAGAGGTTTTAGAACTTGTAATTTTCCTGGAAAACAAATCATGGTATTAAATATGATAAGTATGTTTTATAGTAGAATACTGTGATACAGTTCAAATCAGATACATACAAAAATTAATATCTAAATTATTCTTGTTCGAAATGTAGAGATCTTTAAAGGAGAAAAAAGTACTAGACGGGAAAATAATCTCGGTCGTTAATTAAAATTCAAGCTCCAGTTTCTGTAATAACCGTCATTGTTTCACGTACCGAATACCGTGGAAAATGTTACTGGAATCTAATAACGTAGCGGTTTCTGCTTCAACGGCTGTGAACCCCGTATCCCTAGGCGAAAAAATAAACACGCCATTTCTGAAAAACCATTCGCGTTTTGGTGAACTCTTCTGGATCGAGTCAAAACAGTTCTTGAAGATAACGAACATTTATTCTCAAAAAACGAACACGACATTCACTGAATAGAATATCTTGAGGTACTTATCAATATTTAAAATTCGATTAACGTCCGAAATGCATCGATATGGAACTTAAACACCATTTACGACGTTCGATTATGTGATCAAAGGCAAACCTTCTCAAACCAGCGACGTGGAACAGTGAATATTCTTCTCTCATTTCCCATAGAAGAAATTATTAAAAAACATATATCTCCGGATGTAAGGCGGGAAAGAAAGATATTCTAGCTTCGAGCGTTTTCGGAAGGGAAGTAGTTAGGTCTGGTGACATAAATTCAAAACATGAAGGAAAGCTTCGAACTGAATTGAGATTCATAATGCAGTTTCAAATTTCAATTAATTTATTTATTTGAAAATTCATTACTTTTTTTTCCTCATATAAATAATTTTTGATATCGAAATTCGAATCTGATTATAACAAGTATTTCTAAAAGGAATAAGAGTAATTAAGTTATTTATTCTTTTCTAAATTTTTTATTTGAATTTTACTTCCTCTATAAATATAACTGTAATTGAAATTTGAATAGTTTGACATCGAAATTCAGTATATGAACTGTTTACAAAAAATTTCAAAATTTAAAATGTTAATAGTAGATTACGCTTTCCATAAAAATGTCGATTTAACAAGGGAATCACTAACATAAAATTCATAAGCAACGAAACATTATAGTCAGTTTTGACCGCCTTAAGAAAATCAATATAGATGCTCGTGAGTTAAAAGAAAGAAAAATAGTCAATGGGCAAGAACAGGTACACTCTGTCAACGAATATCACAAGCGGAACGATTCTTAATTGTGTTCAAAATCATTTAGAACTAAATTGCTCAATAAGGCATTATTGTTCATTTGTAAAATATCAAAGCGTTGAACAGTATATTCAATAGGAAATGTTATTTAGTCTAGTTTCGCGTATAAGAAGCCTCATATTGAAAATACTTTTCACACACATTATTCTATAAGTGATCCATTAATCCATTAACTACTCGACTATGTATCAAAAGAGTCGTTCAGAGTTACAAGTGGCAAATGATATGGTTATGGATGATATTGCAATAAACTGTTTTTTATAAGCTGGATTAGATATGTAGTCTCGCAGTCCTGCATGAAAATGGTCAATGTAAACCATGTATTGTAATCTATATGTCTACCTGTATTGTAATTACAGAACAACGAATGTTTGTGAGACGCCAACGGGTTCGTAAAAGAACATGCGATAGAACACTAGCACATTTACTTCTTCTAAGATTATAGAAATACAGTCCATGAATAAGAGCTAAGGTATATATATATTAAATGATCAATGCAAGAAAGTTGCATAAGTTATCCAAGTCTTTTCCTTTTCTGAGTGTTGATTCTCAAATTTAGAGTCCATGGTCATGACAACAGCCATTTCGTTGATAAAATGAATTGTCAACAATGTGCCGTTGTGGCTTTCCTACATCAAACACCTGTAGGATGTTGTGGATTTTAGAAAAAAATTTATTGAAATTTTGGATAAAAATTTCAATAAAAATAATCTTCAAAACGTAATTACAGAATTAAAATGAATGAAAATTTAGGGAAAAAATTATAGATATTAATAATGTTAATAATTAGAAAATATTGTAAATAATTAGAAAATTTTAAAAAAAGACTTTGGCCAGCAAATTAACTGGGACCATAAAACTGCGGATATCATTAAACATATCTGGATAGAGCGTTCAAAAATATTCGTGCTACAGAACGTAACTTCCGCCACAAAAAATCAATTAAATAAGAATCGAAGTGGTTATAGGCAATGATTCGCTGTGATGCTTCTTTCGTTATTTCATATAGTAATATTTCTGCATTTTGAGAATGATAATCAACATGTGGATCGGCTATAGTTTGGAGGAAATGTTCAAACTCGATTTCTTTCAATTCGCGCAGTTATCCACTCCATTGTATGTTTAACTTTTCAAAAATTTCATTAACAAAGTTAATTTAAATAAAATGGAATTATGTTTGTGTTTAAAACATAAATATTAAAATCCGGCTTCTTTTGTTTCTTCCTTGTTAACCATTTCAGTTAAATTAACTTTGCACAATGATATTATTTGGTCATTATTTTACTTTAAAAAAAATAAAATGATAAAATCCTCTTAGCTCTTTTAGCACTATACTAAGCAACGAATTTGGTCCTAAAATCAGATAAGTGCCAAAGTATGACTTAATTATGCTATATATTGTTATAAACATGTTTTGCCTTATCATAATCTATCGCATAAAAGTCGGGGCATCTCAAGTTATACAGCTTTCAAAATTGCTATATTGTTTTTATTTCAAATTAAATAGCCTTGCAATAGAGGCGAAGCATCAGACAAAGTTTAAAAACTATTGGGCAATTTTTTTCGCAACATTATAACGCTAACAACAATGTCAAAGCTTTGAATAATTTCATCTCATCTGAAGACTTTTCAATAGTGAATTCAAATGTTTTGCTATGAAGGATGCCAAAGGCCAAAGGTAACGAGTTGCTTTCAGGTTTCATTGGCTGCGAAAAGGAAAAAAAAGAACGACCTCTTAAGTTATCAGATTTAATATCTGTAGGCAAATAAAGCTAATTTTAATTACAACGGCGGCAATCAACAATAAAAATGGTTTCGTTTTCAAGAAACATTACATCAGAATCATTTCGAAACAGGTGGCAGAAAGAGGATGATAATAAATGAAAACACTTCATTAAAAAGATAAATACTTTATTACATAAAAAGAATTACAATTAGTTTGTGTTGTACAACAAACAATGAACTCCGCTATTATTCGGATTACTATCACTGGAGCTGTTGAAATTGCCTCATAAAATTTTGATGTCCCTTCTCAAGTAAACTTTACTCATTGCTAACAAATGATATTTTGAAAAATGATTTGAGTTCATGTGAAGTTACTTGAGGGCAATTGATTTTTGACACAATCAATCTAAATTTAAAACGTCAAATGTTGTATGATGGAAAAAAAAAAAAACGAGATTTTGACTAGTGTGTTACGACTCAGCATCAACAGCAAAATAAAATAACGATTTTTTTTATCTTGATTTTTTACAAATATATTTTCTGCTTATATATTATCCCGTCTATGATTTTTACCAAAATATAAGTTTAATGTAAAATAACTCATTTAGTAAATAGCTTTTTCAGTGGCGTCACTTAATAGCTACATTCGGCGCTAAATCACCTTTTTGGAGATATTTTTCCCCCGATGAAATGATAGATGGAATGACAAACACGAGCCAAATACTTTAATAACATTTTAGTGAATTAAAAAAATATTCTTTGCTTGAACAAGATTAAATTTTACACATCTTCAAAATAATTATGATAAAAATTAAATTGTAAATAATCCTAATATATGTAAAATTAATAATACCATTATGATTCTGTATAATCATGAATTATTTGATACACAAAATTTTGGACTACAGCTTTTGAGATTTTTAATGTGTAACTATATATCGAGGTATTGAGAAAATAAATACCATTAAATTAACACAAATAACAAATTCTTAAAATTAAATTAATTTAAATACATTTAAAATAAAAAATACTATTTCTTAAAAACTACCATAGTGATTTCTTGTAATTTATAAAAAATGTGTTCAAAATAGCTTGCAAATAGGTAAGTAATAAAAACAACCAAAAAATTTTGAGTAAAATAAGTGTAATAAAAATGTAAAATATCTGATTGAAATTGATTTCTTAGTAACAGAAATTCTAAATCAAGGATTAAATTTTTCTGTCTTAAAATGTTGAATGAAATAAACCTTTTAAAAATATCAAAATCCGTATATTCATAATAATAAAATTATCTTTCTTACTTCATAGTATGTATCTGGACATCTCATTATAAATCTATACTGACACATCTCATTATAAATCTATACTGACACATCTCATTATAAATCTATACTGATACATCTCATTATAAATCTATACTGACACATCTCATTATAAATCTATACTGACACATCTCATTATAAACTACATTTCTTAAGTTAACTGATGATTCCTTTCCGATTCTTTCACTGTAATTAACCAGGATGACTGAAGACCTATTCATCATTCTAAATCTAACGTTGTTAAATCAGATACTTCGGTGTTGAGACTCCATACTGAGTTTTGATAGTTTTAACGGATGTTGCTTCCCATTTTAGATTTATAAATGAATAAAACCGTTTTTCATGTATTTCACAAACTGTTTTAAACCAGGAAAACCTCCTAGTGTTAAGCAGGTATTTTTTTGCTGATTAAAATGATAATCACCAGTCTAATGATATAAATAGCGCAAGGCAGAAAATTTTTAAGGTGATTAAGAGCATATTTGTGATGCACGATTCTAAAATATGTACATAATTTGATCCATTTAAAATTAGAGCCACGCTCTCAGATCAGATAGATAATCTGAATTTCGTGGGATATTTTATTTACTTCAAGCAATATCCGGAACTCCAACTAAGAGCATTACATTCCGTATACTGAACTTGCAAGTGGTTTCTGAATGTAATTTAGATACTACAATTGAAAACATTAAAAAATAATTTGCATTATCAATAAAGATAAGTAATGCTATCAAAAATTTTTTTTACTCTTAGTATAATTTATTTAGTATAGATATATTAACATTTAACCTCTTATTATAAATGTATTTTTTTCAGAATGAACAACACCACATTGTGTTCTTTAAATTTTACAATTACTGTTTTAATAATTGAAACATTTTCATTATTTTATATTAATATTTAATTATTTTTTAATTAATGTGAACAATAAAATATAAATCCTTTTTGATATATTTCGTATTTTGTGAATCTATAGCGAGTTACCCGATATGAAGAAAAAATTTGTCAAAAAGCTTAATTCCCTCTTTTTTTTTATTTATTTTTTTTTTTTAAGAAAAAAAAAATGCTTAATTTTCAAATAAGATTCTTTCATCACAAAAGGCTTCAGGCGGCATATTCATTGAGTTACTTAATACAGTATGTTTATTTGCAATTATAATAATAATGACATTTTTTCGACCAAAATGTTTCTTAAAACATTCTTAGCACATTTTATGAAAATAACATGTTAATCTTCGGTCGTACATTAGCAGCTCAATATGTAAAATAACATTACGAATAAATTAAAGTTACAAATGTGTGTTTAACAACAACAATCACAAATTTAGGTGAATTTTCCACAGAATAGTTTTGATTGTGTACTGCACGGTTAAAACGTAGCTGTCTCAGCGGGAAACTTAGAATTCATTTTCTAAAACGAAACTTAACTTTCGGATATTGTTGACAGTTACACATAGTAAATATTATACGGTACTTTTCCATTATATCCTCGCTTATGATTCTAAAGAAATAGAGTGTTTCTTACTGAGAAGCGAAAATAATATAACATAGCTATAATGATTTTATAGGCTCAACATTTTATTTTAAGCCGATTATAATTATATTATATATACCGATCGATTTTTTTTTGGTGCAAAAATAGACTAAAAAGTTATCTTACGGCAACCTTTTGCACGTGAGAATTTATTTCACCAACTTGATTTGAAATCGATTCCGCGAAATGTTGAAGAGCGTTAACGATTCGTGACTTGATTGGATTTTCATGAAAAAGGATTTATTTAAATCATAGGTTCCCAAAGTAATCCAAGTGGATCCCCAGGGATCCATAGGAGACCTGTTGGGGGTCCACATAGATGTGAAAAGAAAACAGGAAAAGTTGTAAGTGAGGGTCCACGAAAAATTTCTTGTTTTCATAATAAAGAACAAACATTTTGGCTTGGATTTACCTATCAACGTAGGCACTAGGTAGGTACTCAAAAATATTCGAGATTCAGTTCAAACACAGAATTGAATAGAACAATAGATAATAAATACAAGAGTACACCACATGTCGAGATTTACAAAATGCCGGCCGTGCGGCATTTCATTAAAAGCATCACAATTTTTTATTGTTGATTTACATTTCAGAGTAATTGATTTTATGTCAATTGTTGATTGTTTGTAACAATAAATGTTTATAATTTTGTATAACCACAAGTATTATTTTAATAAATAGGTCACAAGAAAATGTGCTACTCTTTAACACCTCTAATTTAGGGTGATATTTTTTAGGAGTTTTGAGAATACAGTAGAAATGCAGCAGCACGGGTCTACCGAAAATATTAAAACTTTAAAAGTGGTCCACGATAAAAAAAAAAAAAAAAAAAAGAAAAGAAAAAAAAAAGGTTAGGAATTCATGATTTAAATCAATATAAGCAAGATAATATTGATTCTTTTATCGATGACTAAACAACTAAAAGTACAGATTGTATACCACAACTACTGTTTCTTGTTGTCATTAAGCGTGTTACTTAAAAATTACGAATTGTAATTTACAGTTGATATTAATGCTAAAGATTTACGATATTTTCAAAATTAATGTTAAAAATATATAAGTATTACGTAAAGACGCTGTTAGTTACTTAAATTACATAAAGTATAAAATACCATCAGGCGTTACAAATTTAGAAAATTTTATAATTGATTTGAGAGTTGTATGGCACAGAAAAATTGGGGTTAAATGTACTATGAAAAGAAATGTATACACGTCAGTAATTCGCTGATTTATCAGAAATGTATAATGAAACAAGTGACACATATATAAAAGTGATACGTATTGATTTACTTTCCACTGATTATCTTTGTAATCTTTGGTTGAGATTGTTTATTTAAAATATCAAGGCTGATAATAAAAAATGCGATATCATATCGTGGTTCAGATTTAATCGGTTGCAAGATAGTATTGTCGCTCAGATGAAAGCGTTTTAATAAAGAAAGTAAAAGATCTATGCAACTAATCCCCAGATATTTTATCCACAGTCATTGAGGTCATTGTGACCACAATCGTTTTATTTTTTAAACTATCTTTAGGGTATCGATTTTACTACTAAAATCTTAAGCATTTGAAGACGACACCAAAGGTCGCAGAAGGTAAAATTAGCCGCTGTGGAAGAGACATTCCTTTCGAGATAAACGAGTTTTGACACTGTGTCACTCTTATCATCCATTGACACTTCTCTTCCATCCCAAATTGGAAGAGAACCGGCTTTCTATAAGGGATGGACTAAAACAAAGGGAAGAAAGATAGCCGGTCGTGAGAAGCGGTTTCGGGACAATTGCTATGCCCTGGCAGCACGTTCC
This sequence comes from Latrodectus elegans, assembly GCA_030067965.1. NCBI lineage: Eukaryota > Metazoa > Arthropoda > Arachnida > Araneae > Theridiidae > Latrodectus > Latrodectus elegans. The sequence continues at coordinate 85,765,445 of CM057814.1, read as the reverse complement.
GAGCATCCCTCCCCAGGCGACAAGAGCGCGTGCTGACCCTGACATTCGATGTCCACTTCCTAGTTGAAGCCACTGGAAGACTGGTCGTTGAACGTCCGACTGTCGAAACCTCCGTAACCATAAGAGAACGAGTGGAAATGGTATAACTGGGCATTAGACTTAATGGCAATGGATACATTAAAAATGAAACTGCTAATCTAAAAGATAAATAAAAAGAGGCTTGGGCATTTGTGGAGCATATTGATTCAGCAAATATTTTCTACATATGCGTTTGCCGATTTAGGGTAGTCAATAGAAATTCACAAACTGTATTATTTATAATTCATAACAATTGATTAATCTAGAGATGCTGGATTAAAAGCTCAAAATGTTCGAAAAGCCCCGTTTACCAGAAACTCAAAAGTTTTGAGCAACGAAAAAAGTGTTAATGGTGTAAATAAGGGCGGCAAATGTCATACGGCTAATCAGCTGCTAATAAGAGGAAATATTGTAAAAAATTATAATTATAGAATCTGCTCGGTTTTTTGAAGTAACGAAAGAAGAGAAAATTAACAAGTGTGAAATTATAGGTTTATTTTGTTCAAAAAATTTTTCCTTTGAACTAATTATCTTGAAGGAAATTTTAACAAGAATTTAAAGAGTATTTGATATTTTCATTCAGCTATATTGGTAAAAAGAGCAGAAAAGGGTTGCTTTGCTGGGGAAACTAGAATTATATTCCATTTCAGAGACTTTAAGTGTCTCTGATTACACACAAAATTATAATATAATAAAAAATTATGGAAACTTTATCTCCCATTATGAAGAAACTTAGGAAACACAGATCTCTTAGAAGTTCGCTTCAAAATCTGAAATAATTTTACCCCCCCCCCTCCCCAAATGGAGAGAAGTGAAACAAGTTTTCTTAACTGTATAAAATTATTTGAATTGGCTTTATAAATAAAGTGCGTTATTCATAAAAATTAAAATATAATCATTTGAATTTAAAAATTTGTGCAAATTCACATCTAAGTATTTGCAATCATATTTAATCATCTCCATAAAACAAAATATAAAATTTTTTATTCCTTTTAATTTTTTTTTTAAATATGAAAGAAAAAAATTTAAATGAATACAAATTAATATATTTTATTTTCTGCAAATATTTAAATTTCTTGCCTTATTATTTAAAGAATATAAGTTGAAAGGATTTTTACGTTTTATTTTATTTTTAATAAAAGTAATTGAATGACATAAATATAATTTGTTAAAAATTAGTTTTTCTAATAAAAATTTTCAGTTATTGTGTCCTCAATTTACTGCAACTTGATACACATAAAGCAGAGTTTGTTTTTTAATTGAAAAATATTTGGTTTGATATATATTTGATCAGTTCTATTTCAAATAAAAAAAAAAAATTTTTTTTTCCAAAATCATTTTGCATGCATGTTCAGTTTTATTTCATGGTGTCATAATGATGTGTAGCTCGTAATAGGTGAAACATTTATCGAGATTTTACTTTTTCCCACATCATTTTCATTATTTGTGACATTATTATGAAAATTGTATTTTTTCTAGTGCGCTAATTTAAAATTAAAGTGTATGGATTCATATTCTGCAAAGGATGATCATTTACATTTTTGTTTTCCTACTTTTAAATGATTATTCTATATTTAATCACTTTTCTTCACTATATTTAATCACAATTAGTGCTTTTTTATCATCGGGTCAAATTCGCTTACACATATTTTGCTAAAATTGCCAAGATATTCATATGAAATTGCCATTTTTTTTTTATCAGGGTAACATTTTGACACCTCGTTGTGAACATCCTAATAGCGAAAGTAAGGCATTCTAGAATCTATTGGGTAAATTGCCTTCCGGAAGGACTAGATACGGGCCTTATTTACGTTTCGCAAGGAAGGAACACCTTCAGAGAACAATCTCCTTTCAAAGAATTCTAGCCTAGAATAACATTTCCCAAAGATAATTACATAGAAATTTTTATCATGGATACGAAAATTAAAAATCTTGGCGATTATTTTTATGCTTCGAACTTATCGTCAAACACCGATAATTTGGCGATATTCGAATGCTGCCCCAATAACAGAAAAGAGCCCAATAGTTTTAAGATTTCATAAATCTTTCCGGATTATTTTAATCTAATAAACAATGCTCAAGTATTACATAAATGTTCAACTGTTATAAAACATTCTGAAACACTTTTTAAGTAACTTAATTAAAAATAAATAAATGCAAAATGTTTCATTTGCACAAAGTGTTACATTGTTCCAATAAGACGTTTAACAGAACACCAACTTTCTCTCTGAGAGCACTCCTGATTTGAAGGAACACGCAAATATCCCCATCGGAATAAATAAAACAAATAAGGAGAAACAGCAGGAGTATCCATTGGAAGTTTGGCCAACTTTCACACAAAAGACCACTTCTCCAAGTTGAAAAAGGTCAAAATCGAAAATGAAAAGCAAGTGTCATGAAAATGGCAAGAAAAGAAAACTCGCGAAAAGGAAGCATGCGGGTGAAATCCCACGGAGTCTCACTTAACCCACTTTCCGTGGTAGCGGAAGCGACCTCGTAAAGGCCGTGGGCCCTTCTACGCGAAAGGAAGACCCAAGGAGGCCCCTGGCACTTTTGCAAAAGTATTCTAATTGCCCTTCTCGGCTCATCCGATTAAAATGAGCTCTGCGCGGTAAATGTTCCTTGGCGACTAGTTTACGAGGGAATTAGAAGCAATTTGAGGCTGTTGCAATATGTAAATAAGGATGGTGCAGGCTCTCGTTTGGGAAAGGAGTTGAGAGGCACAGTTCTTAAGAAGTGATTGAAAGACTTGCTTTAGTATTAAACATTGAAATGTAAAGTAGTAATTCAAATTTACTCATGCCAATAATTTTATTATAATTGTTAGGTCACAAACGGTTATTGAATTTGATAGAGCTTTGAGGTTATCTATTTCCTCGTAAACAACTGCTTTTATGGAAACCATTTTAATGAAAGGAAAATTGTTCCTTTCTTTTGCTTGCGAATTATATATTTTTAATTTAAATATTAATTATTCTACAGTATAATTTAGTTCACAAATGAAAGTTTTTAGTAATAAAATATTACATACTTAAATATTTGAAAAAAATATTTTGTAAAAATTATTTGTATATATTTGTATATGTTTTTCGACATATAATAATCTTGCTGTAGAGTATCCCATTAAAACAAATTCTTGAATTGGAAATTCCAAACTTGCAGGTATCTTTTTAATATTATAATATTTATTCTAAATTTTTTCTTCGTTAAACTTGGTGTATTAAATTTCGAAAAGTTAAAACTTTTAGATTTTATACAGAAATCTTTAATTTTGATCCTATTCAAAATTTGTTCAATTGTAAAAATGATTTAACTATTTCTTTTGCGGTAGCTTGCAACGCCTTGAAACCTATTAATTAATTTCATTAATAATACGAATCAAATAGTAATTAATAATATTTTTCTCTATTTCAATATGACAACGGAATTACACAGTGACATTCAAAAAATAATTTTTAGATATGTTTTAAGAGATAACAGACTCATACAAAAAAACACTATTTAAAAATGTATCAGGAATATATGAATGCTTTGTAATGCAGAAAGACCAATAGAAAAGATGAAAATTCAGATATGATGTATATATATAATAAAAATTATTTTAATAACCTGAAATATATATTCAAAGTACAAAGTTATTAAATTAAACATGATTAGATTACATTAAATATAGTAAATATCGCCAAAAATAAACATCTGCAACTATTGGCAAATAACCAGATTGTTAAAACTAAGATGACAATAAAACGCAAATATCAAATAAAGATGGCGATCATTAACAATTACAAAGAAAAAAAAATAGCTCTTATTTATTTACCATTAAAAGGTATAAATATCATAAAATTAGAAATATTCTTATCAGAATTAATTTAAAATATACCTATTCTTGAAACTTGCACAGTCTTCACATTTATTTTTGAGCATCATAAATAACCAATATTGTTAAACTTATTACCACAAATGATACATTCATAAACAATGGAACAATAGATATGAGCACAGTTACGATTGCTGATATTAAGCTGATAGCACTCTTTGGAGTTCCTTGAGAATTCCAATCCTGCGCTCTTCCAACTATTATTAACTATTCGCTTTCTTAACCCAGTCTTTCATACTATCGTAAATAAGACCTAAAATGAGATCCATTGTTCATATTAATACGAAAGAAGTGTCTGGTTAGAAACTATCGTGTGGCCTTGATGGAAGAGGATAAATTTTATATTTATTTAGAATAACAATTTTAATACATTTTACCCTTCTCAAATTTTATGATTCATAAATGCTTATTATTTTACATATAAAACAAAATGTAATATCTCAGAGTTTTTATTGAAGAAAATATATGTTAATCTATATTTATGTTTGGAATAGAAAAAAATTATATATCTATTTACTTCTGAAGATTTTTTTTTAATTTTGATTAATTGATATTTTGTTATAATTAAGAGTTTTGCAGAGTACACGCTTAATAAAAATATATACAAAGAAAAATAAAGTGAATTTTAAACAAAAAAACATCTATAAAATAAAATATTTTTAAAGTATGATTAATTAAAAATGATTAATTTATCACTTGCTCTTTGTATAGGAATTCAACAGCTATCAATTAACATAAAGAAATAAAGAATTTTAAATGCTCTTAATTATTTTCAACGTGTATTTTTATTTTATTTTTTATTTTCCAATTCTTTCGATATTTTGCTTTTTTTATTTCCATTGCACAATGCTAATTATTGCACACTTTACAGTTACTTATAATTTAATTTTAAATCTGAATATCATTCTCAGTTTGATCTGAACTAACATAAGGCCATATATGTTAAACGTATTAATGCTTTCACAATTGTTTACTATTCAATATGTGTCGCCATATGTTTTTACTTAAATGTTTTTATTTCTTTATTCTTTCAAAAATAATCCAAGAGTTCTTTGTCAATGTTTACCAGAAGAAAATTCTCTGATTGATTTTATGGAATCTTCAATTTTTTTTAACTTAAAATATTTTAAATAGTTGACTTATTTAAATATCAATGCATTTAAAATGTTATCAAAGTTTTAAAAAATAATCATTTGTTTAGATTATAAAAAAAAACATATTGTTTGAATGGATATTTAGAATTTTCAATGATGTCAACTTTTTAAAAGTTATTTACTTAAAACCGTATCTTTGAAAAGCGTATACAAAAAAGTAAATTAAATAGAATGATGTATTTTTTAATATAAAAACATTTCAGTAGACTTTAAAGAAAAGAGATGAAATTTAACATTCCTTTAAAGTTAATTTATTCAAAACTTTTAGGGATACTTTGTGACTATTACTCTTAAAGCTTATCGGCAAAATGGCCGACTTTTCAATATAAAATATTGATGTTATAAAAGTCTAATTTTATCTAAATTGATATTTAAAATATGTGTGTGTTCTTGTAAAACATAATGTTATAAATACTAGTAATATCTGTTTATACCACTTGTGTTAAATAAAGGTATTTTGGAAGCTTAAATAGTATTTGTAATGATTAAATGTAAAGAACTGAATTAAAATAATTTTTTTGCAATTTTAATAAAAAAATTCCATTCTAAGGTTAATAATTTTGTTTGAAGAATTTTCCGAAAGGATAGATACATTATTAGCAAAACTATCATAATATATGCAATCTATCACATTTAGAAAATATGATCACAGAATTTAAATTTCTCAAAATTTGAATTTTTGGAAGCTTTTTTTTATTCTTATTATTTCTAAATCAATAAAATATGATATTTTACATTTCAAGTCAAGAAAATTGTTTTGGTTAGTCACTCTGTGATAAATTTTTAACAAAAAAAAGTATGTAAAGACAGACTGGGAGTTAGATATATAGCTCAAAAGTTTCAAAATGTTACTAAATATCAAAATATAGCACTAATTACATTAAAAAAATGCACAATTATCGAACATTTTGTAGGGAATATAAAAGTCAAAATGAATATATCTTCAATCTAATTTAGGATTACTATAAAAAAACAAATAAAATTTGCGATGTTTTTGTAACAGCTAATACAACAGAAATGATAAAATAAATCGAAAAAGATAAATTTTAATACTTAAAAAAATACATGTTCAAGCAGTTTATTAAATTGAGTTTTTCGATTAAAATAAAGTTATGTACACTACAATTACTTTTAATTGAGAATTACTAGTACATTTTATTTATTTATAATCGTGCTTTTTGCGAGCAAAAAAAAACTAAAAATATTTTATTAATGTTAGATTTTAATTCAGAGTTGAAATTAACTATTTTTAGATTTTGGTTTAGTAAATTCCAAAATTACCTTTCTTAAATTAGCGAATATTTTTTCTAATGAACTAAAAATTATTATTACGTAGTTATTATCAATTATTTGTATATGTTTTTATAGTTACATAGTTTTATTAAATTAAAAATGAAATAAGTAAAGAGAAACAAGAACTAAGAAATAAGTATTACTTAGTTCTTGACTTTTTATTTAAGTAATATTGATTCAATTTTTAACTAAGCATATTAAAATAGTTTGTTACATGAGAAGTTATAATTTATTTGATTTTTATAAATTACTTATAAAATAGTTAATAAAAGACAACATTAAGTATTAAATAAAAATATTACCTAACAGATGAAACACTTGATCTCAAATTTTCTCTAATCCAAAATTTTTAAACACAACGTGAAGACAATGTAGTTCCAGCTTTTGTATCTCAAATCACATTAAGAGTTTATGTAATTCAAGGATTTGTAACGGATTCTTCTATTATAAAAATAACCATTTTCTTCACAATTTATAACATAATATTTATTTATGCATTTATAGACCCACTTTAATACTATTTGGCCTATAACATTTTTCCCGTGAAAATAAGGCTTTCAATCCTTATCATTTCAACACTGATCCTTCAATAGCCATCATAACTAGAAAAAATAAACATTAAGTCTATTTGATCTGCATTCATAACTTAGTCTGGGTCGCGACGATGTGATCGGTATTAATGGCGCCTACGAGAAATTTGAAATTAAATCGGTTCAGAAGATCAAGCGTTGCCATTGTTAGATGGAGGAATCACCGTAAATAATAGCTCCAAACATGCTATTATTTGAACGAGATTAGACTACTAGATTAATGGAAACTTTAGAAGGTCTTATTCGAATTTGGGCATCATCTTAGGTGAATAGAAGAGTAAAAAAAAAATATTGAGCAGTGGGTCAGTGGTTGACGATTGTCCCAATGATTCGGAATACATTCAGCATTTATATGTACTCAATTCGTTCAAAATCGGAATGAAAATTGATCTTTTATTCTTTATTCGATGATAATCAAAGTCGGAGTAATTCTTAAAAAGCAAGCGACTTTCCAAAGATTTTATAGATTTAATTACTAGATGTTATTATTTGATCTATTTTACTTCGGTATTCTTTGTGACATAATTATTGAGTGTCAAAATCATTATTTTTAGAAAACATGGTATATTCCTTCAATCCTCAAAGTTCTTTAAATCTAAAAATCATTCGAATAAGCAAACTATATTTTAGGAGGTTTCTTAGAATGATTGTTATTTTTTTCATAAGAATTCTATATTCTTTTTGTTTCTCTATTTATTGTGATATAATTACTAAGAATTCAAATATTATTTTCTAAAAAATAGAGAACACAGTTTTAATCTTCCAAATCTGCCAATTTAATGTAAAAACCCTTCGAGATTTAATTTTAATCATATAAAACCTTTTTTCTTCTATTCATATCTTCTGAACACTAGCCTAAAAAATAACTTAAGTTTTAATTTTCGAAATGTTGAAAAATTATAAAAGTTAAGGTAAAAATGATTAAATTCATGAAATGATTAGATAAATAAATTAATGAAATGGATGTCATTTTTTTATTAATTTGTGTATACATATTTTGAAAAATACTTTATTTTAGTCATACAGTCAGGTTTTCAGAAACAGCTAAAAGAGAAGAAATTGGGCGAAAATCTAGATATAAAAGAATATGTATTCAAAAACTATTTTATAAGATTCTTAAAACATTTTTGATCACATTTCCTGTGTGAATTCGTTGATATTGAATTCTTAAATTTGAAATACTGTTCGTTACCACTTTAAAACAAAATCCTAATCAATGCTTTCTTTCAATTTGTTTGAATCTATAATAACAACGATAAACCGAAGAAATAGAAGAAATTTAGCAATTCTTCTCAAATTTTTAGGTATCAAAACAATCAATATTAACCACGTTAATTCGCTTATTACGAAAACTTCTCAGAAAAATTATATTTTATCAAATGAAAAAATTATATTATTAATGCGCTTTTAGACAAGTTGGTTTTGAGAAAAGAAAAAAGAACGCAAACTGTTGTCAAAATCAATTGAAATTTAAGAGAGTTGCACAGTAAACGCAACTTTAAAAGATTTAAAATTAAGTATTTAACGAAAGAACTTAAAAATAATAATAATAAATTAACGAATTGATTATAATGGAAACAGCTTAAAAGCAAAACGTTTCAAATTATGAAAGTTTTGAATGTAATTTTAATATTATAGTAAATATTACAATACATTAATCGATTCTTTACATCAAACAATTATTTTTATTTGACCCTAACATAAAACAGTTGATCTTGCGTTGCCAACTGTTGTAATCGCTTACTTATTAAGATCAAAGCAAATGGTTGAACAGAGGTTATTATTCTTCAGTGTTATTCCTATCAAAGACTAATCAGTGATCATCAATGAGCCATCATATTTGAAGATAGCAATTATATCAAATTAACTATGAGTTTTATGCGAATTTACCATTCACACATAAAACATTGTTTGTTTTGATATATGATGAGGTAGTGGACGGATTATTAACTCAACATCATTAACCTATGAAACAATTTTGTTCAAAATTTAATTGTTATTGAATATATTCAGATACGCATTTGTAATTAATGCTTTTTTATATTCCATACTTTATGATTACTTTGTATCGGACGTTGAACTCAAAATAATTTATTTACTTCGGAATAACGCTGATTTAAAATCAATTAACTACACTGAAAACAGTTTGAAAGTAAAAAGTGACCTGTTTGGAAAGAAATAAAAATGTCTTTTTGCCAAAAAAGAAAATACTAGTTCATTGCAAGATTCGTTTTCTTTGTTAATATTGAATTTTCAATTAAAAAATTATCATTTTCATAGCATAAATAATATACTTATTTTTAAAAAATTCTTCAGATAATGTATCCTGATTTTTAGCAAAAATATGAAATTGAAAAACTTACAATTAATTTTTTTATGTTAAAAACATTAAATAAGATAAATAATTAAATAAAAGTAGTAAACAGATTAAATTAAATCTTCAAAAAGAAAAGTCAAAGTGTTAATGACAAGTAAAAAAAATAAGCTGATAAAGCTTTTTTTCCTTCTGGAACCATTACTAGAAAAAAGTTATAAATTATGTAATCAACCCAAAAATATTAATTGAGAGTGAATAAAAAGAGAAAAATATTTAAATAAATTTTTGAAAAGAAAAAAGTTTTATTTCCCGGAAAAGTCATTAAAAATAAGAAAAACCTATTCAAGAGTTAAAAAATATTCAAAAGTAAATAACAGTCTAAGAAACAACCTGCTTAAAAACATAATAAACTTTTTTTGGAAAAAAAAAATGAACTGGTAATTTAGAAGTGTTGTTTGATACGAAATATGTTTTTACTTCGAAGCCTATAAACTGCTTTCACAACTATTCTTTCTTTTATAATTCCTTATTTTTCGTTTTTGTTTTTTTAAAGAGTGAAATGAAAATTACTTACGAATTTATTTTCTGTTATATGGTGTAATAATGACTAGGCATCACTATTAAAAATTTTTTTTTCATTTGTATTCGTTAGTTACTGTTGAGTCGTCCTTTCTCAAATTTAAGTCCCTCTCGATGATATTTAATAACAAATTTAGGGTTAAAAATGATTCAATTCTACACTAACACCAATAGATCATCGCTTAGGAAAAGTGTTCAAAAATTCATCAAGAATAGTTTTGAAAGAAAACACACGTTTATAACTAAAAATAAATTGTTTGTTAAACAAGTAATGTATAGAATTTAAGGAACAAAATATCAGTTAAATGGCCTCCATACAACTAGAAATAATTAAAGTACTACGTGAATTATTTCCTGTTGGTATAATTTCCCGTTTTAATGTTCAAAATTGTGTGCCCAGATCTTTCGATTTAACGCCATTTGGCTTTTCTTCCTGGGATTATTTGTTGACGTCGGATACTCATGCCTACACAACCACCAGCATCTTAAAATAGGTAATAAATCTTCATTATCAAAGAAAATGTCACAAATTGCACGAGGAAAAGCTCAATAAATAAATTATGCAGATTTTTTATTTGAAATGCGTCTCCGTACGTAATTCCTCTTTACTTCCGAACACTCTATATTTTTAAATTTTTGTATGTATTACTATTTTTGATGCTTTCCTTAGTCTGTACAAATAATAAAATTAATCTTATTCAAATTATTCTCTTCTTTTAAAATTTTTTGTCAACAATGACAAATTGGATCTAGGGCGGGTCATAGAAAAATATTCTTCCTTAATTCTTTCAGAAATGAAGTTATAAGCTCGATATACTTTTAATATGATGCATTGGCTCGCTTAAACTATACTTATGATTAACATTAACATTAACTATACTTATGATTGAGTAAATATCCATTAGATGTTATTAATTCCTTATGCTTTTTACATATACAAAATCATATTAAAGAATAAGAAATTATTTCAAACAATTTAATTATTATTATGATTTCTAAAACATAAATACATTAAATATTAATTGCAAATGAATGCATTTATACAATAGTGATAAAAATTGTAGAGAATTTACCTGGAAAAAATGTTAAAGGTAACATTCAAAATAAATTAAAAATAACAATCATTTGTAGATGACCCAATATTTAATGCATAAGCGAAATCAAAGTAAAAATCACACGCTAAAAAATAGCATCAATAAAAACTACCCCCGATTCTCTTCCTCAAAACATAAAAAGGAAAAGGCGTAGAAAGTTGCATCTGGTCTAAGTGAAACGGACAATATACCGTCTTCAAGACATCCGCCCTCAAAACCGGAATATTTATTTTTAATATTGACGGGCGCACGCTCGAATGGGAGAGGCTTCAAATACTCACTTTTATTTTATTTACTCTTTTTTACCGAGTTCATTCACAATGGTTTTGGGAAATGGGGTAGACCATGGGAAAACCGACCGGTTTCGGTGAGGAATACTAGCGCCGAACACTCCATTATCATGCCGCATCGATAGTAAAGAGAATTTAGAATAAAATGAAGATATATCGTTTAGAAAAACACAGGATATGATGCCATTTAAATGCTTACTAATTTTAAATATTTCTAATTTAGAACATAAAACCCACAGAGCCTGATTGTAAAATGTTTTCAATACTAAGCCAGGGTTTGTTAAGTTAACTAACTGATCTCATAATATGTGAATTTCGTGAATACAAATTAATTACCTTTGGAACGCTTTTTCGAATAAATGAAGCTTCGTTAGCTAATTTCACAGAAAACACGACGTTCGGTGCCACTTAAGTTCTTACCTAATCTTCTAATTTTAGAAATTCGATTTTGTGATATAAAACCGATAGAACATATGGGTAAAATGTTTTCGGTGTGTAGTGAATTTTTCGAAGTTAACTGATCATGTAGTGTTAATTTCCAGAGAAAATAAGTTTTAGAAAACTATTTTCGAATACAAAGTGTATCGTCTGCTAGTTAAGGAAAATATAGCATATATTGTCACAAAAATTCTTATTAATCTTTTAATTTTAAATATATATCGATTTTATAGTTAAAAAACGATAGAGATTGTTCGTAAAACATTTTAGTGAACTCATTTTTCTGCTGGTTAATAAGTTACATGGTATCAATTTCCCTCGCAATTTTGGAAACACGATATATCGTTTGGTTTTTAGGAAAATACAGCATATAACCACACTGACTTCAGGAGTTCTATCTTAGAATATAAAACTGCGTGTGTGATATCTGATTTTTTAAATAAATTTCAGCACAAACTAGTTTTGTACAATTTATTCACCGCTCTTCAATCATTTCCATCCCATCCAAATTTGAATTCCATTAATCAGTTTATTTTTATTTTGATACTTATATAAAAATTTAGTTCCACAATGTAAAAGAAATTGCTCAAATAAAATTTAAAAGAAAAATCCTATTTTGAAATTTGACTTGTGTGATCCTATGAGATCATAGACCCCGTTATTCTGATTCCCGGTGAATCTGCAAAAATATTTCCCAATTTCCAGAGGATGCAAGTTGGATAAAAACTGATTAAGTCTGAGTATTTCGACTGTCATAATTCCGGATACGGTCACAGTCCACTGACTTATGCTACTGGCTAGCCTTAATTCGAATTGTCGTCTTCCCATTGTTCCGAGTTACTTTCAAAATAGGATTTTCGTTGTTGCCAATGTGGGAGCAAATTTTTTTTTCTAAGCTTTTGGGGCACACATTCCCACTGAATTGAAAGCTAAATCAAATTTTGTCGGGTTATCGAATTGACATGGTAAACTCATTCAATGAAGCATTATCTTACAACTGTATTTCTGTAAAAATCTTGCTGAGAGAATATAAATCCGCACTGCAGTTTGAAATCAAAGCAAACGCTACGACAATCAAAAGAGGATTATGTGGTGTATTTCCTTCTAAACACCTATTAACAAACAATATCCTAATTGCTTGTTAATCCGTGCTAACATTATAACAAAGCATTTAGAATATTGGGAACATATTCTAAATATTCTGTTACGGTTAACAAGCAACAAATTAAACATTTAGAACATATTAGAATTTTCTAAAAAAAGGACAAAATATAATTATTTGTAGATCAACATGCTTTGTTTTTTCAATTGTAATGCAGAACACGTGATTAATAATGATGAGTAGGCTTGAAGATTGTCTCATCTCTCTAGGCCAACAACAATGGAGGATAGTCTTCAGTGAAACAGTTATATAAATGAATGTGTATCTCAGCAATATATTCTTAAGTTAGTTGAGGATCCAACTGATAACCTTCTGTCCATATGAACGATAACTTTATTAAGCATACTTAACATACGTCAAAAAAATCGAAATTATTTATTAGCTAAATTAATTATCGAATAAAAAAATCCAAGCGCAGTCCTAGTCTAGGAGTAAGAAGGTTTCTTCAGAATGAAAGGTCTCGGGCTCTATCTCAGCCACTGTTGAGAAAATGTTGTTCTTCTGTTTTCTACATACACGTCTGTCGGCGTGGGTGCTGGATTCCTTCTCTAGTAATAATTGAATACAGTCCACTATATATTAAGTTCTCCTACATGAAATGCAATTTATGTGGTGACATTAAAGTCCCTTACAACAGTGTTAGTTTACATGATGTATGTTACATTTGATTACTCTTTTAGGAATCCATAAAATTCATTAGAAAGCAAATGAATAAAGACCTATCACAGTCAGTGTTTTCTTGTTAGGCAAAGAAATTTATTACCGGGTTTCCAGATCCGTCATGAACTTATCTATGAAAACTCTTGTAACTGAATTTATGTTTTCTCAATATGTACTATATATATGTATGTATATAATTATTTAACAATAGACATTTTTTCCATGATATATTTCTCTACGATTTATAACTGAGAAATTGCATATTCTATATAAGTTAGGATAAGAGTCAGAACAAAAACAGCTGAATTTTCGATGGTTGTCAATTTATAACACCAGTCGACGAATTTCCTAGAATGAAAAACGTTATTATATTAACACTTTTTTGTTATTTGAAACAATGCAGTTTTCAAAATACTTTTAAAACGTAAAAATGTGTTTGGGGGAGAAAATAGACTCTTATGCAGCAAAAAAAGTTAAAATTATCCTTCAGTGTGAAAAAAAAATGAGTACAATCTCATCGCAAGAATCTTACTGATTGGTCGATCTAACATAAACGAATAATATGTTTTAATGTTTATTTTTTTCTTCAATGGAACGAAACAAACATTTTTTCCTCTTAATTTTTTTTTCCATTAGTGGCGAAAGAAATGTTTATTAGAGTTCAATAATTCCTTCAGTTTCTTTTTATTATAGGATTTCTAACTGGAATATAATACCACCAAACTAATTAACTTTTTTCGTAAATAGCATATTCTGATTGAGGAAACATTTATTTTTGTTTTGATTGTTTTCCCAAAAAATTTGATGGTATTTATAATTTTGGTAGCTACACTATCACTTTTATTGGAAGATGCATTACTTTTTTTTCTAATTTGAGATCAATTTTCATAGTTGGTAATTTGAAATCGGTTTAATGGACAGTTACAAGTAAAAAATTGACAAATGTAAATGATTTCTTTTCCTTGAAGATTTTCATAAATTACAATGATTAAACCTTTATATATATTATATGCTATTATCCCACACGAACACACACACACACAAAATCTGTCATCGAACATTATTCATTAAAAATTTTTAATTTCATTAAAAAAAGTAAATTAAAATTAGAATTTTAAACATCATGTATAATTTTATTTTTTAATTTTAAATTTATAGATATCTTAAAATAATTTTTAAAATAAAAAATTAAATTATTTATTTATATCTATAACTGTATATAGATACCTATAACATTGTGGTATTGGGGTAGTATCTAAAGCAGCAAATTCTAGAAAAGTAAAATGCATATAAAGGAAAGTTATGTATTGAGAAAAAAAAAGAGTTTTTTAGTTTTGAAAAGGCTTTGAGCAATCAAGTTAATAGTTAATCTTAGGTTGTGTTTTTGTACTAAGACTTCCTGAAACATTTAAATATAATTTTTGTTGCAAAATATAACAAACTGGATATGTTGGCCACAAATAATTTTTGAATTACACATTATATAAAATAAAAGAATGAGTTTAAAGTAATCACGAATAAAATATTAAAAATAAATAAAAAACATTAAAGTAATGTATTGGTAGAGAAGTTTTATTTCTTCAAAGGTTTGGAGATCTCTGAACATTTAAATTGCCAGATTATACAAAATAAAAGCTTTGTATAAGGAATAAAGTTGAGAAAAATTTAATAAATAAACTGGGACTGACAGAAATCACATATCAGATAATAAAGATAGCAAACTGTTGCTTTTAATATACAGTGAACAATCGGGTTAATTTTATGTTGTGCTGCTGCATTATTACATTGATGTAATATTAAAATAAAATGTATTGTTTAAAAATATATCTCACTATATGTGTTTGATGCCACATAACACCGCTTGAAATTTAAGATTACATAATAATAAAAAAATATGTATTTAAATTTGCATGGATACTTGAGTAAGTTGGAAACGAATGGAATAAAATATTTCGTAATAACATAATTTTTAAGCTAATAAAAATGTATTTATTATCATTACTGTACCTTTAAAAATCACGAACTATTTTTTTCGTAATTTATAGTCATTTTTTATTTATCTTAATGCTAGCTACAAATCATACATAAATTTAAAAATTTAGTTGAATTATTTTTTTCCCTCTAATACAAGCAATTACAAAATTTTCTTGGCAAATAAATATAACATATTCTTAAGTTAACTTGATTAGCAAACATGGCGCATTTAAGTAAATATATATTATGATAAGGATGATGGCAACAGTTCTGCAGAAAAGTTCATTAATAAGCATCTAACGAGCGACCTCTCTATTCTAAATTAGAGAGAGTCAGGCGTCAACCGCAATTTTCTCCTGGTTATTGGCGTACTTCCCATCACATACGCAAGGCTTAAGAGTTCAAGGACCTAAACAATTTACGTTCCAGCCTGCTGCTTACGTTTTGGAACAATGATTCTAGCGGACCACTTTATTACCACGAGAAGCACTTGAAATTGTTCTGTTTCGTCTTTTAACTATTAAAAACAATGACTCAATATCTTCAGTATTTTCTTTGAATCGAAACCTCTGAATTAGTCAACAAGAATTTAAATAACACGCACTGCTTAAGAAGAAGAAAAAAAACTCTTACTTTTAAATTTCGATTGCTTTTCTGATACACTTATCAGCAATTTAAAGGAGAAAAAAAATTGCAAACTCATCAAATAAAATTAATGTAAAAGCAATTTCCAAATAATCATGTGTTATTATGTTTACTTAAATGAAATGACGCTCAACAGTTTCGCTTTCGAACAGTCATAGTAGATAACCAAAAAACGCTAAAAAAACTATCGTAAGGCTTGTAAAAACTTTCTCTGATTCCGGAAAGACCTATCACAAATAGTGAACTGTATTTATTTGCCACAAGAAAATGAATTCGAAAAACTTTCAAAGACCCAACTGACAGGTGCATGCTAAAAGCTTAAAAATGCAGAATCCATCTCCCGTTGTTTAATAATGATTATGATTAATCTGACCAGATATCAAAAATGTTCAACCGGGACATCGAAATCCTCTCCCCTCCCCAGTGTTGCGAGTATAAATATAATAAATGTATGACAAACAAATAAATTCGAACATTATATTTCCGACACCTTAATACTTATGAGTTACTTAAGTTAGAAAAACACTTTGAATGAGGAATAAAAACTTGAGCAATATTTATATGTACTCGTTAGAGTTTTTTTGAAAGTATTTTTTTGTTTTAATCCTTTAAAAATCTTCATAAGCTAATCCGTAACTGTAGACTTCATCAACAAAGCTTTATCATCAGTCCATGAGTTGTTTATTGAAGATAATACTCTCTGCTAGTGCTGATATCTTAGGTAAGAGAAGAATTACTCAACAATCTTCATCAGACTGAATGCTACAATGTGATTTTTTTTAAAGTGAACAAATAGCTTAGCCATTTTTTTTTACTTGAAATAATCAGATTTTTTAGTAGTCTCTTCTTGCTTCTTTTGTTCCTAATTTGACTGTAAATGTTGCTTTGCAAGCACAACTTCGCGGATGGCCACGACTGGCAAGACAAGACGAAACAATGACAACAGTACTTATTAACACGCCATCAATCTTCTATAATTTTTCCTTTTTTTATACGATGCAGAAATAAATAATCCTTCACAGTTAAATATTTTTTTTCCTTTTTTTGGTCATCTAGGAAATCAAATTTAATTTTTACAGGGACGTGAAGTAAACTGGCCGGGACACCGTGATTTAGTCTGGAAAGCATAACTATCAGCAAACTCGGAGCCTCTGCTCCGAAGAGCACGTTTCTGGATCTAGGTTTATAACATTAAAATCGATCTAAAAATTCCATAAAAAATAATTGATAAAAAAATTGGCAAATTTGGAAACATTAAAAAAAATTTTTTTTGTTTCATACTTGAAAATATGTATCAAAATTTGATATGTCTTAGAATTAAAATTAGGTGGTTGATAGCATTGACATCTACTGGCTAATTTCGATAGATATTATTACTATCTATCAACAATACTAAATTTGAAATACAAATTTTCCAAGTACTGGGAAACTTATATTATAAAAAAATATTTTAGGTAACAGCCTAAGGGGACATTTGAACACACCACTCTGTAAAACTCGTACTTTTTTCTTAGTGCATTCCAAATTTCTAACACGCTTGACCCTGTTCTTCTTGGCGAAATGGAAAGAGAAATGTTCGAGATGAGAATGAAAAATAAATCTAAATGAGGTTAAGGTGCGAAGGCTATGAAGAACTTTAAAAAAAGGGATAAAAGAGTCTATTTGCATGAGAAACAATGATACTGATATGTGGTGCGCTCTGTTGTCTGACCGAATTTTCAAATATCGCAGATGTATGTGTGTAAAATGTTCCATCTGAAATCAGAATACAGATTAGATTTGGGAATTTGTGTCTCATGATTTTAATTCTTTATTTAATTTTAAATGTCAAAAAACAATAAAATTTAAGTGAACTTATCGATTGAAAAATAGCTCAAATTTTTGAAACAGAATTTTTCTAGTTATGACTTCTGAAACAATATTTTGTTCTGAAAATGCTTTTCTAAAAATATTGTTCATTAAAAAAGTTTTTATTATTATTATTATTTATTAATACTTGAAAATGCATGTAAAGAACGCGAATGTATCTTTTCATGATAAGATTATAAAAAAAATTTCTTCATTTAAAAATGCTATTGGTGGATCTTTCGCACTTGCCGTACAATTCATATAATTTCTCGATAATTGATGACCATATTAAATTTTATATTTTAAAATATTTTGGCATTTAATAAAAATTCCAGTTACAAAACAGAATATACATATTCGTTTGAAATTTTTTCTTCTTCTTTACTTTAAGTAAAAGAAATATTCTAAAATTGTAATTCTTAGTCTTGCTATGATGCGAATAAATTGCTATGTTCAAAGAAAAATTATTTTTAATTTCACAGAGTAACTTTATAAATTTATATATAAGCACTTTTCCTAATTTCAATTATATATTCAATTGTTCTATTAGTAACTGGTTTTGTGATCAAATCTAATCTAATAATGAGGTATACAATTAATAAATATGATTCAACTATGATTGTGCTCTAAAATCCTTTCTTAAAATGGTGTAGAAATTTGAGAGTCTGGTGGTCCTAACATGACCTTCTAATAACAAGATTAAAAGTATAATAATGAAACAGTTGTATAATCACTTCTTGTCTGAATTGGGTAATTTAAAACGTATTTATTAAAAAAAATCTTCTTACACACATTAACCTTAAAATACTCAAATATTAAATTTGTAAATAAAAAAATGAAAAAGAATGCATCTCGTGTATTTTTTGTAATTAATATATTATTACCAATTCAGTAAATCCAAGATAAGGCCAGAAGTATAAAATATTATCTTCATTTATTTTTAATTAAAAGTAAAACCATAAAACTCCTACAAATACATGTGCAGTAAAATCTGTCATATTTTATTTCAATAATTTCCATCAGATGATAAACAGTCTCGTACTTCCCTTATTTGAAAAATAAGTAATAAAAATTTCTCTCTCTCTCAATAGACACTTATGCAATTACACTTATGCAATTTGCTTAGAAATTATATCCGCAAACGTTACACAACTATAAAATTAGCCTTTGCAACAAACTTTCTTCTATTAGTTTCTAGTTCAGGTTTGCTAGAAGCCAGAAATTTCAAGGTTCAAGGTTTGAGCGAGATAGTTTGATCGTGTTTATAATATCCCAATTATTATAAGATTGCAAAATATGAACAACGAGCAAGGATATACGTTAGCTAGTTTTCAAGCAATTCCTCATGACTGAAACGAAAACATTCTATAAATTATTCCAGCTACAGAATAGAATAATTTGTTTCGTTGAAAAATTTTGCTTCTAATTTCCTTTAATTATAACAAAATCATTTGATATTTATGATGATTCCATATCAAAAAAGTAAATTTTAATTTCTTATGATATCTGCAGTTACTTTAAATTTATATACAAATATTTTTCATAGTTTCAATTGTATCCATTATTTAGCCAGTAATTGGTTTTGTAATGAAGACAAGTTTATTAATGGGGTATACAATTGGTTTTTAATATTTTAGTTCAACTATATTGGAGATTAAAATAATATGTAAATTTTTTAAAATAAGAACATAAATGAATATAGAAGAGGATCAAACTTAGAACATTTCTAAGTAATGCGCAGGCATAGTTTTAAGGAAACGATGAAATAAATCGTCTGCATTTTCATATTCCATTTCGTATTATCTACTGAAATGCGATAATTCTTTATGACAAGTCAAACAGTATCATTCATTACTTTTATGAGAATGCATATTTGTTCATTGATACAAATCAAGAATTTTATTATTTGCATAAATTCATCTATCATTCAATAAAAATGCATGAAAAAATAGTATTAATGTATAAAAAATAATATAAATAAATAACAATAAAAAATACTTTTATTCAAAGTTAATCTTCAAATCTACTTCATTTAATTATTAAAAAAGTAATTATTTAACGAAAAATAGACGCAACACATGAAAAAAGCGGCAAAACGATTAAGATTACAATACAAAAACCACATCTGGCAACCGAATATTATCGTCGGCTTCACAGCTTCTGCAGAATTTTTCAACCGAGTCGAGTCGTTGAAGAAGTATAATTTTCAAATCAAAAACCAACGGCGAATCATATTCAAAAACATGATTCTCAAGGGAAACTTGATATTCCAAGGTTAAAATGTTAGTATGTGTCAATTATATTCAAGAACTCGGCGCGGGAAATTTGCTACTTAGAAGAAAATTCAAATCAGACCTCATTTTGAGAAACTTTTTAAAAAAAATATTTAAGTAGTGAGTAAAGCTAAATAATAGTGAGTAAAATGTTTTCACAAGTTTTTTTGCATTGTTTTAATATTTATTCAGATATTTATATTAATCTTTTTTGTTTAAATTATTGGTTTTCAATCGCAAATCTGCAATAGAGAGAAAAAACAAAAATTTATTTTTTCCGCATATCAATCATATAATAAATTAATATTTTGAGTTAAAATGAATGATTATACAAAAAATACATGATTAAATATTAATTTAAGTATAACAAAAAAATAAATATAATAATTAGCTTAAATTTTACTCTACTTATAATTACTATCTATGCTTGACAAAATTTACTTTTTATACTGTGTATCAATTTTAGTTTTAATATTTTAATTTCATAAAAGTAAGCATCACATCAAAATTAATAGTCTATATTGGTTGAATTTTCTTATGGTTTTATAAAGTTACATAATTAAACAGTGTTTATTGTTAGTTCTAAAATTGTTCTAAAATAAATAAATTCTCTCACTAAATATTAAATAATATCTAAATTTAAATCAGAGACATGATTTTAGTACAAATGTAGTTCCACCAAATAAATAAAAAATTTTTTACTTTTTTAAAAATAATTTTACAATTTACATTAAAGCTTACTATTATCTTTTAAGCTATTTTTTTTTTTCTAGAAGAAATTTCTTACAATTTAATATTTAAGAAATTACATACTTTAAATTCTGTATTAATATTATAGGAAACAATTCATAGAATATTTTTTAGTTTTTGATTAAAATGACTTTTGAGTGGAATTGTTTTCTAAAGACAATTATCTATTGATTCTTGAAATTTGTTATTTAATATTCCATACTGTCACATGTTTTTATTATTTTAATGCTTGATTAAATATTTAATAAAATATTTCAAATAATTTTAGTTTTTTTATGTATTTATTTTATAGCTATTAAGATGGTATTCAATTCTTAATACTTCGATCTTTGTAATGTTTAAAATTAAAAAAAGAAAGAAAAAAAATTTGAATAAATTTTTAAATAATAGATTAAGGGCATTATGAAAGGAAGGGGTGGGGGCGAGAGAGAGAGTTGTGTATACTAATACATGATTTCGTGGGAGAAAACAATTGCACAACACGAAATGACTGAAATTTGGTTAGCATTTGTTTTTCTGGTAAAAAGATATTTTGTAATATTTGTAAAGATTTTGTAAAAGAATTTCTTTTGTGATATGCTTATATTCTTTGAATTTAATTAAGTAAAACTTTTTAAGCAATTATCATTATAAATGATCAATATTTATTTTATATAGTACAGCTGCAATATTATATCATAAAATTTTGCAGCTGTAGGTTTACTAATAAATACTCCTAAGAAATAAGGTTTCAAATCATTTATAAATGACCATTCTTTTAATTTTTTTAAATTTTCCCGTAATTTACAGTAGGGTTGGTAACTAAATAATTATTATTCTGACATTTTAACAATTCAGGAGTTCGTTTCCCACTTAGGATTGCGTAGGTTTACATTTATTGTGAATAGGAATCTTCGTTAAATTGTAGTTTCTAGTCTACATTATTGGTTCTCGTGGGCAAAAAATAGTCGAAAAATGATAAACTAAAATTCTTTACATAATAAAATTAAATATCGATTTTGTTTACTTGCCTCTCTTAGGCATTTTTCTATTTACTTATATTTTTGCACCTGAAGAAATATATATATACATACATACAATATATATATATATATATATATACATACATACATATATATATATATATATAAAATTTATTATTAACTTATATTTCAAAGTGAACTCCAAACCAGTCTAAGCACTTGAAGGATACATATGAATAATTCTAGAAGTCAAAAATATTTATTTATAATATCTAATATTGCCAAATAAATGTCGGATTTTCATGTAATAAATGGTAAATAGTAGAAATATTCTATATTCTTATAATTATCCTATATAACACAGTAGCACGGTAGCTTAAATGGACTAAGGCCTACAGTGCCCATATCTGTTTTCCTAACCGATGGCCCTATGGTGCATATCCCGATTAGGTGGTCAATCTAACGTGAATTTGCAATTATTACCAAATATTCATATCGATGGAATAGTTGAAAATCCTAGATTTGGTTTCGAATGGCACCTAATATAATATAGTTATTTAAAAAAATTCATTTAATTGAATATTAGAAAAAAGAATATTTTTATAAATATAATCGACATGAGCTACCAAGCAAAAATCTTTTCTCAAGGTACAGACAGCATTTCTAAAGACGAATGCCTGATTCACAACTTTCACAGGAGTGGAAAAAACTTTCACACAACAAGCGCTGATGGGAAGAAAAAAAAATTTCAATGAAATTTAAAATAAACACTGAAATAAGTTTGCATAACTTACATATCCGAATCATTGAACCTCTTAAGCACTTGCAAGGGTATATTGTTTTTTGACTTCGCCCATGAAAATCGTCGACTGCAACCGAGATGTGCACGGTTGGACGGATTTCGGAATTTCCTGGTACAACCGAAAGTTCATGGTGGTTGTGTCGGGCGAAAGACCTCAAGAGAAGCAAGGCGGCCCGTTACTTACCAAGGTGGAAAGAAGGATTTGTTTCGCACCAGATGGATTAAAAGGATTAAAAAAAAAAAAGAAAATAAGACAGGCGACGTTGACTAATTCGACGTTGAATGACTTATGTCGCGATCTCATCTAGAAATAGTAATTTTTACTGGGATTGGAGACAATGAAGAAGACAGGATCTTAAGCAGAATTGTGATTCATGTTTAAGGGAATTTAGATACTGCCAACTGGCATTATTTACCATTAATGCAAAATCATTTGGGAGAATTAAGTAAATAATGGGGTGTATTCATATGTTACCAATGATGAAACCTTGAAAACTACCAAGCATCCACTAATAAACATATATGTAAGAAATTACTTTCTTCCATATTCAAATCTTAAATCTTCCGCCTTTAAAAACACGGAAATACCACTAACTACACCACGATGAAATTTAAACACAGATGTATGATTGCAAAATCAGATCAGCGCGCTTTGCTTTGACTAGAAAATGTTGATGGGATTTAATATGCCTTTTTGGAAGCCACTTCTCAATAATACTTATTTGATATTAGCCTAGTTGATAGCTGAATGATAAACTCTAAGGTTTTCAGTTCAACTGTTTATGGCTTTGATTCCTATCATGGGAAAAGATATTTTTTAAACTGCATACTGGACAGCCTAACTTCTTAAAGCTATTGTAAGTAATTTTATTATCCACAGCGTAAACTGCTTTTTAAAAAGTCCACAGCACTGTCCATGTAAACTATTTTTTAAAAAACCCCACCGGATAAACTGGATTTTTTTTATAGAGTGTGGACCACATTACATATAACAAGAGGAGAAACTTTGAAAACTTCTCAGGCACCCACACCGGCAGTATTTCGCATAAAAGGCAGAGGCATTGAACAACATACCTTTGACGTTGTTCAGTAATCGCTGGGATCGAGCTGAAAACCTTTCTCTCTGAAAAGTAGGCCATGATGAGTATTGAGGAATCGGTCATTTGTAGTGGTTCTGTTGAATTATCATTCGGTCCTCTTCATATTAGCTCTTTTCTACGGTTTGACGACAATTCACCCAACAGATAGACTGGCTCTCTGCAAGCCGCCTTGACACTGTTGTTTACTTTCTCAACTATTCACGGTTATAAATAAATATTGAATTCATAACCACCTCATATTTGAATGTACTGAAAATGAGGCTAAGCATACATTTATTTTTTTCGAATGCAATTACTTAAAAGTTCTCTAATATTGAAAACCTCTAATATTTTATTTGAGAATAGTAAAAATAAAAATGAAACCAGATTGATTTCCTATTGAGAAAGAAAAACAGTAAACTAAAGAAGCTGAATAAATTATATACACTGTGAGTAGAGAAACTTATGGTAAATACCGACTTTTTAAAACACAAAAAAGAATTAAAATTCATTATAATTTTTAGTACCATGATTGATTGTAAAATCTGTAATATAATTAGAACATAAAATATGCAAGCAACTTATTACAGTCAAATAAGAAATAATAATTTAATATAAAATTTTACACAGATTTGAATTGGGAATGTCATTAAAATAAAATCACAAAATTTAAGAGAAAACTCCATGTTTAATGTCTGATAACAATAAAAATATAATTTGCAAAGAACATCACAATTGACATCCACTTACTATTTGCATTAAAAAATAACAAACTATCAAAAGTAAAACACCATACTCTTCGTAATTATATATATATATGAATTAGCAAATTGTATCTTTTAGTGGAAAAAATGCTAGGATATTTCGCGAGAAAATTGCAGTTTGAAAAAATAGTGATATTTATTATTTAGTCGACTTGAAGATGACAATATTTATTTTTTCAAAACGCTGTTTTGCGTGACAAAATGCATATAAAACAAATCATAATGTGGTGTGGAAATCTTGAAACTTTTCTTTAGTTATGAATTCATCAAATTTTGAAATCGAGATTCCTTTCACCATCATTCCAAGACATTTCCAATCGGTGGCGTATTGGGAAAAGCGTAAAGCGGTTGTTGCAGTTTACTATATAGTTTAAAAAAAAAATGAAGAAAAAGATTAATAAATACCGTTATTTCTAAAACGAATTATACTATGGGAATATATAAAAGGAAAATCCGATGCTAAATGTATTGTTTCTTTATTCCTTGCATTTAAGCGTAGATGACATTTTTACAATGGAGAGAAGGGAAAAACCGAAAATCAACTCGTTTCGTTCTTGAAATCAGCAGATTTACGGAATAATGTTACATCACTTAAATTAATTACATCGCAGCATAAGCAGCGTTGCAGTTCGTTCAAACCAGTGTAAATTAAGATTTAATTAATTATACGAGAGATGTCATCTTTGAAATGAAATGGCATATATTTTAAGTTAATTAGTTTGTTTTGTTCTTCAAAGCTGTTTTTTATTTTATTTTTATTTTTTGCACACGAAGGTTAATAAAATCAGAAACTACAATTTAAAAAATAGATTCCTAGCCATCATTAATATTTAGATATGAGATATGGAATCGAACCTACGAATTGAAGTTCAGAGCGTTAATTATTCTGCTGCCAAATTGGCGCTAAGTTAATCCTAATATGAGATTTATTCAATATGTGCATGTATTGTCAGTTCAACCCCGAACAAAAATTAGGAGGACAAAGATTTTATTCATATAGATTGAAATGCTTAATGTGGTAAGAAAATGTAATATTTGGTTTAAAAAATAATTTATCCGCTTATTCAAATGAGATAAAACTAACCTAGAAGTGAATAGAAATGAAAGTTATTTATTTAATTTAAACGGGGGGAAACTTTACAGCAATATACATTGAAATTGCATTCATTTACTAATACCTGAAGAATTGAAAAAAATTCAAGGACTAATTTCCAGAACTGATGTTAAACTGCATCATCGAATTCTGACACAATTCATTTAATAATAATAAATAAATAAAAACACAAATCCCCAATACATTGATGTTTTGAAATTACATGGAATTCATGTTAGGAATCTCATATTAATATTATTTTAATATCATCTTTAAAATCATCATTAATTAATATTCATCTGATACCAAGTTAATCGTTTTAAAAAGCATTTTTTGAAATTTATTAGTAATATTATACCATATAATGAACAAGATTAAAAAATAGGATTTCAACTTTTCAGATTGATAATATTTTCAGACACCAATAAAAATTTTAAATTGCTAAAATTTTAAGATAAATTAAATAACGATTTTATTTAAACACAGTTTCGAACGATTCATTGTTAGAAAAAAAAATGCTTTGAGTTTCGAATTTTTGATTCTTTCATCAGAATTTCACACTCAATAAGAAGGAATATGCGTGTTATCAACGTACACACAGGATATTCTATTCAAAAATTCGCTTAGTTACAAATAGAATTCTTACTTAAATGCTATAAATATAGTTTCTTAGAGTGATAAAACTAAATGATTAATTATAAAGTTTAAAGGAAAAATGAGGAAATATAAATATTATTATAATATATATTTTGTTGAAATTACTCATTCTTGGTTATATATTCCTATAACCTAAATACTTAAAATTTGAATCTATTCGATATCATGGTGAAAATATAATATTATTAATATAAAATTAAATATTAATATTTGTATAATTAACTTTATATTCGTATAAGTTAAATACTTAAAATTTGAATCTATTCAAAAGTTTGGAGGAAATAAGTTACAAATATTTATTTAAATTTATTTCGTTTAATGAATTTTTAAAAATTTTGTTTAATAGCTTGAAAATGAAATGAAAATAAAATAAATCAGATTAACTTGATTATTTTTAATTTTTACGAAATATTTCATAATTCTCGTTATCGAATTCCGACCCAATAGAAGATCCGTTGTGTTCTCTGACGGCGACTGAGAGGCACGTTAAATATATCGTGGTCGTAATGTCCACCATGTGAAATAACACCTCCGGAGTGACATGCCAAGTCTGAGAACCTTCTTCTTTTCCATGCTTCTAAATTCAGAAGATTCACCCACTTTCGAGCTACAAGATGACATATTTATTAAATACCCCACAAGACTAAGTGCCACCACTCTCTCCTCGTGTAACGAAAGGCTTTAAAGATGGCACACTTCGATCAAATTTACTTTCGCAGCCCATAATAAAGCATCAATTGCTGTAAAAATATTGTAACTTCTTCATAAATTTCAAATTTTAAGCACGGAGCATATTGTACGTCAAAAAGCAAGTAAACGCCTTAATTAAATCATGTTAGATATTTCTAATTCTAGTTACCATAAACCGATTCAATTACATTGTTGAATGAGGCTAACCTTTATTAAGTTTAATCACGTACCAAACGTACATATCATGCCTTTATGGGGCAATGATTAGTAGAGAAATTGATTTTGTTTGATTTTCCTTGAATCAAGAAGAGCTCGTTATTTTGAAATAGTCTATGTACACTAAATATTTGCCGATTCTAATGTCTTACCGGGGGTGTTTAAATAAAGTCATCTGCTTAGATGGTGACCTAATCAGTTAACAATAATTTGAGTTTACTAATATCGAAATTGGTAAATCTAGTTTATACAGTCCATCTACACAGCTAAATATATCAACTGTGTAAAACATCATCTCTTTCATGGATAATAATTCATGATTTCCGTTTCTACCTTGAGAATGGATACCTGTAATGACTCAGAGTGTATTTTAAACAGTAGATCTCGATCTACTCCAATTAATTTCTCCATAACTCTAATTGATTTCCAATTAATTTTCATATGCAAGAAAGCAATTTTAGAGAGATAAACAAATTATTCCAGAGTCCACTGTATCTTTTTGAGAGAAATCTTAACTGGCAACCAAATGATTAACGCTCTTACCTTCGGTTTAACAGTTCGTGGTTTTGAACCCCACCTTGAGCTTGGATGCTTATGGTGGTTCGGAGTCCAGGTTAAACCAATTTAATTAGCCGACATGTGCAAACAATGATCGTTGAGTGAGCCTCATGTTAACTGAACCTCATGTGGAAAAAGCAGCCGCAAAGTGACAAACAAATCAAAAGTTAGGACAAAAAAGTTCCTCAAAAGCAATTTTCTTATCTGATTTAACATCAACTTTATTGCACTGAAATTGCTAATGGAGAAGATGATTTGCATATAATATACGGTTATTATAATATAAATTTGTAAACAAACAAAATAATTCCTATGAAAACTTTTCTCTCATATTACAAAATAAATTTACATTGTGATTCAATTATTACGAATTACGCTGTTCATAGTAATATTTTTAGTTCTAAATTTTTGCATCCTCATGAAAAATATGCAAACATTTCCAATAATGCAGATACTTTTCAGACATAGGACCGCAGTGATTTGGATGAATAGGGCGTCTTTCTAATTATCGGAAGGTGGTGGTTAGTTGGAATCACAACTTGTAGTCTTCTGCTTCAAAATGAAGAAGACTCCACCGGGGCTGCTCCTAACTGGTGGAGCACAGTTTAAAGCTAAGTACATGGAAGCATGCTGATGCAACAGTAACTATACACACATTTATATATGTCAGATATGTAGTGTCAGATGACGTACCTCAACATCATGACATCACCCTAGTACTTGCTGTTTCAGAAATGATCCTGTTGTTGGCGTCAAATATTGGAAAAACAACTTTAAATGAAGACTAAATATGGCGTAGTTAAGACATATTTTGAATATTGACGGTTCCAAAACTTAAATGTTATTATTATAAATCGTTTTTTGTAATTATAATTGCAAATAACTGTAAATAAGGCTTAATAAACTTCGATTAAAATATTAATTCATTGCATTATTCAGTTATTAAACTAATTCACTTTTATGCATAAATACATATATATGTGTACATATATCTCCATTCTCCATTATGATTTTATCAATTAGGCAACCACCGCATCATATTATTTACGACATTACCAGACACTTGTATTTATGTAGTTTTTTCTATGCTTTGACAGGGCAACATTGTTATATTAAGCATTTATTTCCGAATAACTATCGCATAAGTAGTAAAAAATGGTATTGTTCAATTATTATTGTTCTCTTATACAGTAGAATAAAGCCATTATAAGGCTTGAAATGATCAGTTGCGTGTATTACGTCATTAATTCCAAATACTATTTCATTGCCAAATTTCAAAAAACCAATAATCTGTTGAAATTCGACAATGAAAATCACGTGCTGCCTTCAGTCATATTGCCACTCAATTCAAAGAAAAAATTTTACTCCTCTTCAAAAAGCTTTGCGAAAAAAAAAAAAAAGAAAAAAATAGAAAAGAAATTAATTTTTTGAAGGCCTTGTTCGTTTTCCGAAATTCTACAAGGCCACTGAAGAGAACAATCAGAAGAAGATTTGTAGCATTATGTCATATATCGCCATGAAAGATAAATGGAGTTACGCAAGGCAGAATAAGTCAGATAGCAGTTAAAATTTTGCATCAGAACAAAAATGGTGAATGATTTCAAGGGAAGAAAAAAAAACATTAATTGCCGTATGAAAGAACATCCTTTACTCCCCTTTTTCACTAAACATCTTCCATGCATTAGTAATTCTAAAAGGAAGCAAATCCTATTGACTAAGTGTTCTTTCAAAAAGAAGGGGGGGGGAATTCGAGTGAGTGAGAATCCTTTCAACTAGCAAAGCGAATAGGCTACTCACTGATTACATGGTATTTACTGAATATGAAAATATTAGTGTTGATTTAATTGCTAAACATATATCAAAATTCTAAATTTCTTAAAACATTATTTACTCTTCTCCAAAACAATATTTATCAACCTTTGGAAATCCAAGATATCCTCATAGTCCGTTAATATTCAGCAAGAAGTGAGGCTAAGTTCAGCATATCAAGGTTTCGACATTAATGCTATCACGTGGAACAGTTCCTCGTTTTTTCAGGTTCCCAGAAGACTTCGCGGACAAGTCGTAGCGTTATCTGATCTTCCATTTCGAAACAATTGGGTACTCATCATAAAAATTGTCCCCTCGGGTTTCCATTTCTTTATTTTCCTCTCTGCATTCTCGCCAACGGATTTACCGTTGAGGGTAATTTAGTGTAACATCCCACGATCCATAAAATACATTGTTTCTGAATACTGCTTACAGTAAGTAACCTAATTTGCGATGAAAGATGATTTGTTTAAAATCTTTTTGTCTCTGAAAATGCGTATAACGGATATATATATATATATATATATATATATATATATATGAGAGAATTATTTTAGAATCATGACACTTTTTACTGTGATGACGGTAAATGGACCTGGTGTAAAATTAACTTTCAGTATACTGCACCAAGTTAACCAAAATGAGGAATTTTCTAAGCAATTATTAATTTAAGGCCAAATTTATTATCATATTAACAACATAAATGATTATTTTTCTTTGCTTTTAAAATATATATTCTAAAATAGAATACTTAATAAATTGAAACTACTCAGCCAAATTTTACTCAATAATCGAATACTTAATAATTAAACTCTAACGATTTTAATTTGAATTACAAGCATGGAATCTTTTTTTGCAAATGATTAATTTTCAAACTATTAAAACAGTTTTGGCTTCAGGAAGAAACTACGCAGCCAAATTTTACTCAATAATCGAATACTTAATAATTAAACTCTAACGATTTTAATTTGAATTACAAGCATGGAATCTTTTTTTGCAAATGATTAATTTACAAACTATTAAAACAGTTTTGGCTTCAGGAAGAAACTACGCAGCCAAATTTTACTTAATAATCGAATACTTAATAATTAAACTCTAACGATTTTAATTTGAATTACAAGCATGGAATCTTTTTTGCAAATGATTAATTTACAAACTATTAAAACAGTTTTGGCTTCAGGAAGAAACTACGCAGCCAAATTTTACTCAATAATCGAATACTTAATAATTAAACTCTAACGATTTTAATTTGAATTACAAGCATGGAATCTTTTTTTGCAAATGATTAATTTACAAACTATTAAAACAGTTTTGGCTTCAGGAAGAAACTACGCAGCCAAATTTTACTCAATAATCGAATGCTTAATAATTAAACTCTAACGATTTTAATTTGAATTACAAGCATGGAATCTTTTTTTTTTGCAAATGATTAATTTACAAACTATTAAAACAGTTTTGGCTTCAGGAAGAAACTACGCAGCCAAATTTTACTCAATAATCGAATACTTAATAATTAAACTCTAACGATTTTAATTTGAATTACAAGCATGGAATCTTTTTTTGCAAATGATTAATTTACAAACTATTAAAACAGTTTTGGCTTCAGGAAGAAACTACGCAGCCAAATTTTACTCAATAATCGAATACTTAATAATTAAACTCTAACGATTTTAATTTGAATTACAAGCATGGAATCTTTTTTTGCAAATGATTAATTTACAAACTATTAAAACAGTTTTGGCTTCAGAATGAAACTACGCAGCCAAATTTTACTTAATAATCGAATACTTAATAATTAAACTCTAACGATTTTAATTTGAATTACAAGCATGGAATCTTTTTTTGCAAATGATTAATTTACAAACTATTAAAACAGTTTTGGCTTCAGGAAGAAACTACGCAGCCAAATTTTACTCAATAATCGAATACTTAATAATTAAACTCTAACGATTTTAATTTGAATTACAAGCATGGAATCTTTTTTTGCAAATGATTAATTTACAAACTATTAAAACAGTTTTGGCTTCAGGAAGAAACTACGCAGCCAAATTTTACTCAATAATCGAATACTTAATAATTAAACTCTAACGATTTTAATTTGAATTACAAGCATGGAATCTTTTTTGCAAATGATTAATTTACAAACTATTAAAACAGTTTTGGCTTCAGGAAGAAACTACGCAGCCAAATTTTACTCAATAATCGAATACTTAATAATTAAACTCTAACGATTTTAATTTGAATTACAAGCATGGAATCTTTTTTTGCAAATGATTAATTTACAAACTATTAAAACAGTTTTGGCTTCAGGAAGAAACTACGCAGCCAAATTTTACTCAATAATCGAATACTTAATAATTAAACTCTAACGATTTTAATTTGAATTACAAGCATGGAATCTTTTTGCAAATGATTAATTTACAAACTATTAAAATAGTTTTGGCTTCAGGAAGAAACTACGCAGCCAAATTTTACTCAATAATCGAATACTTAATAATTAAGCTCTAACGATTTTAATTTGAATTACAAGCATAGAATCTTTTTTTGCAAATGATTAATTTACAAACTATTAAAACAGTTTTGGCATTAGGAAGAAAATAAGAAACAAGAAAAAGAACATTGAAAGGAATGAGATTAATTTTTTTTCAGAGTATATATAATTTATAAGTTAGCATCATACAATGCTTCACAACGATATTCTGTCATAAGAATTCAATAACAGCGATCAGTAATTAGTGCTTTTAGATACTTTTGGAAACAGTACTATACTATGAACTCCATTCCTACCTTACTTAGGAATTTGAACTCAACATCATTTTATAAGAAACCAAAATACTATCTGAATATATTCCTCAAGAGAAATCAAAGTCTCAGAATGGAGCTACAAATTAGATATTTCAAATTCGAGTAGAATAATTAATATATCGTTTAAAGAACGGATAGTTTTTGGAGAAAAATAAAAATAACAACTTTTAAAAATATATATATTTCTACTTCAAGTGTTATGTAAATTAGGAATAAATGCGTTACATTTATACGTAGAATACTTATTAAATTTAAACTACTAAACCGAATGTGTTACTCAATAATCGAACGATATTAAAACTTCAACAACTTTAATTTAAATTAAAAAGCACCGAATTTTTTTACAAACGATCAAATTGTTTGTTTTTTGTAAACAATTATATTATTTCATTTATTTGTTACTTCAATTTATAAACTAAATTACTTCATTTCACACCCCTACATTTGAAGGTGCTGTCAAGTTAAACAACAAATAAAAATTTTTAAAAATAAATAAATAATAATTAACTGTTTTCTTATTAATCATTAACTAAAATGTATGCAATTAATATAGCTTCTAGTTTTGTATAAAAATTATTTAGAGGAAATATTACATTAATGAATTATTTTTCAAAAATAATTATTCATAGTAATACATAATACAAAATAAAAACATTCGGAAAGTAAATATTTCCGATTATCAACATAAAAATTTGTAATGAATTCAAGAACATAACTAAAAATCGAAATTATTAATTTTTATGTATAGATTGAAATTAAGTAATCAAAATTTCATTAAAAAATATTTGATAAGAAAAAATATATATAAAAAATATATTGCAAATTAGGAAATTTAATGTAAATATATAGTCTAGTTTAATATTCTTTTAATATTAGAAAATTACTTTAAATATTATTTCATAAATGAGTAAAGGAAATTTAGCCTACAAAATTTAGCAATGAAGCGATTAATTAATAAAATTCAAGAAGTGAAAGATAATAAATACGTTGTCAAAAACCTCTTTAATACATTGATTGTGTGTGTGTGATTATTTAAAATTTCTATATTTATCTCTCTCTCGTCTGCTTTATTTTTATTTTATACTCTTAATCACACACAAAACATTTACTTACTCACTATATAATTTGTGGAGAACTAAACTGTTTCCATGGAAACGTAAGTTTCAATCTGTTTGTTAAATGATTCATTGTTATAATGTAATACAGTATTCTCTACGTAACTCCAATAATTTACACGTCTTATTGTAAATTCATATAAGAACCACAGCTTCAATTGATTTCGAATATATATAAGTTTACTTTAATATTTATGAAATTTTATTAATTTAGGCATCATTTTTTTAACAGCAAATTTGCAAACCTTAAGAAGTGCAAATGATTTATTGGTTGATTGAATGAATTCCACTGAAGATTTGATAGTTAATAAATGGTTTATTTGCAAATTCGGACAAATATTTTAATAATTAGAAAATTGCTTAATAATTTACGAATGTCTTAATAAGACTATTTTTATTAATGCTTTATTTGAGCATAAATGAGTAATTATGAATTTCTGAGAAATTATTGAATTAATTATGATTAGATTAGAGAAGAGAATTTTTAACTTATTCAATAATTATTAACATAAGAAAAACCTTTATAATTTTAATGAATAATTTACATCGCTTGAAATTTTATATTGCTTCATATTTCATAAATTCTTTTATTTATTATTTATTTCAATAAAAGAAATATACAAATGACATGATAAAATTATATTTAAAGTATATAATTAATGAGAATTATTGAAATGAATTTTTTATTTGGAATTTTATAATTTTAGTATTAATGTTTTATCAGTAGTCATCCCCTAAATATATGAAAAATATTATTTTTAAAATCTCACAAGCATATCTGAAACGATATTTTTCTAAAATAAACAAAAGTTGCAGGTTGTTCTATTAATTTTACGAATTTATTACTTCTTTCGTTTGAAGCAATTCGTATAAATCTAAACTATCCATTTTTTTTTCAGATTCCATGCAAAGTTAGAATTGTGTTTTCCATCTTAATTTAAAAATACTTCTTTTTGAAATTTTATAGAACTTAGTCGAATTTAAATTTTTATCTTATTATTCATGCACTTTTCTGCAAATTAATAAAGTTACCTATTTTTTATTCTTTATTATTTTCTTTTCAATCTCATTTAAATTTTGCTATTCATCATTTTTAATAGAATTTCCAGAGTTTATTCCGGAAAAGAAAACAAGTCTCTCTCACACACAAACAAAACACTGGAAAAATTCATAAATGAAAATCCTGAATTTAAATACCCTTCTCCACCCTTCCGGTAACTTCCTGCCCATTGAAGAACAAAAATAGGCACTTACCTCTCATCTTTCGGTTTCATCTTCTGGAACAATGTTTTATATTTTTTCGATAGAAAAAATTTCACATGGAATTCCCAGAGTTGGTACAAAATACAGTTCCTTCACCAGAAAAATCAAAGGGAAACAGTATTATTTTTTTTAAAAAAAAAAACGTTTTCGAACAGAATTTGTTCTTGTTTTTTGATGAATATCACAGTGGAAATTATAAACGGAAAAAGAAACGAAGAGACGCCGTATAAATGACGTTAACCCAAGCAGACCAAGCGTGCCACCTGTTCTGAAGCCAAACACACCTTACTGTATTGCTTGGGCCTCCAACGGCAGATGTACCTGGCGCATGCGCAGCTGTTCTCAAACAAGGATCAAAAAGCAAAGCACGTTTTATGAGTATAGAAAGAATTTCACATCTCCCTTCAACCGTTTCCGCAACGTTTTTAGACACTCGTTTTCTACTTTTTTCTCTGTAAGTCATGATCAGCAAACGAGATTTACTGTTTAATAAATTCGTGGCAACATGCTTCATTTTTATTTTAATTCCTGGTAAAAGATTTATCAAATCGGGAAATGATGTTTTTTAGGCCAAAAATTTTTTTTCGGTTATAGCTCTCAGATTTTAATTTTGATATTATATAATTTAAAAGCTAGTGTTGGCATTTGTCAAAAGATTTCAATGATGATGAAAAGCTGCACGTGGAAAAAAAGTTGCATAAATTAAAATTCTGAAAGAAATTGGCAGGTTTTTGTGTATAAAAGTCTGTTTTTAGACAGTGTATAAATTATAATTCATTCTCAATCAGGTAATGTACTTAATTCCTATAATACGTACCTTCATCTTAGTATCAGACACATTCATTTCCGTAGTATAGATAATTACATTACATTTCCGTAGTATAGATAATTACATAAAAAATTACATTGTTACATCAATTTAAAAAGCAAAATTTAAATATTTATGAAAGGGAAAAATTATATAAAGTGGAAAATATAAATATTTATATTACCTGTTTTATAATTTGAAATTACAGTAGCTCTAAATCTATATAAATATTAGTGAATTGAAATGAAGCTGCATGGAAAGGAATGAAATTTATATAAAAAAAATCGTTTCTCGATAACTTTAGAGCTATGTATCATTTCAAAATTAAGATTAAAATTTTGGTAACTAATTTAAGCCCTAATTAACACTGATTTAAACTTCCTGTAAAGTTGCTCATACCTGTTGAATAATTAATTTAAGTAATCTAACAGTGCCACGAATTTTTATTTTTTATTTTATTTATTTTTGAAATCGTTTTGGAACAATTTTCGGTTTGGGAGGTAGAAGAGAAAAGAGTGGTTCTCCCCTTTTTTTTAAAATCGTCATTTATGTATATAGTTTTCTGAGTATGTATGGAAGAAAATATGCATGGTTTTCAGATCAAAATGCCAATTTTCTACAATGAAACAGAAATTTTTCCAATTTTTTCTAACTATTTTGCAAATTATTATTGGGAAAATAATTGCAGGAAATTAATCTTGCATTATTGCTCAATTTCATTTTGTTGGCTATTTTTTTTTATCTTGTAATGAAATTATTCCCAAGAAATTTTTTTAAATGAACTTTTAATTAAATTCGTGTGTATGATTTCATATTTTTAAATTTCTAATTTATATTGCCGTTATTTTTTTTCCTTAGAAAACTTGCTGGTGATCTGTACCTCCTGAACCATAGTTTAACTATTTCTATTATTATTTTGAAGATAATTATAAAAGAATAGTTTAGTATTTTATAAGTTTCTTGCTTCGCGCACACACACATACTATACTAATTAAGTTCTTTAATTACCTTAAATTAATGTATTTTTAAAGAGATCTAGAATATATTCTACATCTTTTAGTAATTTTCTGTAGATGCATTTTTATAAATTAATTTAAATAAATAGCAATTGTCTCCTTTTTTATTATTAACTATAAATAATAATTGAATAAAAATTACGATAAGATTTATTTATATTTGTTTGAAATAAAAGAGTTTTAATTTTTGTTCTTAATGTTCTGAGCAGAGGAAAATTAATGGTTGGATGTAAACTAAAGTATCTCCAGGTTTAGTTCTCTAGTTCATGAATTCGATTCTTTACACAGGAACAATTACTCGGAGTTCCACAATAATTGTAGATCTCGGTCCAATTAATTCTTATGTGCGAAAAAATTACCCCGCAGCGTGACAACTAAACCAAATTTTCGTATTTACGGGTAATTTAAGGTGTGCGCAGGTCCACCGTGTCTAGTAAGCGAAAACATGCATTTAGCTTTCGGGGAAAAACTGTTATTTAAAAAATAATAATATTGACTACTTACTTAGTTTTGTCAACTAACTAATGTAGCAAGTATGAGGATCAGTTTTGAAAAATAATAATACATAATGTTTTGAATATTTAAAATTCCCTTTATTTACCAAGTTATTGCATACTGAAGTCTTTCATCTGCTTTCCAATGCATTCCCGATCGGCGACATAACGGGAAAACCAAAAACGCAGCTGACGAAAAGATTTTTAAACATAAAAAATATTATTGTTTTAAATATATATATATAATATGATCGTGGGAATCTAACCGGAAAAATATTCGGTTCGTGAGAGTATAGAAAGGAGGATTTATTGCCTTATATATATTTTACCTTTACCCCCAACTGTAATTCGTAGGGGACAATTTCAAAAGTAAATAAATAGCCACGCACATCTGATCTCAAAGAGAGCGAAATTTCACAATTTTATACGGTGCAGTATAATCAATTTTACAGTGAGATCAAATCAGCATTAATTATTGCTTAAATTAAGAATAAACACTGGGAACAAAATTTTGAAATGAAAGATAACTTGAGGGAAAAAAAATCTGCATCGGATTAATAAGTTAAAAAAAAATGTACCCGTTTTTCCTTATAGCATAAAATTTTTCCTTATAGCATAAAATAATATAGCATAATTCCTTATAGCATAAAATAATATAGCATAATTCCTTATAGCATAAAATTTTACTTCCTACAAATCTTGAAGAATGTTTTATGATGATTGAAATAAAACTTATGTTTTGAAGTAGCAAATTTTTATCGAGGAAGTTACTATTATAAGTTTGGAAATCTTATCAAAATTCTACACTAAAATTGAGATAACATTTAAAGAAAATGGCTGTTATACCCACGTCCTTTAACTATTATGTATATATATATATATATATATATATAAATATATTAGCACATATTGTTATACAATTTAATATATAAAAATGAATATAATAATAAAAAAAAAAGTTTAAAATTCAAATGTACAACACTGTTTTGCTGCACGTTCTAGGATGGCGAAACAGCATTTCGAAACACTCGGTAAATTCTAATTGAATTAATTACTGTAAGCTTGTACCAACGTTCCTGAAAAAATTTTAATACAAAAATGAAGTGAATTATATCGTAGATTAAGAGGCGGTATTCTTGGAATTCTCAAAATATAAAATACTAAATGAATATATTTATTACAAATATTTTATTAAAGGTGCGAAGATATTATTCTATGAATTCTCAAATGTGTTCTACGGATGATTGTTCACTGTTACCAGCCAGGAATAGAGAACCTGAATATGGACAACGTCACAGAGGGTTTTCAACGAGTCGACTTCGATTCTATTTCGATTCACGTCGAACGTTCATATCTGGAACGTCAACTATCCATTACCATCAAGAGAACATCATTGAATGCCAACGTAACAGTGGTGCAGGTGTTCTCATTTGGGGGAGGGAGCATCATCTGAGTTCCATAACAGATCTGCATGTTCAAATCCTAATCATGACTGGTCAAATTTATCAACACATCATTCTGTAATAACATGTCCGTTTGCTTAAGAGTGCCGTGGGTGCTGCATTTGTGTTTATGGATGACAACGCCCATTATCACCGTTCGAACATCATCAACGATTACCTCCTTCAATCGGAGAATATCATCCATATGGCCAGCATTCTCACCGGACTTGGATATAATCAAGTGTGTGTGGGACATGCTTGGTCGACGAATCACAGTCCGTCAACCATCCATTACATCTGCTCCGGACCTTCGGAGAGATCTGCTTGATCAATGGAGTTCTGTGCCCCAAGTGCAGCTGGATAATGTGATCTTCAGCATGCGTTGGTATTCTACAGATTGTGTGACTGGTACCATGCATACACCATCTCTTTGTTCTTTCCCACTTGTTCATAAGGTATAATTTACCAGTATCTTGAATATAATATTTATATTATTCACATACATGAGATCACATACAGCTATTTGTTGATAACACAGTGTTCTGGAACAGAAATGGAGGGAGATAGAGTTGATAGGGCTATTTAAGTTCGTATGCACTCTCAGCACGACGATTGTCAATAGGGTGAGGTATCGAATCTGTTACTTTCAGGATAACAGAGTGATGCTTCTCCCCACGAGATGGTCACCACCAAGGGAATTATAAATATTCAAAGAACCCTATATCAAGAAATACAGTCAATCATATAAGAACCATTCATTTCTATATAAAATCTTTCAAAATGAAATTAGAAGGAAAAAA
Source organism: Latrodectus elegans (assembly GCA_030067965.1). Lineage (NCBI taxonomy): Eukaryota > Metazoa > Arthropoda > Arachnida > Araneae > Theridiidae > Latrodectus > Latrodectus elegans. Next base: position 85,726,050 of record CM057814.1, on the reverse strand, counting down.
TGTAGCTATCTGTTAATTAGATGTTAGTAAATGTAGACCTAGTTATGAAAGAAATGGCACTTTAGTTCAGTTCAGTCATTCGCTTAGGTTAAATTATTCCGATATGCCTTTGACTTCCTATTTCTATCGACTTACTTTGCTAAAAACAGACAACCAGTTTGAGATCTTGAACGATAATCAATTAAGATATCGACAGCTGAGTTGGCATCTTTTTCTCTAGGCTAAGTCACGCTACTCCAACGGAGGGTTATTGGATTCTACACAGAGCTTTTAACTTGCATAGATCTTTCAATTGGTGGTTTTCGTTGGGTTTAAGTATCGAACTCGCCACCTAAGAGAACAACACTTTTCCGATGCTTCCATGGCCTGAGATAAATTTATTCCTTTATAGCAGTGGTAGTCAAGTGCTAATATCTGACCATCAAACCCGTTCAACGTAACCTCTTAAAAAAAAAGAATTAGTTAAAAAAAAAGTTAAAGGTTTACTTCTAACTACAAAAATAATTAATGGTATATCCTATATGAGACATTCAATATTTGTTTCTGCATAAGTTTTGTAAATCTTATAAATCTGATCTAAATTGGAAACTTAAATTTACATATAGTCTAAATATATCTTGTTGTACAATCTCTTTGTTCAGGCAGACAATTTCAGTATTTTTTCATTTCTAGTATAATTGACGACATTTTCCCGAATTCTCTATTACTTTCCACTCCCACTTCGTAAGCCAAAATGGGAGTGGAAAGTAATGTAATTCATTTTTCATAACATAACAATTTCATTTTGTAAGCCTAAATGAAATATATCAATTTTTAGGAGCATGTTAGATCCAGATCGGTAGAAACGCCACACTATTAAAAACTTAACTTTTAAACACATATTTCCTGAACAAAAAACATGTTATAATGGTTATTCATTAAATATTTATTCACGACAGATATTCATTAAATGCTCATCTATGATGAATCTGAAATGAAAAGTTTATTTGCTTTTGTCTGTTTCGAATCTCATTTGCACTATTGAAAATAGGAGCTATTTCTCAATGTCATTCTAAATTTGGTGGCATAGAAGCACATACATAGCGATAGGGGTGAATCCTGGACTATACCTTAAGGTTAAAGGGTTCGGTATACTCACCCATCACCAGGCACCTCCTCATTCTGAGCAACGTCAGGTGAAGAGGTCACACCTGAGCTACCACTGTCCTCTCCACATCCACGCCACACCACCTGAAGGACTGTAGACGTCACAGATTAACATTGACCCCCCCCCCCAGTCCATGAAGTTCCAGAAGGCTAGTGAGGGTAAATGTGGTCACCCTCCCAATCACTGCCCTGAGCAAGTGATGATTTACTTTGCTGATCTTAACGGGAGAAACAGCGTAAAACTACTGGCCACTGGATCTCTGGCATATACACAGCCAGAGAAATCGTAAGAAATTAGATAGGTGTTATAAATTTTCCTCGTTTCTGAGATTCCTCAGTTGATTTGATGAAAATGATCGGAAAAGATGCTGCGCAGGTGTCGACCTTATCAAATGTCCCTGATTTAAAAATACAAAGGTGTTCCCTTGTAGTATTGAACACTTTATGTTTTGCAGAAATAAACTGTAAAAAGAAGGCTGTGAAATAAACTCGAAAGAGAGCCGCGGTGAAGTGGTAAGGGTGAAGAAAGAAACGTAAATCTCATAACAGGCGAGAGGATATACTTGACCCAGCAGAAGAGTTATTATGCTGAGAGAAACTATGCAGGTTAAAAGTTCGATAGGATCCAAAGACCTTTCGCTAATGTGTTATAGCGTAGAGACAAGAGTGCCAGCTTGATTGTTGACCACGTCACTTGACCATATTTTAAATTTAAGCGGCTTTCACTTAAAGAAATAAGCAGCGGAAAACGTAGGACGAACAAACAAGTTCTCTCACACTAAACATTATTTTTAAACGACTACTAGAAATGTTCAACTGTATTGGTATCCAACGAAATTACATAAAATTCCAATCAAAATTTTTTGAATGAAAGATGGAAATAATTTTCTCTTTTTTAGAAAACACACAAAAATACTTAATTAGAGTTTACATTAGCATTTGATAATTTTCTGCGGATTTTTTTTTTCATTATAAAATTTCATAATAAAGCAAGAATAGGAAAGGAAAAGCTTAGAAATTTTGAATTTATTAAATGTTAATTTAAAATGCTGAAACATTACAAGCTATATTATTAAGAAGATTTCACAGTACAAAGAATTTGTAACAAACTCTTTTTCTATGGGACATACACTGTCCATACTTAATACATAATGTCATGTATAAACACGTATTGTAAACTAGTTAGCATTGTAAAAACAAATTATCAAGTATGCATACGGAGTCATTTTTCCATTTAAGAGAAACATAATTTTTTTTAAACATTCAAAGTTCGGAAGTCAAATATAAGAACTGTTAGATCTGATCAAATGGCAGAAAGATATATTCAAAAATTTATAAGTCTGAAAAGCTTACATTAAGAAATGTTTGTTGAAAATAAAACTATAATTTTTTTAAATACATGAACCTATATAAATATCAATTTAAAATCAAATTTGTTTTAAAAAAATCGCTTTCCCAAACTTTTTTATCCTTGATGTCAGAATTTTTTTTTAAAGTCGTTTGGACCAATCAAGAGTCTTCATTTCTGCAATCAAACATTAAATTTATAAATGAATGTTGGCGTACAGAATGTGTGTGTGATCACCTTCCTCATTCTTAGGATTCATTTCGATACGCCTGCGGCTCACGAATGGTGATTTAAGGTGAATAAATAAACCCCCGGAGAGTTGTCAAGCGGCTGCTGCTACCTTCAGGCCCAATCGGACACTCAAACGATTTATTTCTGTAAATAATGGCAGCGGGGTAACGCTTCTCGCACAAAATAAAGGAACTATCTCATTTATCAGACAATTACACACAACTGTCGCGATCGCTTGCGCCTGAAGGGCCGAAGCCAATTTCGAACATTCTTAGCACATACTCGTAATCAGCCGTGATGGAAAGTAGAAAAGCACCTTTTCTCTTGTTCTTACCAGTTAAGAGTCCATGGCAAACAAGTCACGGTTATTGTTCATCCTTGATATTGTTCTTGACAATGATTTGAGAAAAACTTTTTTAAAAAAATCTGTCACAAAGTCTTATTTAAGATGCTCTTCCTTTTTAATCAATGCATTAAGTATAAGTGAAACAGTAGGCTACAATTAATAGTATAAAGTTCTTAAAACTCAAGAGCTGAGTTACATAATAACCTATTTATGTACAAGGTGTCTATTAATTAACTTACAGCTTTAAAATAACACAAGAATCTTTGTAGATAGTACAGCAATTATTTTTATTGAAAAGATAATCAATGCACACAAGATTTTCAAAGTGAGAACCGTCAGAGGCGATATAATAGCGCAACCTAGTCACAAATTTATCATTTACTTGTTCAGGTATTTCTCTTACTTATTTCTTTTATTATTTTGCAAATGAGTCAGTAATAGATTTTTAAAATTATTGAAGTTTGTTGGTTCTTGTACTTCATGCGGCTTCAAAGATAGTAATCTCATGGATTCATATCTGGTGGATACGGTGGCCAATACTTAACAAGGAAAATACTCTCTTCGGTTTAACATCTCACTTTGGGAGACATTTTAGCGCAATGGCGTTAAACCAACGTGCAACAGGTTTCCTTTATACCACCACTACATTAATAAGTAGCGCCATCTAGTGTGTCCCTGTATAATTATTTCATTTTAAACTTGTAGGTTAAATAAAAGACACCCTTGTATTTTGAACACGAATAGCTTAGAATTAAATAATGGAACGCATGTAAAAATCGCAGACATAAATATTATTGTGTCTGTGCTTTATTTAGGATAAGGAATACATTGTTTGAGAGAGTTTGTATTGTATTTAAATAAAAGCCATTGAAAAATTTGCTTCCCACATATTTGTTAAAATTTAAGCGAGTGAAATGTCCACTTCTTTATCCGTCACTGGTTGCCTTTCTTAGCAAGTCTGTCTGCTCATTTCCTACAACAATACAGGGTACTGGAAACAATTAGAAAGAAATTTTATGGATAAATTCTTTCAAAATTGATCTGTGATCCAGAATCTGCGGTAACTCACAATGATAATTCTGTCAGAGAGGCTGCAATACACATATAAAACCAAAAGAACTCTTATTTATAATTATCCACACCTAATAGAGTTATTCTTAGCTTCATTTACTTTTGATACCATCATAAAAAAGAATAATTACGATAAAGATACACACACACATATAAATATATTACATACACATATATATATATATTGGAATCTTTATATAAAATTAATCCTAATTCAAAATTCACTCAGCAATGAAAAAAATTAAGTAAAGCATACACCTTGCTTTTAAATGATTTTTTTTTTTTTTTTTTGAAAAACTGACTTTAAAAGTAAAAGTGGAATCGAAAGCTTCGAAGATGATCTCAAGATCAATTTAGTTTAGTCTTTCGGTGCTTATCTCACTTTTATTACACGAAGGCTGATTTGACCAAATGTAGATTCTGAGCCATTTCCAAAAATTCACACTCGATATAGGAATCAAACCCAAGAATTGTTAAACTGAGCACTAACCATTTAGCTGTCAACTGCAAATTGTAGAAAAATGGTCACAAATGCTTGTACAAAGCTACTTTTATATTACTATTAGTTATACAAAATATTAAGTGACAATTTTTTAAGTACAGATTGTTCCTAAATAAATATATAGTATCTTTAACGCTTTGTAGTATTTATTACGTAAAGCTTAAAATCATAATTAATGCATAAAATTAACGAGCAACTCGAGCAGTTAAAGGTAGAAGTATTCAGTATGGGCAACTTTCGCCACACGAAGTCAATAGTCCAATTCTTCCCAAGTGTTTTTAGTGTAATTGTTGAAAAAAAGAATCGTATGCATGTCTTCATTGCGAGCCGATCTACTAAGCCTAAATAGAATTGAGGCAGCTGTTGCAATTTTTTTTTGGAATGTAACTGTTTGTCACTCAACGGTCATTTTTTACACACGAGGGCTAATTAAACTGGGACCTACGGCTAAAAAGATTCCGAACCACTACAAACATCCATGCCCAAGGTGGGATTCAAACCCACGAACTGTTGAACCGAAGACAAGAACGCTAACCATTCGGTACCAGCTTGGCGGAAGGTAACTGAACAATTGATTTAATGTGTGCCGTGTGATGAAATGTGCTCACATCGAATGCTTGTAAGCTTAACTGTTTGACTTGGCATCTCATGATTTTAAATTTTACATAATAAAATAAATAAAATAAAGATTAAAAAACACCGATATTCAATTAGAATCACCCTGTATTAAATGAGGGAATTAAAGAATTTATCATTACTTTTTAAAAATTTTTTGATTATAAAATTTCTAAAACATGGAAATCCTTTCTCAGAGTAAAAAAAATTAGAACCTATAAATTTATAATTAAAAAGATTTTTTGAAAACAAAGAAAAGAAAAAAACCCATTAACTTATAATTTATTACTTAACCAAAATTTTCTTGTATTCAGTATTTTCAATAGATTTTTGATTCATAAAAAGAGGTATCTTTATTAACAAAATTATTTTTTTATGATTAAAAACAGCAATTCTATAAAGAATTAAGTTATACAGAAGTAAATTATAATTTAAAGTTTTTTTCATTTTCACAGTTTCTTCAGATCTTTCTCGAAATTTCATGACATCTTTTTTCACATCGTTAGCGTCCACAGATAAATTGCCACATTTGGCGCTTTATTTCCAGGTGTGACTTATTTGTTCACATTTTTTCAATTTAGACAACAGACTTCGGATATCAACGATCATCAAAAATGGTCAGCAACCAAGTTTCAATATTAATATTTCTTGGTTTCGGTTCTTACCCAAGATCAAAATTTTAAAATCTGTCAAATTTCTTAGTTTCCTCTGTTACATCACTCAGTGTGAACAATATTTTAAGAAACTCACTACAGAAATTATACCATTATAATGCAATTATCAGACTTTCAAAGCTGTTTGGGATTTGGCTGATTCAGATAAGAAAGCAGACTTTTAATTCCGTCGGATGGCGTGGGGCAGAAAATGCTTTTCATCGATGATTAAGTTCACTAACACAACTTTACTTTAAAAAAATTAACTGTTTTGTGAAAATAATAAAATGGAATAAATAATTTTCCTAATAAATTTGTAAAGCATAGTCTTTTTAGTTCCTATGCACAAATGGACACTAATTGCGACTGGATATTTATCAGTCACTTTAAACCAAATGATATACTATGAAATGTAAAATTTTTTGTGATTATTTAAGAAAAAGTTTATTGTAAGAAAAGTTGTGATTAATCTCATATAACATGCAATGTGTCATGCATCTATAGAGTCTGAGAATTTTATTTGGTTGTTCAACGGTTACTTTTCGCACATGAGGTACCTACAGTTTAAAACAATTTTTGAATTATTACAAAAATGAGTGTTTCCAAGTACTATTGAATCAAATATATGAGTGAAAACCATTGTCAGTTTGTCATAAAGCTTTAGGAAAACAGTATCATTTTCTTAAGGTAAATATATAAAATAATATGTAAATCGGTGAATTATTAATGTAAATCGTTTTCCTCCTTCAAAACATTAAACTAGAATTAAGTTTAAAAAATAAAAGGCATAAAAAAGCGAGCATGTTTATCTCCGTTCTTTCTTCTATCATTCCCATCCGGTCAGACTATTTTTCAAACGCATAGTAATGTCTTTTAGAGTAAAATATTATAGGTGAGGTCTTTCCAGACTCACACTGGATATAACTCTCAAACTAATCAATAAGGGAAAGATTGGAAGTATTTCGTTAGAAACTGAACTTTAGATACTGGTTCTTTAATTTTAATTGTAGTAAAAACATGTGGCTAACTTCCATTGGCAAGTTTGATGTTGGTAGATTAGTTTGTCATTTTAGGTCACACATTTTGAGGCATGCAGGCTATATTTAAATCAGTATCAAGAGTTTAAAATAGATTTCGTACTAAACTAACCAATTGGTTAGTATCAAACCCATTAACTGGAAAATCAGAGTGCTCAACTATACCTCTAATTCAGCAAGATGCTTACAGATACCAACTTTAGTTTCTCTTTTAAGCTTAGCACCAATTGAGAAAAAAATAGTGGATTAAAAAAAAATTATTCAACTTTCATAAAATTATACTGAACAAAATGCTAGGTTTAACATTTTATATTAATTGATGGCCATTTCCCATGAAAATATCGACACACACACAGAATTGAAGACAACTAAAAAAAACTTTCAGATTTTAGGATTTAAAACTAAGCAAATTGAAACACTCATCCCTTAACTATACAGAGAAACGAATTATTTCGATTTTTTCTATAGTGAAAGATCATGCTTCAATCACATAAATGAAAAAAATAAGTTCCAATTATAAATACAATTTAAAAGTATACATATAAATATGTATGTTGTGTTTAAATAAATAATAAGGCATCACAAATGGTTGGAAAACATTTAATTTTCCTTTAAAAATTAATTTTACAACCATGTTTTGTTTACAACACATCAAAAATGTACTTTCACACCGGACAAAAGATGCAAAAAATAGAGAAATGATTTTCACAAAAATTCCATATTGAATAATTTTTGTGCAATACAACAGTTGTATATTTGAACATGTCTAATATTTTACATATAAAAAATAACATTCTATTGTCATCATTGATAGAAAAATAAGAAATATTTTCAAGAAATTTGGCATCTTTATTTTAAATATAAAATGTTATTGCATAAATATTTCTGAAAATTATATATTTGAATAAATTCATTTTTAGCAGACTTTGAAAATATGAAATTTACAAAACTTGATGGCTAAATTGGATTGTAAAATGTATACGCCTTCAAGAGTTCTTATAAGTAGTTTTAACTTCGATATTTTCTATAGTAAAAGATCATGCTTCAATCACATAAATGAAAAAAATAAGTTCCAATTATAAATAAAATTTAAAAGTATACATATAAATATGTACGTTGTGTTTAAATAAATAATAAGGCATCACACAGGGTTGGAAAACATTTAATTAAAAGTAAATTTGGAAACTTAATATAGTATTTGAAATAAAAAAAATTGATATAATTTTTTTTAAATAACATTTAAATATGAGATTAAAATCAACTTTAGTTCAGATTAGCTAAGTTTTCATACATTATGACTAACTTCATTAAGGAATTTCTGCATCTGAAGTCATAATATATAAAAAAAACAGTGTAGAAAAATCATGTTTACATAACAAAATAACATTATTATTTTTCATTAGAAAATTTTTAAATAGTTTAATAGAATACTAGCATATTTCATAAATACTCATGCATTAAAATAACCCTTAAAAATAAGCTTATATAATCAGAATCAAGAGGAAGTTACTAATTCATGTTTCATACTGAATTTGCTTAGATATTGAACAGATTCAAAACAATTAGGAAAATATTAAAATAGCACATAACTTATCACATAAAAAGTTACTTAAATATACGAGATTATTCTTCCTCATCAACAAAAACATATGCAAATTTTTAGGTCCAGTTTATTAAATTTTTGCACCATAAAACATGTTCCTAAGATAACAGCAATGATACAACAGTCAACTTCCAAAAATTAGTCAAAGAGAAACAAATAAAATTAATAATAACTTGAAAATTTAAATCATGTTTAGGTGTAATTTTTTTAGTAACTGAATATTGGTCCACCAGTTACTGAGATTGGAACATTTAGATATATTATCACAATATAATGAATTTTTCTTAGCTAGTAAGTAATAATACTGATCGCTTTCAATTAAACATCGTTTAATATAGTCTATATGGTTAGTTTATTTTAAGATGAATATATATTGTGCATTATTAAAATTATTACATGAATAAATTTCAATTGTCATAATTTTGAAATGAAAATCGATTAATATTCTCAATTCACTAAAAGTTATGCAAAGTGTACAATAGATACAAATATCTTTGTACATTTTTAATGTAATGTGTTTATTACAACAACAGAAATTAAGGTTGGCTTAACGATTGTGAACTTTTTATTTTTTATATAGATCATTCATTTTGGTATCTTTGTTATTAACAGATTAAGCCATTAATCAGTTTTTTTATTGTTAATATTATAATGCATTCTATAGTGGTTCTTAGAAAGTATGTATATATATATATATATATATATATATATATATATATATATATATATATATATATATATATATATTGTTCCTACTTACTATGTCTTTAGAAGTGATAAAAATAATTTTAGTTTAAATTATAAGACAGCTTCAACAAAATTCATATAATTTAGAAAGAAAGCCTGAATCATTCATCAGTGAACAGTTGGGATTAAGTTGGTTCATGGGAAATGCCTTTCCATGATAACATGAAACCCCTATTCACAACATTGATAGTTGCATACAACATGGAATTTGATAATCAATAATCAAAGTCATGGTCATGATAACTAAGAGAGGTCATGATATCAATACCGATATTATTTTTAAATTAGAAAAAACAGTCATCATAAATGCCATACCAAAACAAAATACTAAGAAAAGAGAACACTAAACATGAAAATTCTTAGACTTTAAGCAAGTTACATAAAAAATGAAAACACAATTCACAATGCAAGAAAACATTAGAAAAACCACAATATTAAATTAAAAATAGAGTATAAAAATAATAAATTGAAATTATATATATATAAAGTGTGTACTTATTTTAAACTAATTAAAATACAGTAAAACCTTTCAGATTCATATTATGAAGTTTTTCAATGGTTTTTCTCAATCTAGGAATAACTTTACATCTCTTAAAAAAGTGAAATAAGATAAATTTTTTTCAAAGTTTTAATTATTAAGAAAAACTTTTAAATGCTCTTTTAGATAACGTTATGAAGAGTTTCTAAAAATTACCTTCAATTAAACAGCTGCTTTCTTTTATAGACTGTACACAAATGGATTACAAAAAATGGAATGCACAAACTATTTTTGCATGTTTTTATTCTCCATAAAATTATTTCTCACACTGCAAATTAAAAATTGGAATACTCACTGCATAAATATGTGAAGCACAATGCAAACTGAAAGTTCAAAAACAAAATTTATAAAACAAATTCCATTTATGTGCTTTTCATTTCTTGTTATTTCTTCAGCTTTTCATCAGGAATATGTAACTCTTATTTACTGGAATGCAAAATCCTCATTTTAAAAAAGGTTTTACTGTAACAACGGAATGTTAAAAATTTCTACATTTTTTAAAAATATAATCTCAATGAAAGAATACAGTTAGTGACTAAGAATTACAAAAAAAAATTACAATTCAAAAAAGATCTCATACAAATCTGATTACTTACTTCAAATAAAATTTGACTTACTTCAAAAAAAAAAAAAGTTTTCGGCTAACTCCAGTTTTTAGATCATGTCTTAATTTCACAGTATAAAATTTAAAAAAAATGCTTTACATATGATTGTCATTCTAATATAGTGCAATAAATTAAAAACCACATTCATAATTTAGTGATAAAATATTAATAATTTAGTGCAATTTTTATACAAAAGAGTATACATACTTTTTAGAAAATCAACTCTTATCAATAAAAACATTTATCCACATTAATCGAAAATCCATGGAGAAATGGATTTTCAATTAATGTAAAACAAATTTTCTATTCACATCAAATAGTGATCAGAAATTAAATATTAAATCATAGATATGATGAAATAGACAAAACTTTAATTAAAGATACAATTCTGTTTACGCAAGAAATATAATTTTAAATAAACATCAAATACAATAAACATAAATAAACATCATAATATAATAAAATAAACATCAAATATAATAATTTCATATACAAATCTGTCCAAATACCGGGAAACATTCGATTAATATAGGAAAGAAAATTTATACTTTATTTTCAACAAATTTTCTTATTATACGTTAAATATTATTTAAAATGTAACAAAAAATTAAGTTTAATATAATAAGGTGTTTAGGATATTTTAACATAAAAATGAATACATTTGGCTTTAATTAAAAAAAAAAAAATGGAACATTTAACAGATCAAAATGGAACTATCCAAATTAATAAGAGTTGATTAAAGAATAGCAATACAAATAAACCGTTTCATATTCAAAATTTTTGTACAAATAATTTATCATAAAAATGATATTTCAAGGGGTAGCAGTAATATTACCCTAATATTGAAAGAATATAAATAAAAATACTACATTCTTTGACAAAACTAGAAATAATTTTTATAGCAAATAAGCTCAATTTAAATACAAACAAAAATAACACAAGAATAATCAAAGCAGTAATAAATTATTTACATATAAATGACACAAATTATAATACAAAAATGACATAAAACAATATATAAATAGAACAATTAATCTCCAACAAAATCACACATGTAGCAATATGCAAAAATAATAAAGAAATAGAAATTTAAAGTGCTCAAAATGAGTATAAAATAAATCTGGAATTATTTAAACTTTAACTGAGTGATAAAATAATGATATAAACTTTTCTCAGTCTATAAAAGTAATGACTCAAAAGTATTTTCAATGATAGTTCATTATAAAAATGCAATCTGTTGTGATTTTGTTTATATATAATATAAATTATACTTTAAAGATAAAAAAAAGAAATTATTACATAATGGACATAAGAATATAACCATCTAAATTACAAGTGTAATTATATTTGTATGAGATTTAAATAATATAAAGTTGCAAATATTAAATTACTATATGTAAATAACAAATACAAAACTACAAGAATTTATGAAAAATTATCTTAACTTTCTGAAGATTCCAGATCTATATTTTTATTCGCAATTCAAATTTTAAAATTTAATCAAAGTAAAAAGAAACTATAGAAGACATTTTAATATAAATTTTTACAAATGATGAACTATTAGTCCTGTAAGCATGCTCCAATACAGATTTCAGAATTGATAATGGCACAAGCTTATAAAAACTATTCTAATGTTTCACACAAAAATGCTATAATAGAATATGGCAGTGGTAAATTTTCATAACATTCTCTTGAGAGAAAGTACAGAATATATATATTACAAAAGAATCAATTACAAATTGTCTTTAATGATTGATAAATGTTAAGTTTTATGTTATGGCTATAAAATTAAACAATTCTTTGTCTTAAATTTTTATAACATGAATATTAAAATACTGTTTTATAATGAAGCTTGTTTTACAAGAATGGAAATGTGAAGATCATATGAAAATTATGTAATGTAGAAGAATTTAACACTATTAAATACTGGTTGTAGGCATTAGAGAGCTTCTCTTATCTTCAATTCCTAGATTTTTCAATTTACTTATGATTCCTTTGGTATTTCATAAATTTCTAGTATTCACCTGAAACAAAGGTAAACGATAAAAAATTTTTATAGTAGTTTTTATAAATCCCAAATAAAGTTTAAATTTAAAATTACAATTTTGCATCCTTTAAGACAATGAATCATTTTATAACACATATCACAGATTTTGCATTTAAATTACTTTTATGCACTCAATGAAAGATATTTTCATATAAATGGAAAATAACATTGCCACCCTTCATTTTTTCATTATGCTGAATGTTATTAAGTAACTTAAAGCAAAATGCAAAACAATACAAAAGTATGGTATAAATATTTTATCAATAAATATTTCCCTTAGTAAAAGTATGAGCAGTTTTGCAAAATCCACCCTCAAACCAATTTAATAATTTCAATTCAAGTTTCCAAACGAGAGGTTCAACTTTTTAATATTACTAAAAGAGACTTTCAGTCACACGACCAAACTATTAGAATAGGATATTTGCTCTTTAAGCCATAATTCTGATCACTAAATTATATGCTGTATTTTTTTTCAACCAATATGCTGTTTGGTATAATTTCAAAAGTTAGACTTAGTCAAAATTGAGCTAATTGAATTTTGAAGGTAAAAAAGCCTCTTTTAAAGCTATTAAACTTCTTTCACAAAAAGAGCAAATATACATACTTGACTTTATTAGCTTTAGATATAACGTCTTTGGAAAACACAACAAGGTCTGTAGATTCTTCAAATGGATCTTCAGCATTTGTTGATACGCACAATAAGATTTTCTGTATAAATAATGTGCAGGAATCTGGAAGTAAAATTTATAGAATGTTAAAAATTTTTATGGCCATTATAAAAAGCAATTATTTCTAATTTCAAATAAAACAGAAAATTTTAACCATATAAGAAAGTTCTTGAATAACATAAATTAGACTTTTAATAAATTTTAAAACAATCTAAAAACACAGTAAAATTATCTGTATAAGGAAAAGTATTGATTCAAAGTCTTTCAACAAATGTACATCTTATCATTAATATTGACTGAATTTTGAAAAATGTTATCATATAAAAATCAAATTAAAAATAACAGTTATTTTAAGAGTTTCAGAGGTTCATTTTTATCTGTATTTGTAAATACAATTGAAAAACTATAAAAACAATTGCAAATGGTGTTTTAATTATGCAAAACAAGCTCATTTTTGTTAAATATCTGATGTTTAATACAGATAGTTTTCACAAAAGTTATTTATAATGAATACATGATTATTTAGCAAAATATATTATAAATTTTTTATTGAAGACAGTTTCCTGAATTATTAGGAATTGAGAATTACAAGCAGAACCTTTTGTTGCTTATTTAATTGTAATAATTTAAAAACGTAATTAAATGCATCCTCTGTGTACCAAAAGTAACAATTTTATTTCTAAAAAATTATTCGTTAAATAAGAATTAGTGGGAAACCATAAAAAAAAAATTTCTTTTATAAATCTCATTACAATATCCTGATAAAAACTTCAAATAAATATTATTACATATAATTTACACTGTATTTCTTATTTAAAACTGAATAAAATAATCTGTTTAATATAAGATTTTTCAGCTAATAAGAAATTAAAATGAAATTATAAAAAAAGTTTTAAATACATGCTACAAAATATTTCATTTATATCTCATACTCACAAGCTGAATAAACATTATGACTAAACAAGTACATTTTTAAATGATCAGAAGCAACTGAAAATCAATTGAGTCTTTAATATTTCAAGGAAAATTTTAATTTCTGTAGGATTTGTAGCTTACTAAGCTAATTGTAATAGAATAATCAAAATATGTTCACATTTAAAACAATATAACTTATTTTCCACTCAAAGAAATAATTAATAAAAATTGGATATGAAATGACAAAATTATAAGCAGGCTTAATTCCTTGGCAGCTTAATCTATATATATTTTTTTAATTATGTGGTAAAAATAAAACATAATTGCATGAAAATTAACATGAACTGTTTATATCAGAATATTACATGAACTTTAACACATTTTAATATAGTGAATTATGCCATGAAATATATTAAATCAATTAGAACTTAAATTTTAAAATTACCTGAAAATATAGCCATCCATTTTGGTTTATCTTTCCACATAACGAACACTATGTACACAGGAATGCCAGTCAACGTAATACCCAAAGCAATGCCAGTGGAATAAGGGTCTTCAAAAAATGGTAAGGTAACAAGGAAAATGCCAATTAAAAGGAAAGAAATAGGAAGACATAATGAAACCTATAAACACAATATTAATAGTTTTAATTATTTGTAAAAACAGATGAATCTAATAATAATTTGATATTATTACTAGACTTATCCTATACAGATACAATTTCTGAGATCAAAAGTATTTCATTTTTAACATACATTTCAACAACTTAAAAACATGAAATTTTAATTACATTCAGAGAAACTCAAGGGTTTCATATATTTTTATGAATTTAGTCTATAAAATGAGCAATAAATGCTAAGTATTATAAATTACATAAGTAATTTATTTGTAATCTCTAAATTTTCTTTAAAAATATGCTATAGCTTAAATATTCATAATATTAATTAAATATCATTTCATATTAATTTGTATTTCTTTGACTTTTAATAGCACATAATAACACAATAATCAATATTTAAGTAACATTCTTCAACTACTATTGTCAAATTTTAAAAAACATATTCATATTTCTTTAAAGTTAATATTGAGCAAGCAATCATTAAAATATACGTTACTTTATATTATAGTGTAGACTCATAAAATAACATAATAAGATTAATAAAATAGGATAAATAACAGAAGTGAGATAAATGTGCTCCGTTTAAAAAATAATGAATCAAACTTAAATTCTTGAAAATTTAACAATTTTATTTGCAACAATTTAATAGAATAACTTAAATCTGAAAGATAATTAATAATATTTAATTTTTTTAAAAATTAAATAATACAAAATACCATTTACTACAAAATGTTGCACAAATACACAAACATATGAAATATGATATTTAAAAATATTTTTATAAAATTTGTAAGAAGAGTTTTCTTGAAATCAATATCTTATTCTATGTATTTTGTTTTGGTTTGTTGTTCTATAGTCATTTTTGGTTTGTTGTTCACAATATAAAAGCCAGTTTAATATGGATTCCAAACCAGTACAGAAAATACACAGCATTGCCTTACGGCCTAAGCAATTTGGCCTTGGGGTCGATTTGGACGTCTGTCCTCGACCAATCGACACATGATCGATTACAATAAATTCTCAAAATAAATCCATTTAACATAGCTAGTCACAATACAAAAGAGATATGACTTGCGTATTGTAGCAGGCAAGCAAAATTTCGCACACAATTTTTGAGTTTCTTGCTGACAGTCCATTAGCTTGTGTGGTATCTACCTACCTACCTTTATTGTCTTGCCCATTGCTTTGAGACAACAGGAAACAGTGCCCTGGTCAAAATTCAATTGTTTTGCAATATATAATTGCATTTGGCCATCATCTTCATGAAGTAATGCATACAATTCAGCATATTCAAATTTTTTTTTTTGCTGGCCTGTCACACTCCTTGTTTCTCACATTGAAATCACCATTTTGAAACTTTTCAAACCACTAGTAGCATTGTGCACTGCTCAGAGCATTGCCATATGCTTCTGCAAGCACTTGATGCTATTCGGCAGCACTTTTCTTCAGGTAGTAATAAAAAATTATCGCTGTCTTCAAATCGTAATCAGAAGACATAAAATTCAACATTTTAAACACAGTAAAAATAAATAAATAAAACACAATGCATGCTAAAATTCATACAAATGTAAACTAAACGTGCGTATCAAAGGTGAAACTATAAAAAGTCACATGTCACGTTTTCGAAATGTTTGTGTATATTGCATAGCGACATCTGTTAGCAATCGTCTCATTTGACATGCATAAATCTTGTATTCAACAAGAGCTGTTAGATTATCTTTGCACGATGACTAATTTAAAATGTTAATTCTGCATTTTGCTTTGCAATACTAAAAATTTATTCATGAATTTTTAAAAAATATTTTAATTAAATTAGACGAGTTACAAATGGAAAATTTTTAAATAGATGAAAATAATATATAGCCAAATAAAATGTCAATAGGATGAAGACAAATTATTCAAAATAATAATACGATATAAAAATAAAACAATACATTTAACCTTAAGAGGAAAAAGTAATTATGTTAATTCAATGTAAAAAATTAATTTGATTACAGAAATGAAAAGAGAAAAAATTAGTTTAAACAGAAAAAAAACACAAGTTGATTATATTTTTTACCTTAATTGGCCGCTCCAACTTAGGAGATCTGACTCGGAGATACAGCAAAGCAGCAATTGTCAAAGTAATAAAAAGAGCTTCAATGAATGAAGTAAAATTGATCAATACATAAATACCTCCAACCCAAAGATACAATATTGTCATCATACCCTAAAATATAAATAACATAAGTAAATTGTGAAGAGTTTATACAAAGATTTCATAATAATGATTATATACAAGTATCATAAAAATTATTTTTTTAAACATACTCACCAAAAAAATCAAGCTAGGTGTTGGAGTAGAATAATTTACATTTATCATGGAAACAATGTTTGGCAAATGACCTTGTCGAGCACCAACAAAAAACAATCTAAATAAAAATTACAGAAATATTGAACTTAAAATTTTCAGAGAATGTGAACTGTAAATCTATGACAAATATTAAGAAAAATGATGTTTGTTAAAATAAGATCAAACATAATGTGTAAATATCATTTATTTTAGTTTTACAAAAAAGGAAGAAATGAATACACATTCACTAAAAATATAGGAATAAAATTAAAAACTTGAAAAAATATCTGCATTTTCAGTTGTACAAGATTTAAATGTTAATGAATTTTTTAATACGTTCATTTATATCTATAGGAAACACTTAAAAATGTTTCTCAGCCATCTTTTTTTTATAACTTTCAGCTAATTATATTATTAAAAATTTAATGTTATACTTTGAATTTAAAATCTAACTAGTTACTTTGTTGATGAAGCAAAGTTATTCTCTAAAATTAAAGAATTTGAACTGTAGGCTATATGGAATTAATGTTTTAAAGAAATTTTTTACACACAAGTGCTTAGATTTCAAGGCATTTATTAAATATATAATAAACTAAATATATCTTACATTGTAAACATACATGCACGTGCCAATATGATTTATAAAGAAATCAGATTAAACTATAACAAGCACATACAAATAAAAGTGTACTTAAACTCAATGTTCACATTAAGCAAATTAGTTTGAACCACATTTGCAAGTAGTGCAGATTTCTAATATTAAATATCAATGCTTGTGAAAAGTTTATAAAAAATAAAAAAAAATTACAATTTGTAAATATCTATTTAGTTAAAATAAGTATGAAAACAAAGTGCAGCAAAGGCATAACACACATGCAAACATTACAAGCAGTATGAGTTACGGAGAAAGACATACCAGACTTAGAGTATGAATACTTTAAATCAGATGAGACATCTGAGGAAGAAAGAAAGTAATGAAAAATGCAGTTTATTTTAAAGAGAAGTAGAAGAATTTAAAAGAAAACAAACTTACTCCACAAGAATGAACATCAACAGTTTACATTAATGTAATATTTAAAACAAATTAAATACTATAAATTAGAGAAAGGAAAATATTTAAATTTATGAAATAAACTAATTTTTCATTTTTCATCATAATGTTTCTTATACTCTGTTAATCTTTTGAACATAAAACTAAAAATTATTGCAAGTTGTACCTCAAACTTTTAATAAATATTGATTCATGGAAATGTAACGAAGAATTGCTTAAAAATAAAGTTTAATGTCATTAAATTAAAAGATTTAATAATCATAAATTAAATTTACGTGTATATTATAATCACTGTAATTACAGGGAATTATCATACATAACAATAACAAATGTACATTCCTATTAATTAAATGGAAATATCATAATTGTACCAATCAATAGATTTTGCTCACAAACAATATAAGATACATTTTTAATTATACAAGGAAATTGATGTCTTCTCTAATTTAACTATATACCTTTTTATAATGAAATTTATGTAACTAAAAGTTTTATAGTATCAGATTAAATAAGCATTGTGAGTAAATATTTCACTTTAGACTGACAAATTATAACTCACAAAATTATAACTTTAAAACATTATTCCATTTTTACTTTTAAATTCATAACTATTTTGTAACATGCAAATTTACTGATTTTAAAAATAAAAATTTTGTTTTTCTTGTACTTATATGTAACAGTTTAAATGTTGGAAAAAAAAGGATTTGACCTGTATTTATGTGAAGCTATATTTAAAATGATATTAAAAATAATATATTTTTAGTTTAAATATTTACCATATTTTCTAACACTCTGAATCTTAGCATTTTAAAAGACAGTTAAAGACATATTTAAAATAAATTTACTACAGCTTTTAATATTACGGTATATTTTGCTCAATGTTAAATAATGACAAAATATATATATATATATACATACATATATATACATATATACATATATATACATATATATATATATATATATATACTTTATCATAGTTTAAATAATGTCAAGGTTTTACTATTCATTTTACTGCTTAAATAAACATTTTTAAGTTCTGTTATTAATAATACTTTAAATGTTGTTTTGTGCAAACTAGGCTGGCATTATGCGGTATGCTGCTCTACTTTTAAAACTGAAACCTATTTTTTTCGTTTGGAATCTGACTTCCTCAGTACACACATGACAAGAGGTACCCATTTATAGGGTAGGCAAACATTCACAACCCATTCATACACAGAAAGGACACAAAGACAGGATAGACAGAGAAAGTACAGCAATGCCTGAACTGGGATTTGAACCCAGGGCCTCTCTATCTGCAGTCAGGCACTCTGACCACGAGACACTGGTAAATAAAATATAACTGAATACATTTTATGGTGCTAAATCTTGCTATCAAGGTAGCAAAATTAATAATAAAGATTACTTAAAATACAATCAAAGTTAAAGAAAATAGTAAAATAAAACATATCTTCTTCTACACATAATAATTGTTAGTATTTTATATCAGTTTCACTTAATTATATATCTCCAAAATTTTCAAGGTTTATAATTTATATAATAGAAGCTTATTTTTGATTGCTCAATTAACATTATCAAATAATGGGTAAACATGAACATAAATAACAATTTGCACATTATTCAGAAAAAATATTTGATAACAGAAAATAAAAATTTAAATCCCTTAAATTGATGAAACTGATAATTATACATGACAAATTTTAATAAAATGTTTAAAAAAACAAACAAACTATTCTTAGTTTTACAAAACAAAATCAGAGTAATTATCAATTGTTAAAGTCTTCCAAAACTCTGAATATTATCTTTTCAATCTGCAAAGAAGAATATAAAACTTCCCTCCACATTCATGAAACTGTTAATACTACTTAACAAAGAGAAATTGTTAATAAGTAGAATAGTATATAACAACATTTCTAATGCATTTTAAAATTAGCTTTAAAATTTTATTTTTTTATTACAACTTCAGAAATAGGCAAGCAAATTTGCATTACTCTTTGATTGATAACCTTCAAAGATTAAGTTTCAAGATAAATATAGTCACACTTCAGAAGTTTCACTATACTTGTGAAAACCAAGCTTTAGGATTTTTCTCTTAATACCACCAAAGGGAGCTGCGAGTATTTCTAATGTATGTTAATGAGAAACCATAAAAGGTAAGGAAAAATTTTAAGGTGAGTATTTATTATAATAAAAAGCTAATATTTTATAGGCAATCAAATTTGCATTACTCTTTGATTGATAACCTTCAAAGATTAAGTTTCAAGATAAATATAGTCACATTTCAGAAGTTTCACTATACTTGTGCAAACCAAGCTTCAGGATTTTTCTCTTAATACCACCAAAGGGAACTGCGAGTATTTCTAATGTATGTTAATGAGAAACCATAAAAGGTAAGGAAAAATTTTAAGGTGAGTATTTATTATAACAAAAAGCTAATACAAAATTAACAGCATTAAAATATCTCGATAAAGTACATTATGAAATATAGTTAACAAGTACTAATGTAATGAAAGGCACAGCGTAGAAAGAGAGTTACCAAATATCCATTTCTAACAAACGAAAAACATTTCTTCATTAAAATAAATAATTTACAATTATATATGTAAACATGGAAGTATTTACCTTGATGATGAGAATATACCTCCATTAAGGCCTCCGAAAGTCGACAAAGCAACACAAAAAGGCATTATCCATGACATGACTCCTAAGACTTTATCCCCAAAAGCCTGGAAAACATTAAAGAATAAATAAAATACCTGTAATTTTTACATAAAAATAAGTATTTCATTAAAATAACAATAATATGTATTATAAATAACAGTGGTAAACTAGCACAGTAAACTGCAAGATGATTTCGTAATTATTTTGTAAATTTACTAATTTTTAATATTAATAACACTTGCTTTCAACTTTAGATTGCCAATCATGAATATAATTTTAAAATCACTGATTTTAAAAAGCATCATCGTTTTCCCTGCCCAGGAACTGAAATTTTTTCTTATTTACTAAAAAAACCACAAATTTTAATTTAATGAAAATTTTCAAAGTAATGTTTTTTTTTACAATACTAGTCATAAAATTGTAAAATTTATTCCTAAATTATGCTTGCAAAATCTCAACTTATAGAACATTATCTTCAACTTTTTTTTATAAATTAATGATACTGACTGCAATGCATGCAGATTTAAAAATGGGAGATATGAATAAAACAAAACAGTTAGGTAACATCATGGGGAGAAGAGGTTGGAAAAAATATTTCTAATTTACAAAAAAATATAAATATTACTATGTCATATCTCCTTCTGCATGACATAATGAAATTCTACTGAACTTTAAATTTTTATTAAATGTTAGAAATGAACTAAGCATTTAAGTTCCTCTAAAAGTTCATATTTGAAAAATCTTATACCAAAATATTTTGAAATTCATTTAAAATTCCTTGTGCCTCTTACAAGAGAAATATTTAGCAAAAGGAAATTTCTTCAAAAATTACATGTTTTCAATGAAGAGGAGAAAGTAAATGCTTGTAATTCTCCTTATTTTTTTAATTGTAAAGCAACTCTGAACTGGAAAGAAAAGGTAGAGTGATCTTAATTGCTGTATGTTCATTTTTAGTGTATATGGTATTTCCAAATTCAATATTCATCAAATCCTAAATTAAGTATTGTTAAGATATGGTAAATTAGTTTATGAATATACAAAACAGCTTGTAAATATAAGAAACAAAGAAATTTCTAATGATGAAACATCTATTTTACTTTCAAAATAGAAATGATTTTTCAGCAGATGTCTTTCACACTGATTACTGCCAATTAATTATTCCATTAGTTTTATATGAAGAAATTTTCTTAAAGTTGTTTTACATCATATTTAAATAGACCATTATCAAAAATTTAAAAAGCTATTAATGTTTTCTTACATAACTTGGATACATAATAAAATGTAAGTGATTAACTCTTTAACTGTAAGCAAATTGTATCATTATCTGTTATAAGCTACAATGCTTATTTATTTTTTAAAATAAAAACAGTTTAACCCCTTCCGGTATTATGACGAGTGTAGCTCGTCATCAGTGTTTCCTGCTATACTGCACAATGACGAGCTACACTCGTCATGTGACTAAAGTTACTGTTGAATGTGATAATTTAGTTTAAAATTTCTAATGTAAAAATGGATATTAATAAAGAGTATGTAAGAATTATAAAATGAAACAAGTTATTTTTAATAAAAATTAAATGGTTATTTACATGTACAGTGTTTCATTATTAAATCTTACCGGAAGGGGTTAATGTCATGGGGGGGGGACTCTTTTGAGGATTAATTTTACTGGGATTAAATTAGATTTCTAATTATTTCAATAACCTACATTAAAGCAAGATTGGTTTGTTTGTTTGTCACTCAATGGTCATTTTTTGCACACAAGAGCTAGTTAGACCGGGACCTATGGCTTAAAGTAGATTCCGAACCCCTACTTGTCATCCATGCCCAAGGTGGAATTCGAACCCATGAACTGTTGAACCGAAGGCAAGAGCGCTAACCATTCAGCTGCCAGCTTGCCACATTAAAGCAAAAAGACAACCTATAAGTCACAGATCTAAAACCAGAACCTCATTCAATCAATTACTAGCTTAGTATAAATAAAAGATAAGAATGATAAAATAAAAATTCACATCAAACATTTTATATCAAGAAATTTTTTACATCAAACATCAGTAGAAAGAAAATTCAGATAACTAATATACATATATACAAAAATTAATTTGAGAACATACTCCAGCTGTTGCACTTGATGCAAGAATTTCTTCTTTGGTGAGAACTGAGAAATAAGCTACATTTGTCATGAGGTATATCACAGAGACTAAAGGTATGGATATGTATATAGCTCGGGGCAAATCTCTAAAAAGAAAAAATATATAACATTGCTTTTTAAATTTTTCACAGAATCTCCATAAGAAATTAAATGTATGTTGATAGCATTAATTAAATATTTAAAAGATAACATATTTTAATTGGTGCTATCAATCAAAAAGAAAAGATTGAACAGAGGACAATTTAATTTTAGTTCACATGCACACAATAAAAAATTCCCTTACAAAGTGTTAATTTATTTAGAAATTGTAAGAGAGAAAAAAATTACTCAGAAATTGTTAGAATGTTAGAAAAATAAAAAATATAAACATCGAAAGAATTTAATACAGTATAATATATTTATAATTTATGGAAATGTCATTTACTAGACAGAACAGATACTTTAAAACTGAGACAACAACTAATATATTATCATTAAACATGTTACTCATATTGTGTAAAAAATAAAGATTTTATATGATGACAACTAAAATAGTTAAACCCATAGCCTCTATTAAGAAAGAATAAAAAAAATCATAGTTCTTCGTATTTCAATACCTTACAGGATTCTTCATTTCTTCGGTGACAAAATTTAATGCATTCCTGAAAATGAAACACTTAAATTAATGTTTAGAATTAAACTATTGTTTTGAAAAGCATAAAATGAAATCAATAAAAAAGTAATATTATTTTAAAATATAAAAGAATAATTAAAAATTTAAGATTAAATGACATAATAATAAATAACAAAATTTCATAAATTCTATCTAGAATAAATAGAAAAATGTATAGAACTATTACAAATACTATATTTAAGATTAAATTTACATTAACAAGGGGTAATT
The DNA here is from genome assembly GCA_030067965.1 of Latrodectus elegans. Classification (NCBI taxonomy): domain Eukaryota; kingdom Metazoa; phylum Arthropoda; class Arachnida; order Araneae; family Theridiidae; genus Latrodectus; species Latrodectus elegans. The sequence continues at coordinate 85,702,280 of CM057814.1, read as the reverse complement.
TTTAGATAATACTAAATACTTTTTCTGTATTTATTTTTAAACACACAAATAATAATAAAATGACCTCTACACCTTCAATTTTCCATAGTTTTGATATAAAGAACTTAGAAGTTAATCAATTAACAGAATTTTTCTATCCTTATATATTTTTTATTTATTAGTTTTATTAAAAATGTCAATACCAGAACAAATACTAAAAAATATCACTTAGAAACTATCATTGTAACTCTTAAATAGATATTTGAGAGACTGCATTGATAAATGAAATTTCTCAAAACATGTCAAGATAAAAAGTTATCTTCCAAAGAAAATTTTAACCAAAAAATCAACAGTTAATCCTACCATTTATTTATTTTTTTTTTAAGTATTTTCAGATACATATGAACTATTTTGCTCTCATTGTAAAACAACTACTTAAATTTTAATTTGGAATTATTGCATATTTGTCAAAAACTTAAAGCTACTATACATCAAGAAACTGAGCAAATTCTACAATTTAAGAAACTGACATATAAGACAAAAAATTACAGATGACATTAAAACATTTATAAAATGACACATTGTGTAATAGGCATGAAGAATAATGGTTATAATATGGGTTAGTACTTATCTATTCTGTATAACTATTTCGTTTATGACCATTAGGAGGTATTGATTGCTCTGTTACAACATAAAAAAATCTATTTTTTAAAAAACAAATTTAATTTTCATACACATCAACATATTTTAAATCTATCTTGCATTGTGTTCATTCCAAAATAATGAACTTAAATTGCTTTCTGATTTTTTTTTACTATTGCCAAATTTACTTATGAAAGAAATGTTTTAAATTTTGATGAAAAAATAATCTGAAACACATTAAAAGAACTTATTTTATATTATTAATTAGTATTTAATTTTATGCATAATTTACTAACAAGGGAAAACTTTACATTATTAAGATATAAAAAAGCTATCTTTGAAGAATTTTTGTTTAATAACAATTACTTTTTATTAAAATATTAAATAATTAAATTACTTAAAAAATGTCTGCACTAAACAATTTGTTTCTTAAAAATAGTTAATAATAATTACCATCCAGAAAAAGAGAACATTCCAGAATAAAATGCTAATGCTATATTAGAGAAATTCCATGAAGTATCCTCTGACATATTTGATAGATTTTCAGTGCTACCTAGAATTAAAAATAGGAATCAGATTAGTGTACTATAATTTTATATTTATTGCATATATATGTATGCATGTAAGTGCCAACACTGTTCAGAAGTTTTTTTTAGCTCTCATTAATAACTTTAAATTTAGAAAAAAAATGAATGTGTAAGGGAAAGCTAATATTCAAAATACCTGGTAAAAATCTTAGTAATATAGTAAATAAAAGTAATTTTTTAAAGTTTATTTCCTATGAACAGCTACTTTCTTTCCATTTTTCATGTCTAAAAATTGAACTGTCGAAAAAAAGGGAATAAAATCTTTTACAGTTTGTTTTAAGGCAAAATGTTTTGTGAATACCATTTTTCATTTCTATAAGTTTTATTGACAGCAGAAAAGAAATTTTAATTAAAAATTTTTTAATAGTGATTTTTAAAAAATAACAAATTTTTTAACATATATTTAAGTTTAATTTTTAAGAATTATTACAAAGAAAACTAAAACATTAAACATTGAAAAAAAAATCAGTATTTCAGTTATCAAAGTAAACTCATCATATTTTATGATAATATCATAAATGTACAAATTTATTATTTATGAAATAAGGTTGGATTTTTTTGTTTGAATTTTAAAATATTTCTATGATTACTAAAATAAGGTTAAAATTTTTTCTATTTTTTAACTATTGAAATATTAGTTTTCAAACTATATTAATTTCATAAAAACAAAGTTTTTTTATAAATTTTTTTTAGTTTTCTACAGAATTGTAGAAGTTTATTTCAGTCAGATAAATCAAATTAGATATAGGAACATTAAATATGATAAGTGGTACATAGTAAAAACATAACTGACAAATATAAAGAATCAAACATAATTAAATCTTTTCATATGTTAAAAATTTTTATTTACAACTGGAAACTTATCAGAACAAAATTGGTATAGTTTGATAAAGTAAATTTAAGATGTATACATACATTAAGAAAACTAATTTCAAATGATTATAATTTTAAATTTTGTATATTCCGAGAATAAATATAACATTTAAAAAATAAATAAAACATAGTGTAAGAGGAAATATCTAAAAATTAAAAAGATTGTTTCAAAAGATGAAATTTAAAAAGCATGTATCCTAGATAAAAAAAATTTTTTTTAGTCATAATTAATAATAGTAAGACTGGATTCAAGTATACAAATAAAATCTAAATGCATTTGTATTATCCAGTATCAATAATATAAATGGAAAACAACCCACACTGTTAGTTGTTATAAAATATTGATAATTTTTCATGTAAAATAAAATATTCATTGGGAACATATGTAAGAAATAGTTATTTTTAACCAGATAATTAAATTTCATATTAATAAGAGATAAAACATCATTCAATTTAGTAAATCTTTCCATTTAGCAAGATTGGGTTGGACTGAGAATTGATGATAGGGTTTGAGGGATATTAGAAACTAGATGCTTTTGAACCCAGAACTCAAAAAGGGGTGTTAAGATATGATAAAAATCACACAAACACTATAAAAATAAATTTAAAAAATTGAAAATCTAAGACTCAGAACATATATATTTGAAGAGAACATTGTTCAATAAACAAAGACTTAGGAGCATTAGGAAAGATGATTATATATTTCAGTTGGAAAAAAGAAAATTAAATGCAACATCATTTGTAGGATAAAAACAGCTTTGATGACATCATAAGAGGATATGAATAAGCTCAACCAACAAAACTAGTTATTAATGACAAATATTTAGAATTACTGTCCAAATGATAACATTTCTAAAACAATATACTGCTTTAATCATAACCATACAACTAAGATTTACAGAGTTTATAAAAAGTGAGATCAAAAATATATAAATATGTCAATGAATTGAATAATGTCAGAAAAGTAATATTCTGCAAAGATAAATTAGTTGCACAGCTTTTAAAGAAAATTAGCCATTGATCTAGAATTTTTTTTTCCACTTCAAGCTCTACAAAAGGCATAATATAAAACTCTTAACATCTTGAACCTTTCCTCACTGAAAGCAACCCATTTGGTATAAAAGATTGTCAATCAATTAAAAGAAATTGTTCTTTCTAGCAAAGGTTATTCAAGTAACTTTTATTTATCACAATCAATATGTGAATTAAAAAACATTTTCTTAGTAGGAATCCATGCACAAACATTCAGCAACTGCTTTATAAAAAATACAAATTCATGTGTTTAATTACAAAGTGCTATTTTTATCTTGTTCTTCAATTTTTTTCTTGGTCTAGAATTTTTTTAGAATATATTTTGAATAAAATTTATGCCTTAAATAACATTCTTGGTAACAAAAGCCACCAACATGTAACAAACAGCAAATATAATAATTATGTAAAAATATTCATGCTTACTTTGCTTATGTAAATATATATATATATATATATATATATATATATATATATATATATATATATATATATATATATATATATATATATATATATATATATATACACATATACATACACACATATATATATATTTACATATATATACACACATATATATATATTTACATATATATACACATATACATACACACACACACACACACACACACACACACACACACACACACACACACACACACACACACACACACATATATATATATATATATATAAGCTCAAAAACACTTTTTTTGGCAATCTTTATTTATGCATACACTTGATAAACTATAATTTTCAAACCATTTTATATCATTAAATTTAAATGAAAAAATTTAAATTTTTTATAGAAATGTCAAGATTTTGTATAACTTATATACATATATACTACCTTCAGATTTTACTTACAAAATTAAAAATATTTTAATGTAAACATTATAATCAAGTAGTTTTGATCACTTTTCTATGCTTTACTGTTATTTTGAAATTTTTTAAAGAATAACAGAAGACACTTTTTAGTATTCTATTAGATCATGATTTTATTTTATCACAGTTTACAGCATCAGTTAATAATAATTGACATTATAATTCGGATCAAAATAAACAAGTATACTAGAAATAAACAAATGTCCTCTCAAGTGCATATCAAGGCAAATAAAAAGAAGTTATTAAACATTTTCTTATTCCAGGAAATAAAAATTTGTCATACTGAGCAATTAATTTAGGACATCATTCTTTAAATATCATTTACACAAATAAAATTTCATTAATTAAGTATACAAAAAAATATAATTACATTACTGTATCAACAAATTCTTCAGAAAATTTGCAAACATAATCAAATAACACAAACTTAATTTCAAAATATTGAATTTTCTAGCTAATAAAGAAAACATTCCAGAAAAAAAAATTAATAATAAAAAGTAAGCTTACTAAAAATTAAGTGATACATTCCAGCACATATGATGACGAGAAGCGCCACTATCTTAGCAAAAGCAAAACTATCCTGAATTCGAGTAACCCATTTCATGCTATAGCAGTTAACAAAAGTCAGGAACACTGCAAAAATATTTGATATTATAAACTTCTAATTTTTTTCTTCAAATGAATTATTAATTAAAATTTAAAAATATTTTTAAAGTTGATTCTAGATTATATTTATAGATATCATTCAAACACACTCAAAAAACAATAAATAATTAAAATAAAGAGCAGTACTATTTAGAAATATTATATCATAATAATGTAAGTCATGTTGAGACAAAATTCAAAAGAATCATCTTAAACAAAGTACAATTCTTATACTTCAGTATTAATTGGAGTATTCTATTTCACTAACGAGGCACATCTTGACAAAACACTTTTTTGTAAAAGAATAAATAAAAAATGTTAGTTTAAAAACAATTTTCTTTGGGGGCGAAAAAGAATATAACATTGACATCAATTAAAATTCTTGATTAAAATGAAAATTTAAAATTAGTGATAAAATGTTGAAATTAGTAATATTTTGTGGTTAAATTAGTGACTTAATTGCTTGCAAAATAAAGTGGTAGTCTTCTCTCACTGGCTATATAATAAAGTAAAAAAAAAAAAAAAAAAAAAAAAAAACTTAAATTAAAAATATAATTTTTAAAAATAAGATTTTAAAATCGAAAATACTTTATTTAAATTAGTATAAAATGAAATATAAAAACTAACTAGTAAACATAAAAAGCAATAATAACTTTTTTAAAGCTTATTTCACAAAAAAAAAAATATATATATATATATTAAAACAAATTTTAAACTATTTTAAGGTTATACAGTGAGTAAAAAAAAGCATTGGCAATTGCCTTAATTTATTCATATTGACAAATAAATAAAATGTTATGGAATTTTAACTGTTGAAATAAAAATAGTAAAAATTTTATTTTAATTTGCATTTTCCACGGTTCTTTCTTTCAAAAATGAAAATTTGCATGTCAAAAAAGTATTGGCAAAGTTTAAACTTCTATGCAAATTTTGTTACGTTAAAGTCATGTGTTTCGACTGATAAGAAACTCAACCGGTATGAAGTCTGCAAAACTACTCCAAAAGTGCCTATGCATTATTTTGCGATTACTGCAGCAAAATGACTTCGAAATCGAAGGAGTTGGACGTTAATGTTAAAAACACGATTATTAGGCTCAGAAATGAAGGTTTAACTTATCGCGTGCTATAGAAGTGCAGTTAAATATAAGTTTATTTACTGTCAGAAGTGTTGTAAAAAAAGTTCAAGGAAACAGCATCAACGGAAAATAAGAGTAGAAGTGGAGAGCCTCGAATATTTTCTACAAGAGAAGAACGTGTCATTATTAACACACAAGAGAGAGGTCAAGAAAAACCCTAAAATAAGTGCACTCCAGATGGCTAGAGATGTCGCTTTCATTTCCCAAAAGACTTTCAGAATAAGACTACGAAATGTTTCACACGAGAGAAGTTATTATGGAAGGGCAGATAGAAAGAAACCATTCATCTCAGAAATAAATAGGAGAAAGAGGTTAGATTTCGCAAAATCCCATGTTGATTTATCTGAAGAGTTTCGGAACACAATTATTTTTTTCAACTAACCAAAGTTTAACATTACGACGGTGATGGACGACGATTTGTGTAGAGGAGACCAAATACTGAATTGAAAGAGAAACATTTAACTGCTACTATAAAATATGGTGGAGGCAGCGTCTTAGTTTGGGGCTGTATGACAGCCAATGGAGTTGGCAACCTGTATTTTATTGATGGTATTATGACAACACGTACATACATTGACATTTTGCGCCATAACTTAAAAATCAGTACCCGAAATCTTGGCTATGGAACATCATTCGCTTTTCAACAAGACAATGACCCCAAGCATACAGCGAATCTCGCCCGTGAATGGCTCCTCTAAAGTGCTCCTCGCCAGTTAAAAACCCCACCTCAATCGCCTGACATCAATCCAATTGGAAATTTATGGCACCTGCAGGATCTAGAAATCAGGAAACATAAAATTTCAAGTAAAGACGGCCTCAAACGTTTACTCTTGCAAGAGTGGCACAAAATTCCCAACAGTACAACAAATACCTTAGTTTCCTCTATGGGAAATAGATTACAAGCTGTTATGGATGCAGAAGGTATGCGTACAAAGTACTAAACATATGCTGATTTTGTTTTCGTTCATAATTTTGCCAATACTTTTTTTATCATGTAAACTTTGGATTTTCTCGTCGATTTTGACTAAAAATATTTAAATGAAAATGTCGTTATATTTGTTTGTCTTTTCTCCTTCTGTAATCACTATGTTAAAAATACACTTGTAAGCAAATATGATCATGTATAGGCAATTGCCAATACTTTTTTTATCCACTGTATTTGCAGTATATCTTATATAGCAGTCATCTGAGAAACATTTTTTAGAAATAAATGTAAAAACAAGATACTAATAATCAAATTCCTTCCTTAACTATTAAATGATGAATTACTGAACTAAATTGTATTTGTTACTCAAATAACATTTTACAGTTAGTTAAAACAATGCATTGGAGCACTTTAAGCTTTTCACAAAATCTGATATAGCTTTGAAGTAAAATTGCCAGTCATTGATTCCCTACAATGAAAAGCAGGCTCAAAGTAAAGTGTACAGTAACGAATTTTAAGAGGGATGAAAAAAGATTGTTAATTTCAAATATTTCCGCAAATTGTTTTTATTTTAGGAGTTAAGAATATATATGGAAAAAGTGAAAATCTGAAAACAGTGGATTTGTCAATGCTGCATTTATAGTGAGTTTTGTAGAATTCTTATTACACCAGACATTTTTCAAATAAAAATGTCTTTCACATTTATAAACAGGCACAATAACAAAAATTCTATTTATGTAAATTAGAAATAGAATCTACGATGTTTTAGACATTTCTAGCTATTTTAAGATGTACATTTAATTGAAAAATTACTTTTAAAGAATGTTCAATAATTTAATTTTATGTGTTACTAAAAGAATACATTAAAAGTCTAAAAACTTTTTTTTAGCAAGTAATGAATGTTAATTTCTCGCTTTACATCTTTAAAAACAAGAGTTGAGTGGGTCAAGAGCTGAGATTTCGAGTCATTTATAAAAAAATTATAGTTAAATAGATAGAATCAAAGATATATATATATATTATATATATAATCAAATCAAAACACAAAAATCAACGTTCTATATTTTTTAATATGAAAAAATTCTAAAGTCAATATTTTATGTGTTCACATTAATACTAAACTTTGCTTTCGCGGACAAAATTAATTTCAGCAAATTGCAAATTATCGGAATACTTCGATTTTGCGCTATTGGAATGTAAAAGGTTTAAAAAAAATCTCATGGACTAAAATAGAATGCAAATAATTAAAGTCAGTCTTGTTAACCAAATTCCTGTTAAAAAAAACTTTCTTTTACATGCTCTCTCCGAGGAAGTAATAACAGTATGACTGAAAATAAAATTTCCTTTTATTAAAAAAAAAAAAAAAAAAAAAAATTATTATTAAGAATGGAACAAAAGATAATATAGGTGAGTAAAATCTTATAGTGAGTAAGGTCTTATCAATTGTAATGAATAAAAATGTATAAACTTTTCAAAAATTACAAAAAGAGAATGGCGCAAGAGTCCATATGGAACAATAAGATATCAATTAAAAACTTAATTATTAATGGTAGTGAAAGAAAAGTACAAATACTAACTTTTCAATAATGTAAATATAGAAAATAGTGCAAGACAATATGGAAAAATACGATATCACACACTTAATTATTCATAGTAACGAATAGAAAGGTACAAAGTATAAACTTCTCAAAGATTACAAATTGCAAAATTAAGATATGGGGAAGAAAGTGAAAGGGAAAACTTCTAAATTTCGTAATTCTAATGACGATATTGAAAAATAAATAAATACTTTATCCGCAATCAAGCCATCGGAAATTACGTAAATTAAATGGAATTTATCGCTGGATTATCTAACAGCGTAAATCTGAGAAAATAAAAGCAGAATGTGCACAATTTCTATAAAGTGGTGAGATAAGGAATATTACAAATAAATAAATCCAGTATGGATTTTTAAATGGAGAACAAGTGCTCTTTTATTCTAGCCGCATTAATATACTTGAGGATAAAGAAAAATATATTAAAATAACGACAAAAAAATCTCACAAATTCAAATTTTTGAAAAGTGCACTTCAAAGCGCGATTGCGGTATAATGAACTTCAAATGGTTTTAACTTGCACGCCAAACTGGTTTATCCGATGTTTGGATAAGATGCTTCAAATGTCAGGTTTAAAGAGTTTCATTAAAATACTTTCAAGCACATGAAAGGACTACGGAAATTTATTTTCCGATAACAATTCTAGAGTTCACCCCTCAGGAAATGAATTCAGGCGGAACACTTGGCTATGGAAATGTTAACTATTTTTAGAAGAATCCAAACACCCAGAGACAATCATTTTTTCAAAGAGGGAGAAATAAACAGAATTCTAGGACAGATACATCTAAGCATACGATTAAATCTAGATTGAAAACTTTTATTGATTATTTTTCGAAACAGAAACTTCCTTTTGGATTGCTAGTTGTGACTCCAAGAATCAGTATGCATATTACTATTTAAAAAAAAATTAATCCATGGGTCGGCACTTACAGTGCACTCTAGACGATTTTATAAATCGTTCTACTTAATACCGCAACATTAAGTAAATTGGTACAGAGACAAAATTCACATTAAAATTTTTTATTTAACTATATTGAAGGAATACTTATATTTTGTTTTACTTTTTTATTTAAAAAATTGGTTTCAAAATACAAAATATATACAATTTAAATCTTTTTATTTGTTGAAGAAATTGTTATATTTTATTTCGTCTATCTTTGCATTAGTAATTATTTTTAAATGATGTATAACTAATAATGAAATTCAAAATCTGTATTCTTGACACTTGCTTCAAAATTCTGCGTATATTGTAGAGGAAATCGAATTATTTTAAGCAATTCATACCGTAATGGCACTTTCTATATTGACCTCAGCTATAAGATAGTAGACCCTGGGGCTAGACTTAGATTTCAGAATTTCATTCAATAAATTTCGAGTATAATACATAAAGGAAAATAAAAAGCTTACAATGATTCCAACAAAATGAATTTTTGACTCTCGACGAAAAACTTATAATTCGAATTTAAATTTCTTTAACTTACACCGCATTAATAACTGCTCATACATGATGCTTAAAGGTTAATTATATGAATAATTCATGTCTTATTTAAGCATTATCATACAATGAAAATTTACGAACAAGTGTGGCTAGGGGGCAATTAAATATGTTTAATAACACCCTGCATAATTAAACAACTTTTAAAAGTGATTTAATTAAAAAAAATCACTCTTCGCCTGATTTATTTATCATAGGGCGATTATTATCATAGGGCGATTCCAGCTTTCAAGATAGAAAATAAGTATTTTAACCGCGTATATGTGTGTGAAGCAGAAGGTGCCAACATATCACAGTATTGTGCAACAAGAGTGTTTCATCGTTCAAAGTCTTCAGAGCGAAAGGTTCCAAGTTCGATCTCAGTCATTACTGGATAAAGATGGATGTTTGACACCGCCGGACATAGAATACAGAAATACCTTGACGATTGTTCCTATTGGAATTCCAAAGTAAAGCATTTATGGATATGGTAGTAATTAGAAATGTTCAAACATGTATGATTATTTTGGTTTGATTGCAACTTTTAGCATGGCGGCTATTTACACCGGGCCCTGCAGTTTAATGGATCCCGAACTATTACAAGCATTTTCGACTGAGAGAGTGATCGAACTGAAGTCCATAGTGCTAGTCGTTCGGCTTTCATCTCGGTTAGAGGGGAGGAGAAAAATCAAAGTTAGAGGAAATAGTTTTTGTCAACCGCTTGACGATCTCTTCTTAAAGCATATTCTAAATTGACCCGACAAACAACTTAACCTAAATTCTGAATAACTGTTCATATCCGAGCTAGAACTGAGAGTCGAACCAACTATTTAATGAACTGAAGAATCTATTAAACCAGCAAATCTGCTTCGACAAATGAGAAAAACCGGAGAGGTTCTATGAACGTTAAACATTCACGAAGCCTCATGTTTATGCACTGGTATAGTAAAGAGAGGTGAAACCCGTGTGACATCGTCACTTGATGGTTAAAAGTGATGAAACATTATACATTTTAGGTACATATCTCTTTATCAATTATCACAAAGCAATTATGTAAAGATAATAAAATGTACAAAGACAAGAAAATATAACTTTAATTAGTAATAGAACGACCTTTCTCTATTACTAATCGAACGAGTCAAACAGAATTTAATGATCATGAAGATAAAGGCAGAAAGAGCGGTCTCACCATATTTATCCTTTAATTACTTCTGAAACTCATTAACCCAAGTCTTGAATTGATGTTTAATTCCAAATTATCACGAACAGCAATCATTATTAATGAAATAAGAAACTCCAGGGCGTAAAACAAATGTAATTATACAATCATTTTGAACTTCAATAAGAGAAGGCTAACTTAACCCTTTGAGATAAAACACACTAACACTACTCGGAAACGGAAGTTTAATTTTACAGGTTGAATCTTCCATCGTACATTGTATACAAAGATTCTTATAGACAAAATATATTCCTGTAAAATAAATTAAGGTAAACAAAAAGAAATTTAGCACTTAATAGCTATCGGGATCACACACATCGTCAAAAAAATGGTATACAACAATATCTCACCAAGATTTCTAATAAAATCAAAGCCTAACTAATCCTAAAATCAAAGCATCTGATCTACATCAGAAGGACCCTCAAAGAAGTTTTTATCCCGGCCTCAATTAAGTCTAGCCTTGAATAAAATCGCCAATTTTACTTTAATAAAGTTGTTCAAAATTAATTTTCCTGCAATTTTTAGTATTGATATGAGACAGTAAAAGATTTTCGAGATAAATTTTATGTTTTGAATTTCTAGCCAAATAATGAAGAAAATTTGGTGATTTCTATACGCCCCAATAACTGAAAAAAGTAATAAACAATATAAATTTTTAAAAAAATTTAGAAAGACAGCTAAATGAAGAAAAATATATAACATTGGTATTGTAGTTTATTATTTATTTTTGAACCTACTAATTACCAAAGTAGTTACCAAAAATTTATCTAAAATTCTAAATTTAATTTGTTTAAACTACTGTTGTTGCTGTCATGCGCCAGTTAAGCTGGCATTATGGGGTGGGCTACTCCACTTTTCCAACTGAATCATACTAAAAATAAAAAATAAGAATTTAAAAACTATTAAATGCAACTAACATGAACTAGCTGTAGCTGCATGAAAACTCATATAAATTTACACATGTAAAAAAAAAATTATAAATTCTTCTCCCTTACAAACATAACTTGAAAAATAAATGTTACGTACAGTCATAAAAGTAGACAGAACAAATAACGTTTATTACGGGGAAAAAACCGTAGAATAACGATTTCGATGTAACAAAGCAGCATGTAATTATTATCTTGAATGATAGTGATAAAGATGAACGTAGATTTTTCCATGCATTGAAATTATTTTTGCACAAAAGTAGTTAAATGTATTTGTCAAGTGAAGTAATAACGAAAAGTCTTTATTTCATCCAGATTACTATCGATACATAATTTTTTTTGATAAAATCAAATATTTTTTATTATTAAAATCATTTTTTTTATTTTTTAAAATTTCAAAAAAGAAAAAAATTTAAAAATCATTTTTAATCGTTATTGAATAATTATAATAAATCATTAAAAAAAATTAATATTTTAATGTGAAACATGTCACGTTTCGAAATTTTAAAATATTTTTAATTTTCTTTAATGAAATATTAAACATTATTTTTAATAAAATGTGAACAGTTGAAATAGATATCGTATTTACCAGAGTACAGTTCACATTTAAACATGTGACACGCGAAATTGTAGTAAGTAAATAACTTGAATAGGGTTGCGCTCAAAGAAAGTTAGTTGGCTTTTCTTCGCTCATCTTTTTTTGAAGTTTTAGCAGTGGGATGGAGTGAAATGAAAATGGAACTAAACCTGTCGATTATTCTTGAAGAAATTGCTAATGTATTGCAGACTTAACTGTATGCAAATCACCCCTTCAAAGCTATACTGGTGTGCAAAACTGAAACAGGCGTTTCCTTGCGTAACACCATAAGAAACCACATGAGAAATGAAGTTCAGAAATGAGAGACTGCTTGGAGACGAGAGTCTCTTTTCTCAATCAGCATCTGTTTCAGTAGTGTGATCGCAGAAAGATATTAAGCTTTTTATCAAAGCATCCCACCCTTGCTCCCAAGGGATTTAAATCGGGGAAATACGCTGGCAAATGCAATCGAGTGATATCTTCTCTAGCTGCTGAACAGCAGGAGAACGGTGTGGTCGCGCTTAGTCAGCCATAAAAATGAATTTTACTTCAATGGCACCTTGGAATAGACCCATAAGGGAAAGGATCCACACCTTACAATAGCGATCTCCGTCTACAGAATCTCTGTTGGAAACGTAAAAATAAGCCCACACGTTCAGCATGAAGCCTCCACAGGCCAATCCGAGACCACTGGAACGGCCTCTTTCCGTGATGTGATTGAAATGCAACCGTTTTCCGATTTCTCTCCAAATCAACTGGCGTTGAGAATCGCTGGTGACACTAAAACAACTCATGCGTAAAGAGGACATCACTGATGTTCCACTTTTTGTGCTCCTTGCACCCATTGTCAAAGGGATTCAGCGCTCCGGACTGCGGGCGAACAGACCACCTTTATGGTGGCATCTGGACACACTAAACGGCGACATTTGTCACCCTGTAGCTGAGAAATCGTGCTTGCTGACTGGTTGCGGGTTCTTTTTATCTTGCTGGACGATGTACTGGTCATCTACTGTAATTGTTTCAGTGGGGCAGCATCCATCAACCTTCCCAATCGCAAGAAACACATTTGTTACTTCCGAAGTCTTTAGTTACACTCGTCACACCACGCCCTCTTCCAGTTATTCTGTTGATAGTAACTTTTAATCATATTTGGGGGGAAAAAAACTCAAATGCAGTTGCAGCAATTTTTCCTTTTATTGCAGACTTGAGCTGCGCGCCTCCGCTGCACGCATACTGTGTATGTTCACGCCACCTGTAATGTTTTGTTTCTGACATTTGAATACACATGAATTTTTTACTGAGTTGCGTGTTCATCGCAATAAACCTCTTTCTCTACAATTTTGTATAAGTACTTACTCAAAATTTACATTGTAGCTTAAATTTTGCATACACACGGAATTGTTGGACTATCTATTTAGAGGACTGAGTGAACATAGTTGCTTGCAGGACCATTTCTATAGAATTAATGTGATGGATTCCTCAAACTGTGTTTTGAGCAAATCTAATCACCCAAAATTCGTGAACATTTAAATAATTGTACCATACTTTCTTGGACAGTATTGGACGGCACGTGAACAAATGACTTCAGCCCTATGTTTCGTACTTGTAAAATGAATTGTAAAGTCATAAGCGATTGTTGGCTATACATATATTGTTATTCCAAACATATATGTATAGCCAACAATCGCTATACATATATCAATGTAAAATATTTTTTTTATAACAGGTATATGAAAATCTCGTGCTGACAAACCAAATGATTATGACTTAGTAATATTAAATCAAAATATTTTCAATGGATACTTTCACGTCATTCGGGTTATCTGAGATAGTGCTGCGAGCAGAAATCTTCGTTTTTTAAATATTAATATGTAAATTTTAGTGTTTATCTTATCAACATCAGATCTTAATTTATAATATAGATGTAATTGCATAATGTAATTTATGGTCGCACTGACTCTTTGATAGAAAATTAAATATCTTAATCATATAAAGTACATTAATGAAATGTGAGTAAAATTTTTTACGAAATCACATTTATATTATTACAATTGATCTTTATGAAAGTGGGATTATGTCAGTCGTATTTATCGTAATTTCATATTGATAGTAAATTAATGAATACTAATACAATATTGTTATAAATCAGAATTTTTTTCTTTTATCATGAATTAAATCTAAATAAACTGCTGATCCTAAATGTGATATGCTACCTCCAACAGAAATCCAATCATCAAAATTCATATTATTACTACTTTTGCGAGTTATTGGTTCTTAGATTTTTAAAAAATATTTTTTCCTTCAGAACTATTTATTCGAAATATTATTTCTCACCGTAAATGTGTGGTCTCTTTCTTAATTCAACTTTTTTGACGTAAGATTTTACATATTTTGACAAAATGAGTCGGCTTTGAATTACATAATTAAAAAAATATTTTTAAACACATATCGGATTTATCTCAGAAGCATTTTCTTACAAATGCCAAAATTTCTCTAGGTTAAAACTTCTCTCTCAGCTTTGAACTTTTCGGTGGTAATTTTTTTAAGGGTGAATAAATGATTATTTAATCTAACAATTCGCTGACAGAATAACACTGGCTTTACATATACATTTTTATAAACATTTTAGGAGAAAACAATGCACTAGTTTAAATTATTTATATTTTGGCAGAGCTACGCACTCTTTTCCACATTTTATAATTTTTTCCCCAACAGATAAGAGATTAATAAGCGAATAAATGTAATTACTCATTTCTAAATTTAAATGGGGAAATAAAAATTCTTATACATTCTAAGTATAGGATATACAAAAATTCACTTATAAATTGAATCCTTAGAAAAATGCATTCAATTCCATTTATTTTATTAGATTTAAAATGTCAAATAAAGCAATTAATTTTACTTCAAGGACTTCTAAGAGTGTCGATGATTACAAAGATATAAAATGTCTTAGAATCTAACACTTGCCAATTATATTGTTTTGATAGAAACAGTTCTTCTTCTTTTTTATTTTATTGGCCTTCCTGCATTTAAAAATACCATCTTTCAAGAAATTGTTTTTATATCGTAAATTCTTTCAATAGCACTATTATATATGGCACGTGCTATAGCATTTGAAACTGTTACACAACGGATATTGCGATAAATTAATGTTTTTTCATTTATCTGATCAAACAATCTAAGCTAGTAAATTACAAATGGAAAAATTATGACAAACAAAATATATATATTTTTTCAACTGAAAATCAAGACTTTAACAAAGTAATGAACAAAAGAGAAAAAGAACAATAAATAAAATTAAATTAAAGAAATAATAAGGTTTTAAGGATAATTTTTATTTGCTCACTAAATAAGCTTTAGTATACAGCAATCTCTCTTCATATACACTCTCAGACTAACCAAAACAAATGTCTAAAACATATGTGTGTATAAATATGGTCACTGTATTAGACTCATTTGAAAGTAATGAACAAATGGAACAAAAAATGTTGGAATTTACAAACAGTTATTAAACTAAAAAAAGTAATAACAAGGAGAAATTTATTTTAGTCAATCGAAAAAAATTGTGGGGAATTTAATCGCAATTATAATAATTGCACGTGTTTCTGATTCTATAAATGTTTTTTGGAAAATCAAAAATGATCAGAAAGAAAACGATATTTAACTTGTTTTAAATTTTTTTATTATATGTAAAATATTTATTACAATTGATAAAATAAAATGTTTTGTGTAATAAAACATCTTATTGATCTTGAAATATCAGTAAAAACTTACACAAATTAGAACCTTTCTTCAAAATAAAGAATTTTTAAATGAAAATTTTTCATAATAATGCTAATTAATCAGCTTTTCATTAACACATGACCATAATTGTAACTGTTTGTTACCCAATTTTTTATTCGGCTTCTTTTTTTAATGAAACACAGAAGAAAAAGTTAACATCTGAGACAGTAGATAATTAATTTATCTTTCTAGAACAACCTATTAATAGGATGAATGAAAAGGTTTCGTTACAAAACAACTTGATGTAAGTAGAGAGAGATATACCACTGAACAACAATAATAAATAAAACGGACGTTGATGAAAGCTCAGAATTATTGCAATTATTGATTTATTGCGACAGAGGAACACATTTCTTGCATGTCATTTCATTTAATCAATGGATTTTCGGTAACGATATCGCGCTGATATATCGTCATAAAACAGAATAATAATTAGGATACTAAGCAATTTTTCTAACCTACAGTGTCTCATAAAAGTGATGGAACACTTCTGCTTTACAAAAGGAAAATGTAATAAAATTAAAAATACATGTACAAATTTTTTGTGGTTGTGATTCATACTTAAATTTAGTAATAATTATTAAACATACATTGTCAAAATATTAAAATATTTATTTAATAAAAATATAATTGTTTAGAACGGAGCAAAAAATAGCTCACATAAATGATGGGACACCAATAGATATGCAACAAAAATTGTCTGAAATAAGCAATAAACATTTTTGGTGGTTTATTTTCACTCAAAAGCAATTGGCAATAACTTATAAAATCGTGTGCGGTATTTCTCTTCCGATTGTTTTGGAATTTTTGTGTTTTTTATCTGTGTGCAGCCATGAATGCTAAACGAAAAGAAACTTCGCCTGAAATTCGAAAATTAGTTATTAATTTGCATATTGAAAATGAAAAATCTATTAGAGAAACTGCTGAAATTGTTAGCTTGAGTCATCCAACAGTTTTAAATATCATTAAGCGATATAAAAAGAATCATATGAGTCGGAATAAAAGAAGACATGACCGACCACATCAAAGCTATCCAATGGAATAAAGCGAATTGTTGTTCGAATTTTTATATATATATATATATATATATATATATATATATATATATATATATATATATATATATATATATATATATATATATATATATATATATATATATATATATATATATAATTATAAAGCAAAAAATATATACATATAGCAAAAAATATAAATATATATAAAAATACAATACAGAATATACAATACAATAGGAAATCTAGCCAGCGCAAAAGCAGCTAAAGAAAGATTTGCCAATATAAATAAGAAAATATGAAAAATATGAAATTGGAAAAACAGTGAAATATAAATAAAATAAAACATGAAAAATATGGAAAAGCACTGAAATATATGAAACAGATGAAAAGAAGAATACATAGGGGCCACGTCTTCATCAGGAGGGAGATGGCCCTGCTATGCTAAAAGAAAGAACACTCTTTTCTGACATGCTCGAAGGACAAATGTCTAAAGATCTTCGAGCAATTCCCCCAAAGAGTGTTCGTATTCAAAGAACCTAGGTTAAAACATTTGAATAAATATAAATGCAGAAAATTAGAAATACCTATAAATTAAACACAAATGCAATTAGAGATACTCATATAAATGAAACATACATACAGTAAAAATTTAAATACATAAAGCCAAAGTCAGCAAATCAGATGGGATTTATACATGAAAATAGTATGAAAGTTGCCAAAAGTAATTTTAAAATTATAGTAAAGAAGTGTTGCCAGTTGTAATTAGATTAAATTTAAATAAAATCCAAGGATTTTTTTATTAATGATGTTAACTGTGGAGTTTAAACGTTTATAAGTGCTGGAATTTAATGTTTCATTATCAATTAAATCTAAATAAAATTTCTTACAAAAAAATGCGTAATTATTAGAGGCTTTATCTACTGGAGTAATGATGAAATTATCTTTTAGATTATTAATGGCTGTTTTAAAATCCTTGGATTTTATAAACTTCTAAACATTAACAACTATAAATTAGAGTTTCCTTATTTAACAGTCATTCCTAAATTTCACAAAATTCCTATAAAGTTTAGATTTATCACCTGTGGTACTAAATCGTACATGAATAAACCTGGAATCATTTTTGCTAAAATTCTTAATATTATACTAGACTATATTATTAAATCAGATACTACTTGGATCATTAATAACAATAAACCTATTTTGGATTTCTTATCAAAAAATAAAATTCATAGTGTTAATTCCTTTGACTTTAAAGACCTTTTTACAAGTATTCCTATTGATAAACTAAATAACGTATTACACATTTATTATCAGGACTATAGAAAATTATTAAATATTAATTTTGAATATTGGAATAATCTAGTTAAAATGTGTATTTATAACAATTATATATTTAACGGTGAAAATATTTTTATTCAAAATTGTGGAATTCCACAGGGAAAAAAAAAAAGAAAAAAAAAGAGTCAAATCCATCCCAATAAGATTAAATCATGTTTTAAAAGTAAAAGGAAATCCAATAAAATATTAAAACCTTTTAAAAAGCAAAATTTTTAGATAAATATTTGATGGAAAAGTAAGTGTCCCATCACTTATGTGAGATTTTTTTTTTTTGCTCCGTTCTAAGCAATTGTATTTTTATTTAATTAATATTTTGACAAAATGTGTATGTTACATAATAATTGTTACTAACTTTAAATAATAAACACACCCACAAAAAATTTGTCCACGTATTTTTAATTAATTTTATTGCAGTTTCCTGTTGTAAAGCACAAGTGTCCCATCACTTTTGTAAGACACTAGATCTAAGCAGGTTACTAATATGAAAAAAAAGTATTAAATCCTTTAAATATATTTAAGAAATACTCATAGAATACCAAGGGCATTTGCTGATATTATATTTGAATGGTATTATACATTTTTTACACATAGATACAAGATCATTATTAAACGACTATTTTTAAGTGGACTACAGACAAAAAAAAAAAGTATCAACATCAAAGTAAGTTAGTTTTTCATATATCAAAAAGTAAAAAAGTAAATAAATTGTGACTTTAATTCAAATTATTTACCAATAACTTAAACACGATCCTCAACTTACAAAAAATAAATTTCTGGTTTCGAGGTTCACGATTTTTAGAATCGGGTACTTTGTCATTTACCAAGAGTAAAAAAAGCTGATGTAATACAATCAAATTTCAAATACATGTTAGAAGATTTGAGATTTACACATGCATATTTTGTGTATCTATTTATGTTGAATATATTCAATCTCTAGCATAATATTTAATAAAAAAAGCATCAAGAGAAGTGAAATTATTAGTCAAACTCTTCTATGAATGAAACCCTAGCAATTCGCGTCAAAATAAAAATTTAAACTGAAAAGAAATCTTTTGTAGCTTACTTGGGATATTTGGTACACTTTACTGTTATGAATATTTGTGCTCCATGAAGATCGTGAAATCAAAATTTAATTCATTGTATTTTTAAGAGGAATCGTAAAAATTTGGCTAAAGATTATCGCGTTAACTGTTATAAGCTTTTATTACACAAACTTTATTACTTAAGTTTTGTAATACCCTTTTCCATATGCTTGTCAATGATTCGTAAAAATATACAATAGTTACATTAAATAAAAAGTTTGAATATATCTATATCAATTCGTAAAATTTTATAAAGTAAAAAAATATATCTGAGATTCTATTTAGGGGAAAAGGAAAAGGTCCATAGTTATTGCATTTTTTAAAAAATTTTAATTAAAATTATTTATGGTGTAAAAATTTTCAAAGTTATTTAATTTATTTCTTTATTTACTCGTTTTCTCTATTAAATCAGATGCTTCATGTATTTTTGTTTACACGATGGAAATTTATCAGAATACATTCTAATTTCCACTATAACATTAATTATAATAAAATAGATTTTAAAGTGTAGAATAATTTATTATTTTATAAAAAAAAGTCAACAATAAGGGAAAACAACTGTTCTAGTAAATATTGAAGTTAACAGCCGGAAGAAATTTTGCCGCCATTCGGTACCCATAGTTCTCGTTGCTTTAACGTTCAAATTAATTATAAAATACTTCTTGTTTAAAGAAAGAAGTTTTCTACAACATATTGAACATAACTGTTACTCTTGAAAAGCAAACTTATGCATTTTTGCAACAGCCAAGACAGTAATTAATTTATTACAGCACAGGAATAACTTTGTTGCAATCAATTTCCTGCAGCACTAATTAAAACAATTACCAAGGACGGACACAATTAGCTACAATTAATTTATAATACAATTTTGCGAAAACCGTCTCCCCACTATATTGCAATAGTGTTATCATATTTCATCCACGCATCCAAACGTCAGAGTTTACCGCCTGACAGATGGCTTCAGAGAAAAACGAAAGTAAATAAATAACTTACCAAAAATGAAGACGAATAACGTTCTTTGCACTGACGATTATCAAATCATAATCGGGAATAACCTGACACATATGCTTGACCTTTTAATCGGCATAGGAAATACAAACACATTTTTTCCACTCAATCATCTTCCACATGTAGGTCAGACTGGCTAAGGGCAATGATAATGGCATCAACATGTGAAATGAATTAGAAATGTGTGTATCTATCCTAGAACATGTCCATCTCTAGTCTGAAATTTTACATATTCACCCACACGGCCATTCATTGCTTTTTTTTGTTTTACTTTGCCCTTGAATTGCTGAGACCAATTAGTTAATAAAGGAGAACATACGTTGCTTTTTCGCAACACAAGTTAATTATTTGGTTTCGTAAAAAGTGCGAGAAATACTTGAAAAAAATTCATTAGTTCCTATTGCCTCGCTTAAAATTTTGACGAATAATCTTTCTTGAGATCTATTAAAGTTATTCATTTGAAATATAAATCAATGCTTGTAATCTTGACCCCATAAACTTTTGAAATGCCTTTGAATAAATAATGTAAAAAATGTTAATTCTCAAATGGATATTCAACTAGGCTATCCTCTACGCAGTTTCATAAGCAATAAGTCAATATATATCTATGAATTAGTCTCGATTTATTTGAAACCGTTTATGAACAGCCGTTTTCGATGTGCTTAGATTTTATTATTATTTTTATATAAAAGGGTAAACCTCTTTGGCGTTGAAGATATCAAGTTTGACAATTTTCGCTCACTTCAATTGTACGTCGAATTAGAAGCGTGGAAGTTTTACGGATTTTCTTTATTGCGTCATATGTATATGACTCCCTCTCTTTATGCAAGTCCTCTGAGAAGATTAATGTGAAATGAACGATTTATAAAGGCTTAAAACATATAGATTAGTAGAGTAATTTTTGTTAATAAATTTAAATACTAACACAAATTAACTTATAAAAATTTAAATCTTAATTTTTCTCTCATTTTTAATAACTTAATGTAATATATTTTATAAAGCATATATATATACTTCCTCTCTACATTTTTCTACAAAACTTGATCTCAATTAAACATTGGTGGTGTATCACGTTCTAAAAGATAAATTGGGTGAATCTACATCAATATCCGCACTTTGATATACCCGTTTTATTGCCAGATATCTACAAGAAAAATCATAGTTAAGAAAGATACTTTTAAAATAAATATCTTTGTTAGAAGTAGTTCTATGAAAAGTAATCAATTTTTTTACCAGATTAAAATAAATATTAAGAACCTTGAAAAAAATGCACGAATTTTTAGTACTTTTTGGATTGATGAGAATAAACGTTTTAACATTATTTATAATATCAATAATATGACGCGAACATCCAATCATTGTTTTAGCTTTATCCTACAGAATCAATGGTTAGTGTGAAAAGAAAGAATTCATTTACTAACTTATTCCTATTTTTTGATAAAATCCCTTCATTGACACTCTAGTCAATCAACTGAATTCATCAAGAAATTATAATCAATCAATCAATTGGTTAAAATGCACATGAGCGCCAAGAATATCAAGATTCCAATGTTGGAAAAGTGTTCCAAAATGTATGTTAAATATAGACTATTTATTTAAAAATGATCGTTTTTCTATCGTACACAATATTTTATACAGTATTTTGGACAGTAAAATCCATATTTACTATACAAAATTATTTAAAATTAAATTACACTTAAAAAATAAAACACGCTCTTCTGAATTCTCAAATGAATATTACGAGAAGCTAATATTTTCCACAGATGAAATAATACCTTCCCATTAAATTCTAAATCACATCAACAATGTTCTGGGGAAATAATTAAAAAAAAAAATCAGCTTCACTTCAGAATCAAAAAATGTAACTAGTTCAGTTCCCTTTGTAAAGTTTGCATCTTTGAGCGATAAAATCAACGTTGATAAAAACAATGAAAATGGACGACACTCATTTTCCTTTCCTCAATGGATGAAGGCTAAAAACTTCTGTGTTATCTAACTATGTGACGTTCCCGAAGAATTGCATAATTTAGATCGATTTCTTTTCAATGAAATTTGCTCCACACAATATCGGTAACAGAATGAAGTAAACCGTTTGTTGGCGCCGACGTTTAAGTGGCTACTTGATGACATAAGAGCATAGCTTCTTCAACTGAAATTAAAACAAACACTTCAAAGCCGAACGTCAACTGCAAACACTCGCCATAAGTCAACATTGTCTCAATGCCTCAGTTCAATGTGTGGCTCTGTGAATACATAAAGAAGTCGAGATAAAAGCATGCGATGTCTTAACCCACAAACATTCAATTCGACAAAGAAAACAATAATGATTAAGTTAAAAGGACAAATATTTATTTAAAATTTGTATTCATCTACACTGGCAATATGTATACTGAACTGTCATATAAAATAGCAGTCGTAACCGATATACCAAAGAAAACAGTCATTTTCAAAAACATTTCTGGGTCGCTTATGTATGTACTTTTTGTTTTCTTATTGAATTTATTCATTCCAACATAATAGTTCATCGATCTTTTGTGCAAAATTAAAAATTTTCGCCGAGAGCGCGATAAACAGCCAATGAAAGGATTAAGAAATACTGTTAGATAATGAGAAGAGTGAAATATTTGAGGAAAATGGCTGAATCACTATTAAATAAAAATTAAAGCGAGATAATTTCAAATTATATCTAAAATCGAAAGGGTACATTTAAAACAGAGTTAATATATTACAACAGAAACAATTTTCATAAAAAGCAAAAGGTAAACAGTAACCAATTTATATAAATTTAAGACAATCAAATTATGTTTTCGAGGAATTAAAAGGAACTTAAATTCCATCGAAAGGTGAGGAGTACTTCCCTCTCAAATTCAAAGCAAAAATGAATCAAATCATAGTCGGCGATAAAACTTTTATCTTCAATGTAATTCCGAATCAGCTGATCATGTCAATATTACAATCTACCATACGATATTTCTCTAATCAAATTATTATGTTTTCAATCTACACTTAGAAGCAATTAAAAAAAATAACAAATGAATCTAGATCACAATTTGCTCAAAATAAAGCACTGAAATAGATAAAGTAACACAAAGTCAGTATTCGCCATTAGTCCATAATTTTAAGGAACATTATCTAATGTATGAAACATTTTTTAATAATTCCGCGAGGATATTATATGAATCAAAATAAATAATTGTAGGTCGGATAATGCTCAATCTGGCCTGGTATGACATAGCTTCCGGTCTGGATAGTCAAATCACCCCAAGAGGGCGTGTCATTCTACACTCTGTAAATGGGCACACTTGAATTTGGAAAAAAGGATTTTTAAACTTACCATTTATCGGTGTTTTTTATTTTGCATACGAACACTTTCTATTTCTTTAATCACAAAGAAACTTCTTCATTAGAAAAAATCAGATTAATTTTTCCTTTTGCCACAATATTTAAAAATTCATAGAACAGCTTAATATTCTCAATAATTATGCATATATTATTTCGAATTAATTTCCGATATTAACTGCCCAGTTGGAGACCGAATGGTTAGAATTATGGAATAGTTCGAAGAATTCTTTGTGCTTCTATTCTTATTATGGAACAAATAATGATTATATGCTCGAGTTTCAATCATTTTACATTTAATGGTTCAATCAAATGCATTCAATAAATACCGTCTTCCAGCCAGGTTTCATTTGATTATATTGAGAGGAATATTTTTTTAAAATCACATTCAAACAAAGCTGGTAGCTCAGCGGTTATTGTATGAGCCTTCGATTTAAAGGCTCGTGGGTTCGATTTCTACCTCAAGCTCCGATATTTGTAGTGAGTTTCAGAATCCATTTTGAACTGAAAGTGATAAGATCGAGTTCCACTTATGTTCAGTTATTTGAAAAAAAATAATAATAAATAAATAAAATAAATTGTCTTAGCGTTATTATTTGCTTAATTAAACTCATCAAAATTAGCCATATAAAACAATATAAATGGCGACAATTACTAAGCGTAAGTTTAACTAGAATTTTGAACCATAAAAAACCTGAGGATTACAAAATAGGTGCTTGATTTGATTAGTTTTATAGACAATCAACGATAAATTTTTTTGCACAAAATGGAATAATCGGACCAAGACCTACAATTTAAATTAGACTTAAAATCACTGCAAACACTTTTGTCGGAGATGGGAATCGAATCCATGAACTGTTAAACCGATAGCCAGATGTCCTGATTCCTTTATAACCTCAGCTATTAAATGACAGAAATTGATCAAAAATTTGTGAAGAACAATTGTCTTAATGACCATTTATGACACACACACAATATCAAAACTATATACATTTATAACTACAGCGAAAACCTTTTCGTAAGCATATACATTTCCCATACGTATACAATATGCATTCATATGCACATAAATTGTCTAACAGTTAAGTCTCCGCCGTGCAGAATTTTCAAAGATAGTAATTATTTTAGGTACTTACGTATTATCGCAACCATGCCAACCTTCGGGATAACTTGCCAAATTGGCAACCCCAATGTAGCACGCATCTAAGGATCTGAATCTGCAACCATATGCTTCTTTTCAAATTTCCCTGCTTCCAACTTATTCAGCCTAACAGTTCTTTGAAAATGGCAAAGTCGAATATTAAAATGCGAATCTGGTATTTACCAAAAAAGATACCATTACACTTTTACAGAAATATAACATTTTACCAGACGTTAGGAAATGTACCAACGCTCACCCGATAAAGCTTAAATTTGGAAAACAGATTTTTTGGGAGTGCAAAGTTGCAGCTTGTAACCAGCACGCGGGAGTAAGAAGTGGTAATTGGTTGGAGGGAACCCGTACCCGTTATTAATCAGTAAGATTCATGTATTGCTGGTGCAAAGAGTTTACAACAGTCAAAATTTTGTGACGGAAAACTTAATTTAACAGACAAAATAGTCAGACTAGAATAATTAAATGAGAGAGATTTGTGTTCTCCACACATGGAATGCAAAGAACGAAATTAGGTGGACCAGGCTGCATTGTGGAAATAGATGAAAGCTTGTTTACAAAAAGAAAAAATAATTCAGGTATACGGTGGCGTCTATCGTGATATCAAACAAGCATTTTTAGCAAACGTTTTTATGATAGAACTACAGCCATACTTTTCCAGAAATTTGTGGAAAGCATTGAGGAAGGGAGTACACATTATTTTGACAGTTGGAGAGCGTATAAGACTGATCAATTGGCAATCACTGGATTTAATCATTTAAGGGTAAATCACAATTATAATTTTGTCGACCCCGAAACGGGTGTGCATACCCAAAGAATAGAGGTTCCGCGAAATGGAGGAACAAGAGACAAGTGGTACAGCAAGACAACATCTTGAGTAGTACTTGGCAGAATTCATTTGGTGACAAAACCAAAAAAAGGATAAAAAAAAAAATCGTTTTGGTTCTATTCTAAAAACCATTTTACAATACTCTTCATCAAAACGTAATTGATCTACAGCCAAATAAAAGTAAGAATTATACAGATAAAAATTACTTATTATTTTTCTTCATATATTATTTTCTTTCATACTGTTCAAATACGCACTCCATGTCCCGTCAGCGCATTCCGATTTTAGAATTGACCTGGTCTTAAATAAAGCCGCCAATATGGTTGCGATAATACGTAAGTACTTTATTTTTATAAATCGCAAAGAAGGAAACCCGGAAAATTCTCAAACAATAGCATGACAAATGAAAAAATAGGCAGAACAAACGGGGCACATCAATCTCACAGTTCAAAAGCGACTAGGATCGAACCCACAACCTTTCGCTACACCCACACAAAGAGCGCATTTAACCCAAAGTAAAAAAATTTCCTAAAGGTTCGGAATCAACGTTAAACTTCCTCTCTGTGAAAATGTGACCTAGAACTACCAATCATTTCAAGTGCAATATCCAATTGTTTTTCGTATCTTAAGATAACTACGCGATTCCGTACCTCTTACGCTATTCTTCAAGACCTACACTCAACAAATTCTAATTATTAAGCAGAAAGAATAACAATACTCATTTCCCTCCCAATGATTAGTCTTATCGAGTCATTAACAAAGTGCTTTATTTATCAAATTTATTGCGCATTTATTGTTTATTATCTTCCCTTTTGTGATACATTTATAGATACGCCAATAATCGTTACTTCTTACAGATAAAAATTTGAAGATATGTTTTATAGTACAAAGCTACTTTAATAATAAAATAATGATTTGGTACGGTTTTAACGCTGTGGCCACATTTTACATACGAAGGCTAACTGGACCGGGGTATATAGTTTAACTTGAACCACTCAAAACCATTATTAGCATCGCGGTCCAAGGTTGGGATTGGATTTGTTCGTTTGTAGTTCAACTGTCATTTTTTAAACACGAGGGCTAATTAGACCAGGATCTACTGTTTAAAGTGGATTTCGAATCACTACACATATCCAAGCCCGAAATAGGATTCGAAAACACGAACTGTTGAAGCGATGGCTCGAGAGACTCAAGGTTGGGAATCGAAACCACAAACTATTAAAATAAGGTGAGAGTGTTAACCAGTCAGCTGACAAATCGGCAGAATTAAACAATGGAAACTTCTATTTAGAATTTGTATAGTTGAATCTAAACTTGACGAAAACATTAACGGCTAGAAATCAAGATATTCCTTCAAAAAACGTACTACATGTTAATCACAATGAACATGCTAGCAATGAGATATAATGCCTCACAATCCAATCATTGATTAACGAATTAAGGATATAAATATGGGTAGGTATTGCGAGATGTATCAATAACAAAAATTCGCACACATTTGTATGATGAGACTTTTGAAGGTAATGAGTGAAGCTGCATTCTTCCTATGACCATCAGCCTC
Source organism: Latrodectus elegans (assembly GCA_030067965.1). NCBI lineage: Eukaryota > Metazoa > Arthropoda > Arachnida > Araneae > Theridiidae > Latrodectus > Latrodectus elegans. The sequence continues at coordinate 85,674,673 of CM057814.1, read as the reverse complement.
AGTTTTTCAATTTGTATATATAACACTATTATGAAATACGTCCAAGTTGAATTTGGTTCAACCATCAATTTTGCCACACAAAGCCTCACACGTCAGCGGTTAAACTGGATTGAAAAGCACGAGAAACATCTCTTCATGGAGAATGTATGCATAACTTATAGTTTGTTGAAGCGGTATGCTGCCCTGCATTCAGCACTGGGCTTAATGCTAATATCCGTAACGCGATGGATTTAAAGAAATTAAGATTCAGATTTTTTTTTTTATTATTATGAAATGCTCACATATGACGATGGTTATGAACCGCATGAATTTCGACATTGGCGACATTTTGGAAATTCGCGCCAAACGCGTTACATATACTAGGATTTGCTGGATAAAAGCTCTGAATTGCGTTTCTCCAGTTATCTGTTGGGTCTTTGTAATTTATAGGCCTTGCCAGCACCAGGGATATTACCTCACTTGGTGGCTATGCATATTGTTTGTGTGTCGCACAAGTAAAACCGAAGGAAAAATAGGATTTTAAATATTTCATTAGTTTTTGTGTGATGTCACATACGAACATTTCTCTTCTAAAATAGAAGTGCACTTATTTGGTTTTATAAAGGAATGAAATTTATATGACAGTGCTGATTTATGATTAATTTAAATCATTCTATTTTCCATTCCAAAATGTTGGTTAGTGTTTTGATTTATTTAAATCACGATTTAAATTAGCTTTAATGAATTTAAACTTTGTACACTATCCGGGAACTCTTCCCGCTTCAAAAACAGAGATGTGTGTGTTTGGTTCTTTATTCCATTTAAATATCCTCTAAGCATAATCACTGGTCCTTCCTTCTTTCTGCCTTTGCATAGTTTAATTTAAAAATTAAATAACTTTTTTTTGTTTACCATAACACAAACTTTTTTTCAATATGCAAGTGATAAAAAAAAAGCAATAGAGCGTGTATGAAAGAATTTTTACTTCAATATTTAATATCTTTATCACTAGATGTAGCATTTCAAACCTTATTCGATTTGTTTTTTGATGATTTATACATGAGATTTAATTTCATAGTAAAAAAATATATAAATATGGTACAAATATATAAATTGTTTTGAATCGTAATTTTTTCCCGAACATATTTTCAACTGAAAGCTACGTTGATTTACTAGTATATTATTCAATTTTCATCTATAAGCAGAAATTCAGCTGTTGAAATTATGTAAGAACTGCCATTAAAATACAAAATACATACAAATCATTAGAAAATATTTCATAAACACACATGTCTATGCAGCTACACACCCCAAATAACCTTATATTAAATCAAGGGCTTTGTTGATTGTAACCCCGTGATCAATTTTTACATATGAGAGTTAATTCGACTGAGGTTTACAGCTGTATGTGGATTTCAAATTACTATGGATATTTACGACCGAAGTCAGAATCGGACCCACAAACTGTTGAAATCACAGTATTCTTCATTCATATTGCGAGCCTAGTTAGAATTATAAGGGTGCTTTCCAAAACGCGGAATTATTACAAGAAAATACTGTTATTAATAGAAACTTCTGAAAACGGGAAACAAGATTTGCCTTAAAAATACTAGCTTTTAAAATTTGAAATCTTAAACAAATAACCGTTTAGTTGTTCATCGGTATAAATTAAAAGTTTTATTTTGTTTTTCGAAATTTATAGAAGTTGTTGCAAATGGAGATAAATGTTTGCCCATATACTTCGCTATCGACATCAGGAATATAGTACATTCCGAGGTGAGATTTGAACTCACAAACTGTTGAACCAAACTCCAAAGTGATAACCATTCGGCTGTCAGTTCAGCAGCGCAAGCGCAGAAACCAACTTCAACCACGATTTTACCGTTATTACCACTCTTTAATTTATAGAACGTTACATAATTTTATTTATTAGTTAGATTCCAACCTTTTTCCTTTTTTATGCACAAAAATCTTAGAATAAAAGGATATACGAGCACTAGTAACACTCTTTTTTTCTGGCTTTAATTGCAAAAAAATTTTGGTTCAGCGATTCACAGAACCATTTTGTTAAACCAACTTAGATGCTTGAAATAAAAACGATATTTGTATGAAAGACTGCTCCTTCTAAGAGAGAGTCACTCTTTAATATCTTAAACATATAACATTCTTTTAACATTTCCTTTCTTTAGTTATCTAGGCGCGGATACCAGTTCTTTTCGAGGGCGCTACCTAGTTCTCCTGTGACTCATTCTTCGAAAAGGCGTTCCATTCGCAGAAATATCTGATCATCCATAACGGGATTTTTTTTTTTTAAAAAAAGTTAGTTGTGTTTGAATATATTGAAGTTCTTATCGTAAATATTCTCTAAATATATGTGTCATATAAAAATTATACATGTTTATTTCATATATTTAAATAAAATTTCTGAATAATTTCATAAAACTGAGAGCTATAGACAAAACAAACCAGCGAAAATAAACTAAAAATGAAAATATCATTTTTTTAGCATAAGACCTTGAAATTTATTTTTTTTATTTAGTTTATAAAAACAATACTCAAAGAGCAGACAATCTATGAAATGCGGAGTTTTGGAAAACATTTCTCAAAATGCATATAAGATTTCAGCTTTATCTCTGAGAAAAGAGTTCGCACAGACAATTCGATTATTTATTATAATTTATTTCTTACCCACTATCTATTCTTTGAGGATTGTTTTATAAACTATTTTTATGAAAATAAGGAAAATTTAAAGAAAAAGATACTGTAGATGATCAGATACTTCTGGGAATGGAGTGCCTTTTCGAAGAATGAGTCACACGAGAGAGATAGGTCGACCCCCCTTCTCCACAAAAGAGCTGGTGCCCACTTTGTTATGTAATATTTTTCATAATTTTGATTAAATTTTGTTACAACTATGTCGATTTTGTGTTAAAAAATGAACGAATTGTGAAATTCACTAAGCTTGAAATATTGGAACTAGAAGTTGCGACTATGATCACATACCGTAAAAAACATTCGTCTCCTTATGAAAGCAAATTTCAAGATACCCACATTCTTTTTAAATAATATTTTTATAGACATATATGTAACAATTTAAATAATTTGGACAGTTAAAAGAGCAGAAATAATAATAAATTACATTTTAGCTCAAAATACTTCTAAGTGTTTGGTTTGTTGTTCCATTTATTATAAGTATTTGGTTTGATTTTTTGCATACGAAGTCCATAATTAGACTGAAACCAAATATTTTTAACAGGATTCCAAACCCCTACAAATATCATTGCACCAGGTGAGAATCAAACCCATGAAATGCTGAATCGAGCGCATGAGCGCTAATCATAGACTCCCAGTTCGTTTCTGAAATATTTGAAAAGGCATGACATATACCTGCAATGATGGATAACATTTATTACCAGGCAATAAGTTGAACTGGAAAGTTATAAAATTCAAAGAATAACAAAAAATTATTGTGGATAGAATTCCTCTATAAACAAAATTCAAGGATTTTAACTGCTTTATAAGAGTTGACCTTGAGTATCGCAGAAATAATAGACATTTTATAGTATCAAAATAAAAACCATTATGTGAGAATTATATCGATAAACATAATAATCTTTAAAAATCACTAAACGCAATAATACACATGTCAATTTTTCACTTGTAAAATAAATTTCAACCATCGAAATAGTAATTGAACAAGAGAAAAACGTTAGTTACCTTTATGCAATATATATATGTGTATGTTTTTTTTTTCCCACACATAGATATATATTGCACAAGTCAATTCTAATTTCATAAATACATTTTATGGTAAAAAAAAATAATAATGCATTTAATAGTAACTAAAATATGCAACTGGAAAATTTCATTAATTTACAAAGCCACTGACACAGTATTTCGTTGAGTTTCAGAAATTTATAGAAATATTCTTTAAAAAATTTTATTTGAAAAGCAATTTTTAATACAATATATTTGCTTTCTCATTCCATCAGTTTGAGTTTAAATAAAATATATATATATATATATAAATATTTATAAGAATGACGGTAGCATTTTTAAAAACTCAAGACTTTTTCTCACATCTCAGGCATGATTAAGAAACAGCTTCCAATAATCTGCTGCGCACACAAGTTACATATGTAATATTTAAAATTACATTAGGTTTCTTCTCAAATGGACATTTTACATTAAATAAAAAAACAATTTATATATTCAGCATTATAATTTTGCTTTAATAATGTATAGTAATTAAAATTTGTACCAAAACAAAATTTGACAAAAAGGAATACCGATCGTAATAAATATTACTAATTCATATCGTAATTGCCCAAAGCAATACGCGTTCTTTAAGTGAGATAATGTAAAAATATTCATTTTTAACTTAATGAGATTATGAAGTAATAATATTTATTCATAAATAATTACACTTTTTATAGGATGCAAATAGATTGCAAACTCTAGGGAATTCAAACGATTTCTACCAGAGGATGTACGATTAAAAAAAGGAAAAAATAAAGATAATATTTTATTAAATTTTAAAACGTTTTTATAATATTTGTAAAAAAAAAAACGAACAGGAAACAGAATCAAAATAAGTAATTGTGTAACTATGCTTACATTTAAATTGCGGTATGCATGTTAAATTCTGCACAGATATTTGTGAAACAATTTTTTCAAGAGAATATTATATTTGTATCTATCTTAAATGAATCGTATTCAGAAATTTTGCCAAACAAAATTTTAGTTATAGCATATTGATAAAATATTATTCCAAACAACTAGCATCAAGAAACAGGATTAAACATTCTAATATGGTAAAAGAAACAAAACGTTGAAGTCAACACACACTCTTTTCACAAAATTATTTTAAGATCCTTTTTAATGACAAACTTTTCCACTAAAAACTTTTCACATTTATTTTTATTTCACCATTAAAGTTTTACACAATATTAAAAGTATATATATGTAATTTCAAATATTTTTGTTTTGATGCAACTTTTAAATATATTTTTAATTGAATGTTAAAATGTTATTAGACTAGTACCATGTTTATGAATTTCAGTATCTTATGCTATTTCTGAAACCAAATTTTCACTTAATTTTTTTAAAGTTTTTTTCGCTTTGGTATAATTTCTAACTGATTTATTCTAAGAAACTAAATCAGTGTGTATCCAACATAAATCATTTCTATTAGCAGAATATACTAAATATTTTATCTTACTAAAAATATATATTGCTATTTTTGTATACATCAAAACTTATATATAAATTAATAAGTTTTAGAAGATTATTGTTTCTTTTGACTACAAGTGTATTTGTAAAACACAGGAAATTCTAAACAAAACAAGATTTGTAAATAGTAAAGTTATATATTTTTATTCAGAATTTGGTTCTAAATAAGACTGCTTTATTTCAATCATCAAAATTCAATGTCTGAAGTAGTTTAAAGAAATAGTTTATGCTCCTTTAACTACTTAAGTTTAAAGGTATGCTATATAAACTGGTATTTTATGAACTCAAACTCATTTAAAATAAATTTTTATATTGATTAATATATTTTTAAATATTCTTCTAACAAAAATTTTAAAAATCTATAAAATTTTTTTTTAATATTAAATTATTTTTAAAAATTTGACAGTTTAAAATAGTACATAAAGATTGCATACTACTGAAGTGACATTTTGTTTATATAAAAACATAGTTACTATGTAATAAGTGAGATTTATAAATTTTTAAAATCTTAATATTAATTTTTATTCTGTGTGAATAGAAATTAATATTAAGATTTTATTCAATTTACACACTTTACATAACAATTTTACTATCTTAAAATATTACTTTGCACCATGCCTAAATAATAAGATTTAGTAAAAACATTTAATTTCATTTATGTTCAGAATTACTTTTCATAAGTTTCATTTAGACAAATAACTTCAAAAGAGTTATAATTATATCTATCAAATTATGATACTGGAAGCTAAAATTGTTAAAGTTACAATCTAATACGAGAAAAACAAATCTAAAAAACTTTTATAAAATATATCCAATGAATCCGTAAACATTTAACTGTACTGGAACTTTTAAATTACTCCACACATATAAGACTTAAGTGTCATCTTATAAAAAAGTGTAAATGCTTTTGAAAATTAAAATTATATTATTATGTGTTACTTTACAAGCTGTAATAAAATAAATTTTTTCCTATTCTTTAATATACTAACTTGTGTAATTAATTGATATAATAAAACTAAAATATGTCATAATGATAATAAAAGTAAAATTTTAAATTTCATTTATACTAAAAATCTTGATTGTAAACTAGAATAAATTGCATCATCTTTTTTTTTTCTGCTTTCCAAGTTCTAAAACACTAGGATTAACACATTTATATCGATTTTTACTGCCCATTTTTGTCAAACTTACCATAGTTAAACAAGAAATTACTGAGATCAAGGTACTTATAATAAGACAAAAGTTACTTACGTATCACGACCACTGCCAATAGTTTGACAGCTAGTTGTGGTGCTTGGCAAATGCCGTAAAATGGTTGTAAGATATACTCTGCAAAAGTCAGAGCGATTATAGCATTTCCAGTGGGCATAATGATAAGCAATGCTACCCATAAGTATAAAAATGCCATCAAGCCTCCAAAGCTTTCGTTGAGGTATGCAAATTCTCCCCCGGATTTCGGTATTGTCGCTCCTAATTCAGCATAGCAGCAAGCACCGAATGTTGACAACAATCCACATAACGTCCAAACAATTAAAGACATCATAACAGAGCCAGCATTTAAAAGAACTCCCTTAGGAGATACAAAAATGCCCGATCCAATTATTACTCCAACTATAACACCAATCCCGTCAAAAACACCAAGTTCCCTTTTTAATGTTACCGGTTCAGGAATTCCTTTACAATCTGCTGAATTTACAGAACTGCAAGAATCGGTCTCTTTTATCATGTTAGTTTTGCTATTTGTTTGAGACATATTTGTAATTTGTAATGGAAGAGCAAAATCAGAAATCTCACAATATGGTTTTCTCCCAAGACAGTGCGTAACACGTGCTACACCGAAGTCAACTTAAACTGCTAAACAACAAAAATAGAGACAGCGGAAGGAAGTTCAAAAATGGGGGAAAGAAGCTGAACAGCTCCAATAAACTAACGAATCAGAAAATAAAAAAAATCATCCTTATACTAATCCTTACATTTAAATGTTAAAAAAAATAAGCCAATAAAATTTTGATGTGAGGTGTCTTCAACAGTAAATTATTGCTGTTTTTTTTAAGTTTTATTTTTACGCAATATTCTTCGAATATAATTTATTAAAATGGCAATAACAATTCTTCTGTTTATCATTGTATAACATTTCTCCTAGTGGCAATGATACCTTAAAAAACTGACGGGACGGATAAAGAATCTTTCTGTAAATATATTTAACCGCAAGGTAATGAGTATAAAATGTAAATAAATAATGAAAATTTCTGTAACTATTCATTTTCCAATTATATGAAAATTACTTTACAAATTTTATTTTTATTTTTATAAATTAATTAATTTTTATACATACAAATGTTTTCTCAAAATATATGAACCATACATTATGTTTTAATTATGTAGAAATTTATGAAATTGCTGAAATTATTATTTCTCTGACTTGGAATATTTAAAAAATGCATATATCTTCTCCCTGAATTAATATGTCGCTGTAAACATGAAATTAGAAAATATTCTGAAAGTTTGATATTAAGTTTTCTTTTGATAATTATAAAAGATAAATTGAAAAATTTAGTTTGGATTTAACATCTAGTTGAACAATTTGATTGAAATTTCCAAAATTGTTACTTAAACTAACTAAAAATTTGTATGCCTAGTTCCATTTTAAATAAGTTTATTGTAATATTGAAACTAATAATTAATGTTTGTAAAGTAATATTGTTCGTTAACCATATTATATTAAATATACAGGTAAATTTGGTATTGAAATGAAAAAGTAAGATTATAAAAGACATAAATATACTTACTGTGTAATGCCAAATAATTTTGTCATTTTTAAATAATTTTAATTTTGTCTTTTTAAATGTGGATAATATTGTCTTTTATATTACACGGGTTTTAATTTATCTAGCAGTGTGTGTACAATCGACAACTCAGCAATAAAGCTAAATCAGTAATATAAATATCATCAATTTTTAGAACACTTGGTAATTAATTTAACAAGGACGTACACTTTTAAAAACAGTTCTTACAAATGAGTGTCAGTAACCAAGGACTAACTCAAAATCACTGACTTTTAATTATTTTCTTTTAAATTAACCAGCTCTAAATGCTTATTTCAAAATTTTTATGCATAATAATTAAATTAGTGAGATATTTAGTTTTTAAAATACTTGTGCCATATTTGTACTAATTCATATGTAACACTTGAGCAAACTTAACTAATATGATATGTCGATTTTTATGGAGGTTTGTAATTTGGACTTTGGTTCAGCAGTTTAAAGATTTGATCCCCATTTGTCCATATATATATATATATATATATATATGATCTTTATTTTGTGAAAATTAGTTTAATATTCTTGTTATTATGAACTTAATTGCTTATTCTGTATACAATATTTATTTACAGAACTCATCTGTCATATAATGGCTGGTGATTCATCATCAAATGCTGAAGTTCAAGATGGTTTACCAATTGGTCCAATTCCTGGAGCTAAATATCCTATTGAAGTTACATATTGTGGAGGTAAATTAATATCCCCATATATTGGCAAACACTGCGAATTTTTTTCCTTGCTAAACTAAGCACGCGTTTATTAACACGGGAAATTTCCCGAAAATCGATCGAATAATAAGCATTTTAGAAAATTTAAGAAGGGAAATAATAAATGATGGACTTACCTGATATGAAGTTAAGCTAATGTGGCGATTGGTATATTTATTTCGGCATTTTGTTCGTTGTCACATTTCAATAAAGAAAAGGCATGTAAAAAAACATTTTTCTAAATATATACACTTTATAAAATTTAAAAAAGCATGCAAAACTATTTTTTCAAATATATACATTTTTTAAAATTTAAAAGAAAAGCATTAAAAAAGTATTTTTTTAAATATATACTCTTTTTAAGTAAATAGAGATGAAACACGAACACAATAAAAAAATACGTGTAAGCAATAAAATTTGAATAAAATAAATGAATAAATAAAATTATATATATAATAAATAAACTAAATAAAAAGAAATAATGTAAAAGAAATTGTAAAAAAGAAAAATTTACGATGATTGGACGCTGGCGACAACGAAACACAACTGAGAAAAAAATCCCCTAATTGCACCAACAGCACACAAAAGACAAATGGCTTCTAATTCCAGTAGAAAGGTAGAACAAAGAAACTCAAAGTGAAACTTAAATAGCTGTTGCCACTGAAAAAAACACATATATAAGATAAAAATTAAATAAAGCATGAGAAAAACAAATACTGGCAACAAAAAAAAAAAAAAAAATAGTAACAAAAACTGAATTTGGCAAAACTACAATAAAAACAAAAACTGAAATCAACAACACTATGATAAAACAAAGGCCACCAGATTTTATGATAAATCATATATGGGGATACTGAACTTACACCACTTTTTACACTAATTTGCAATTCTGGCAAATTATGCTGAAAAAAAATTTGTTATTTAGTTAATATTTTTTGAACTGGTAACAGAATGGTTTGTGGTCTAACTTTTAATGAAAAATAATGGAACCAAACCCATAAACTGTTAAAGTTTATGGGTTTGATTCCATTAAATTCCTAAGCATAAATGTTTACAATGGTTCAGAATTGTCTTTAACATATGGATCCTGTTTAATTAGCCAATTAACAAAAAATCTCCTTTGAATGTCATCAACATCTAGCTGCATGTGTTATTAATTACATATTAAAATGTTATTTTTACTGCTGTTTACTGATTATTTTAAATATAAATGACAGTGATTTGATGAAAGCAGTACTTTTTTTATTTGAGTTATAAAAGTATAGTGTAATAATATGTTAAAATCCAAAATATATTTCCAAAATAAAATTATCTCATCAGAATGAGTTATTTTATTAAGTAAAACAATATGCAAACATTGCCCTTGATGCATTTTTATAGAGCGATTGCATTAATTTTTATGTTATCATTATATAAATATCTTGACTAAAATTATGAGAAAAAAATGTCGGATATTATAAGTAGGTTTGATTATATTATATATTTTGCATGTGCATATTTGGTGTTGCTAAAGTAATTTATTTTAAAGACTCTGGAATGTTTGAATAAAATATTGTAGATAAGAAATTTCAGACAATTTAGCCTATACAGATCAATTATGTTATTATACAGTTGAGCTCCAATTATTTAAATTTGTTGAGACTGAACCCTATTCAGTTAATCAAATATTTGTATAATTTAATTTTTTCAAAAAAAGGATCTGTTTTAATTATTGTACTTGAAAAAACATATTATTTAAGAAAAATGAAATTTTAATCAATTAAATGAAAAAGCAGCACTTATACATGTTAAGATATTTACTACACAAGTGCTCTACATTAATGTGGTATGTATGTGTGTAAAGTGCTCTGAATAAAGGTGATCACTTGCTAAACATCTCATTCAGATTAAGCTACATCAATGCTTTCATATGTTTTCTATCAGCCAGATCATTCGTCCCTTGACAGGGAAAATTTGCATGTTGTCGCTCTTAGACTGATGCTCCATCCACTTCAAAGCTGACAAATGGTTTGCTATATAATGGTCTTATGTCTACTTCAACTTAGACATTAAGATTATCTTGTTCCTCAACATTTTCAATTATTTTTACCATAATTTGCAATTTGAAATCTCGTTTCTGACTCATAATCTATTCTTTTATACCTTCAGCACTTATTTCTGATGATATAGGAATTTTCAAAAGAATTTTCAGTACCTCAAGTAACATGTCATTCTATACTTCAGTTTAATATATTATTCTAAAATTCTGAAAGATATTTAGATGAGCTGAGATTTAATAATTGGAGTTCTAAAGTTTATAATATGATCTTATATATGCCATATGTAGTCATACAGTTTTCAAGCGTTAAACAACTTCCATTTTTAACCAATTGGTTAAAAATGGAAGTTGTTTAACGTTTGAAAAAAACAAAATTTGTGGTATCTATACTTTTTATCGCCATAGCTTACAAAAATGTCTTCCTTAAAAGTGCTTTGCTTTTTCTTCCAAAATAAATGTATTTTGTTATTCATAACTAATATGAAAAATTAATCATTTTACAGTTGTAAAGATAAGCATTTTATTTGGTGAAAATTTTTAAAATTTTTTCTGCAGAATCAATTATGCTTAATTGTAATAAATTAAAATTTCATAATTATAAGGAGTAAAAATATTATCAAAGTTTGTCTTATTCGTACTTTCTTAAATAATTTAATTAAAATTTGTTGCTCTTTTGTATTATAATATATATTTTATAAACATGATTATGTATCTTGTATTGAAAAGTTTATCTTGTTTTTTTTTTATTTCAGAATGTTCTATGCCATTAGAGGTATGTATGAATTGTTTCCTGATCACTTTTATTGCAACCTATTTTAAAGATGTTAATAAAAATATTATTGAAATAAAAAATTTTAATTTATTTAAATATATTTTTGTATTATCCTATTGAGTTATTGGTAAAAGAACAGTGAACTGTGCAGGCTAGGCCCGACTTCCAATTTTTGCACCAAGTATCTCACCAACCTAAATTATGACACTACGTGTAATAACCAGTTACCAGATACTGTGTTTAAGCTTCAACTTTGCCATCACATGCTAATTTAAATTACAAATATCAAAATTTTGAATATTCCATTGTATTTACTATAGAAGTATTACAATCCTAATAACTAGAAACTAATTTCCTAAAGATTACATAATAAAAAAAAACAAATATAAACTTAACACAAAGTCTATAAAAGTTTGCATATGCACAATAAAGCTAAATCTCTCTTGTAAAAAAATTGCAATTTTTATTAAAACTCAAATTTTAACTAATTGCAGTGTGATGCCCATCTTAAAAAAATTCAGTACGGCACAATCAAACACTAAAGTGAAACACACAATAAAACTTACTTAAAGCTATTACATATGTAAACATACAATTTTATAAAGACTAGAGTTTCTAATTAATCTGTTACCATACACACATACATACTCTGAATATGTATATGAAATATTTCATTCAACAGCAATTTTAATGAAAAGCATAATAACTCATTTGATAATTAGTTTTGCAATCATCACAACCAGTTGAAGAAGAAACAGTATTATTGCTTCAAAGAAATCTTCTACAGTGTTTTATATATTATGATTTCTTTGCCATATGTAATCTCATATGATCACCTTATGTCGTGAAACAGAAATCACGCTATGCAAATGCATTCTGAGCCATTAAGACTGTTTTCTGCTCCTTATGGCCTGCTTGTTACATTTTATCCATCATACAGTTCCCTAGTCATAGGCAGAGTTATTTTTCTTAACATATTCTTGGGTAGCAGTATTGATTTAATACTTTATTTTTAGAAATAATTTTGCCTGTTTTAATTTAATAAAATTAGTTTCTTACATAAAGTAATAATAAATAAGATTCTTATTGATTTTTTTGAAAAATTATATGAAATATGCAATAAATTATAGCTTACTTTAGAGAAAATTAAGTTCCTGAAAAATTTTCTTATATAACTTAATTATAAAGTGTATTCAATTGTAATATAAAATTGCTTCAAAATTAATTAATCTGATATGCATGTTTTTGCAAAGTACTGTAGATATATTTTATTTTCTGGAGAGAAAAATATAAAATTTATTAATAAATTTGAAGTATACATTATAATATTTAATTCATTGTTTATAATAAATAAACATTAAAGAATAAAATTTCATTGATTTAAAAAAATTTGTACAATTTTTATTTTTAAAGAAAGAAAGCACCTAAGAGTAAAGAACTGTATTAAAAGTAAAATGTGTCAAGTGTGTGATAAAGTGGGCCAAACTGGCATAACAGTTTGGAATGAGTTTGCATGACATGATCTTTATTTAATGACATAAGTTGATTGTATGGCATGCTTGAAATTTGTTTCATATGCAACCTTTGAAGTGTTTATTGAGTAATTTTATTTGTTTACAATTAAATTTGATGCATTAGTGTTCCTGCTATTGGTCTTCAAATTTGTAAAGGATGTATTGTTTATAATTTTAAAATATTGTTTCAGATTTTTAAAAGGTTTATTGTTCAGAATTTTTTTCAAGTTATATTATTTAGAATTTTGTTTGGTCGGCTACGCACAATAAAAGATTTGTACGGGGTACTAATCATTTGCCAAGTCAGTTTGATTCATACATTGCAGAGAATGTATGGCGGAGAAACTATAAAGGAAATAAAGTAGAAAATTTCTTTGAAGCTCTTAAAACCGTTCATTCTTGACTGGGTTCAGTGATTGCGAAAGCAGTAAAGATTAAGTGAGTTTTATTTTTCATTAAAATTTCATTGAGAAAGGCAGTTAAAAACTCTAGTTTTTATAAACTTACTATATACTATAAGTAAATACATCTTACATAAGTAAATACATCTTTAATTCAGCCTTATTGCATGTTTCAAGTTAGTATTAGATTGTGACTAAAATTTTTTGAAGGTGGGCATCATATGCTCGGTTATTTAAAATTCGAGCTTGGATAAAAAACTTGATATTTGTTAACATACTGTTAGAATTTTAATACTTCTATAGTATGTAATTTTAATAAAATATTCGAAGGTTTGATATTTGGAATTCAAAATAGCGCACAGTTCCAAAATTTAAATTTGAACATGATCGGTATTTACTAAGTGGATATTGTGTATAGTGACATAATTTAGGTTGGCAAGACAGCTATACAGCACTTGGAGCAAAAATAAGAAATTACTCTAAACCTGTACAGTTCTGTGGTCTTTTGCCATGTTAACAATATTAATTTAAAGTCTAAAGATAGTTTATTTTTGGAAAATGTGTGTTAACAGCTTGTAAAATTTCTATTTTATAAATTTATTTATATATATAGGTTAAAGATACTACATATGTGTAAGGGGGAAATACATATTTGAGACATTTTCACTTCATACTCATTGCCTAATTGCATTGTTATTTATATATCAGAAATAAGTGAGGTATTCAATCAAGTATATTATTTGGTAGCTATCCCTTAAATATTCTTGCAATATGCATGCAGATATTTTCATGTTGAAATGCAATGACTTGTGAAAGTCCTATAAAAGGTAAAATGTATCGTTGAGTTATATGATTATATATATAACATATCACTTAATAAAAATAGAAAGTTCTAGCTTCACAGTACTGGAATTAATGCTGCCAGACAAGAGTATGAATGTAATTATTCTAAAGATTGAATTATTTTTGCTAGCATCCTAATTCATCACTGAAGATGAACAATTTTACATTCTGGCAAAAGTAACTGGTTAACTGTTACTATTAAAATATATAGTAGAAATATCAGTTCATTTTCAGCTGCTATTCCATTTTAGTTGGTTTATCTATCTAAACTATTTCAACCTTTTTCTTAAGAACAGCATCAGTAGAATGATCTTCATAGAAAATTTACAGAGCCACAGTGTAAATTATTCAACAATAAATATTTTTTAACTGTAATAGTTTTAAGTATACTTATATTTGAAAATGTATAAAATGTTAAGCTAGCTATTTGTAAATTTCAATTTTAACCTTTTTTTATATTAAAATTTTTCATATAAAAATATTTTGCTGCATATTATGACTTGTTTGTCACTGATATAGGTACTTTGCCTTGATGAATTACAAACAATAAAATGCTTTAGTCTTATCATTTAAAAAAGTTCTTTATTGTTTTTGTTTATTCTGTTGAATAATACTAAATTGCATTTATTTTTACTATTTATATTGCATAAGATATCAAACTATTAGTCAAATTTCAATATGTTGCATTTCACATTATAGAAATTGGAAGCAAATCCTTTTATGAAAATAAATACATATCTAATATTGTATAATGTTAAATGAAGAAAATACGCTTCCTAAAATTTATTTACTGAATTTATTATTAAGATTAGTAAGATATTTTGGCTTTCAAAGTTTTTCAAATTTAGTTATATTGTTGACATTAGGATATAATAAAATTATGATACCTAGTATGTATTTCAAAGATAGTATAAAATATTTGTCTGTTTTAAATTTTTTTATGTATGACTTCCCATTTTTCTCTTTTACTTAAAGATATCTTTTATGGTATAATTTTCTTCCTGCAGTATTGTGAATTTTATCCTAATTATGAAAAATGTAAAGAATGGTTGCAAAAAAATTTACCTGATTTATTTGAGCAAAAAATGAAATTGGGTGAGTTAAAGAAAACTTTTCTTTAGTGATTTAATTTTTATGTACTTATTTGAATGTGTGTGTAATAATTCTATTGAATCTGATAAAATATTATAAAATTTTGATGCACAAAATTTTTAACTCGTGTTATTTTATAGTGAATTAATTTAAAAAAATTATTGCTTCAAAAGTTAGACAAGTAACATTTAATTTTATGTAAAAAAAATCCAAAAAAGTTATGTGATCACTTGTTTGAATCATGTTTAATTGACATAATGTAATGTGACTTCAAACATCAATTATGTAAAGTTTGCTGTCAAATCTTAGCTTCTTTTCAATAATAACATTGCAAGTTAAAGAAAAATTAATAAGTTTTAATTAAATGATATTTATATTCTCTATTATATTTAATTTAGAAATCCTCATACATTAAATTCTATTTCTATGAATTTTTCCTTTGACAATGAAATTGAATTACAAATATTTCATTCTTCCAAAACTGTGTATTTTTAAATAATTGCATATTTAGCCCAGTGTATACTAAAGGATTGAATTCAATATTTCTTATGTCAAAAAATATCCTTTGATTAACAGTGAAAGCACATAGTGGTAGAAATTTGAATATTTCTGGATATTGTTAATGCAATTAAATAATTCACAGGCTGCAACAATCTTTTAAAATGATTGTTGGAATGAAATAAGAGATTCATATGTATCATTTTCCAAAAAAATATTGATTTTGATACTTTTTATATTAAATTTGTCGTTATGTGCTTTAATTAATCAATTGTTATCTCTTATAATACTAACAAAAGCACAAGATAAATCCTAAAACAAGACAAATGGTTAAAAAAATCTAAATGTATAAAATTTATATAAATCTATAGAGAAAAGGCTTCGAAAGATTAATAAATAAAAAAAACACCGGTATTGTTAACATTCAGACTTATGAGACTGACTTGCAGATATAAAAAATATTGTTTCTTTATTTAAAAGAAAATACTCTAATATGTTTTCAAAATAAAGTACTGTCAGTGAAGCAAAAGTTTTTTCCCCCTCAATATTTTATTTATTTCCCCCCTATAAATTTATTTTCTAACTCAATTTATTCACTTTTCCCCTCAATATTTTTATTTTCAGATTCAGAACCTCCTCAAGGAGATGAAGAAAAGAAACGACAAAAGAGAGGTGGTAAAGGAATGATGAAAGCAAAGAAAAAAGCTGAGAAAGAGAAAAAGATATGTTTATCTAGAGCACCTAGGGGAAAGAAAAAGTTTGTTACAGTTATCACTGGCCTTAAAACATTTGGTATGTTATTGTACTTACTTTATTAGTCTGAAAGCTTCATTTAAATTGTTGTATTCAAAGTTCTTTTCCTTGTGCTTTATTTTTTTTTTTATTTTTTATTTTTATTTTTTTTTTGTCCAATCAATTGAATAAAAGGGAAAGAAAATATTATACAGAATCAAATTTGAATGTTTTCATTTATAATATGTTATGTTTTCATTTCATAAAAATAATTTAGGAAACTAAAATATTTGGTATGTGCCTTATAATTTGAAATTATAAACTTAAGCCTCAGACATTTTTCAGTAATTAAATAAATAAATAACTATGTAAATATATTTTTACATTGATATCTAAGTAAAAATTCTAAATCCTTCTTATTCAAAATTTAGTATTTTCCAGTTAACAATTCTCTTTTATCTGGTTATAGTGTTAATAAAATATATATTGTTTTAATTCCACTTTACATGGTAATTCATAATTTATTAAAACCTTTTATATGGTGCCAAAAATTTTGAAAATGTAATATTTGATGTTTTATAGCATTTATACCCTCATTTGAAAAAAAAAAAAAAGGTTTTACTTTTTTTAAATGATTAAATTTTTAATACTTTTATGAATTTGCCATATTTATTTGTTATCTAAAAGATGTTTTATGGTTACAATAATGCATATAAATAATATCCATGGTTTTGATTCTTCTTTAAAAACACTTTTAGAATGATTTGTACGGAAAAATAAGGTTGATAATTCCAATGTATGTATTAAAACACGTGTAAAGAAACATAAAATTTCTTTAAAAAAGTTTGAACTCTTCTCACAGATTTTAGGACTTTCATTATATAATTTATTTAAATCAGCTATGGCAAGATTTTTGGCATGATGTGAAATTGTCTTGTGTTTTCATGCAACAATGCGATAGTTGATAATGGAATTTCTGTAAATATTTCTTTTGCAGAAGATCCCTATGAAAAAAGTTTTGTTCCATTGAAAAACGCACTTTGTATATATGATTTCATCATGTGTCATTTACTTATCATTAATTAAATCAAATACATAATTCTGAAATGTTTAATTTTTCAGAATTCTTTTTTTAATTTACTTAGTAATATTTTTAATTTTTTCCAGTTTGTTATTTCAATCTATTGATTTTGGTGTGATTCTTGTGTGTAAATGTTTTAATAGTTATTTTTATAAGAGGCTCGAAAAATTATTTTTATGTTGGATTGCTAATGTGGGTTTCATACATTGAAATGTGTTTTCCATTATTAGATATAGATTTAAAAGATGCAGCTAAGTTTTTTTCACATAAGTTTTCATGTGGGTCATCAGTTACGGGAGATGATGAAATAGTTATACAAGGCGATGTAAAAGATGAATTATTTGATATTATTACCGAACAGTGGCCTGAAGTAAGTTATTTTTGCTTTTTTTTTTATAAGAATATTTCATAAAGATGCATAGTTAAAAGTAGAAAAATATATCATTTTTAACTAAAAAAATATTTTCATCTGAAAGTTTTTATGAATAATTTTCTGATTTATTAATCATATAATTGTTCTTATAAGAAAATACTAGTATTTCAAAGCTTTTATTCCATCAATGTTATATAATAGGCTTAATTTATCTTTATTGAAAATTCTTTTTAAGCATATTTAACAGTTTCATCTAATCTTGAATGTCTGATGTAAATTGTCACTTTTTGATGCAATTTTTTCCAATAAAATGTGGTCAAAATGTTATGAAAAATTAGCTGAATGTTCCAAAAATTTTAAAGCTATTAATTTAGTAAAATAGATATTTAATTTTAAAATTGTTTCTATAAACAGTTATTAGATTTATGAATAGTGTTACTAAATAATAATACTTATTAATAATTGTAAATGCATTACTACCTCCTAACTTTAAAGTCCTGATTTTCAAACTTGCAGATGCTTTTAGACCAAAAAAAAAAGGTAAAATAAAAGTATATATTTCTGATTATTGAAACTTATCTGATAGGCTAATTTTTTTTAAAAAAAAGTAAACTTGTGAAAATAAAAAATATTGTAAAACATTTTGCAATTTTATTCCCAAATTAATTTCACATACAAAATTCAATACTATCAAGATATATTTTGTTAATTCTGGGTATACTATAGATATTCATTACACATGAGCTGTGGCATATTAATATGGAAATATACATTCCTCAGAGTCTGTTCTCCTCAATCTTTAGTTTAGTTAGGGGCATATCTTATTTAGGTATCTCTCTTGAGGTACTATGCAATCTTTATCCTTTTCTCCTTCTACTCCTCTTGTCTCCTACTTTTCCTTGTCTTTCTTTTCTTTGTCATTGTCAACCTCTTTTCAAGGAGGCTAATTTTCATTTAACTCCAAATTAAGATTGCCGACTACAACAGTATTACCCCATGGTCCCACAAGTACACTGTTTCAACAACTTAACTCTGTTTAGCGAAGAACATATTGCTCCCACTATTTTCAAGCCAATTTATAGCCTTCATCAAAATTAATTCCATTATTACTACTCCATTTTTACTGATGGATCAGAAACAGAAGTATGTGTTGACTGTGGTATAGTTTATTGCACTACTATCTATATTTATTGTCTTCCTTCTGTCTGTTCTATTTACACTGCTGAAGTAGTAGTCATTTTGAAAGCTCCTGACATAATTAAGTGCCCTCACCATTACAAATTCTGCATTTACACTAATAGTATGAGTGTTATGAAAGCAGTTTAATTTTTCTCACCCTTTCCATCCCGTGGTTAATGAAATCTTAGTTTTGTTAAATGAAATGGTTCATAATGGTTTTGAAATTCTGTTTTGCTGATTACCTTGCTGCAATGATTTTTCAATCTTTGCTGCTAAAGAACATAAAGACCTTATAAACCAAGCAATTCCTTATGCCAACATCAAGCATTTAATCTGTTTCTAACCATTCTATTTGGCAAAATTTTTGTCATCAGCAAGTAACAAACAAAATGTTTTGTGTTAAACCTCTCATTTGGAATTGGATTAGTATCTTTGTATAGGCATACTTATCCTATTTTATCTCAACATCAGTCACACTCTTTTGACACATGGTTATACTTTATTTAAGGAGCCTGCACCTGTGTGTTTGAGTTGTGTAAAATAATTTTAATACCATATCTTGATTGGGATGTCCTAATTTTAACCACCTTTGTCTTATCTTTTTTTACAGTACTATCTTAAATTTACTAGACTTGATTGGGAAAACAACCCATCCCAATCTGTGCTTTTTTAAGGACCATCAGAATTTTGCATTGTCTTTAATGCATTCTCTTTGTTCCATTTTATTTTTAAATAAGCTTCGGATATATACTTTTTTACTGTAGCAAACCTGTTTTGCCAATTTTATAACAGACACTTTACATCTTTTATTCTGATTTGATAGATTTTTAACCATTCATTCAGCACAATATGTTCTATTTTGGATTTTGTGCATGATTGTTATTATGTTTATTGTATATTATTTCATTCAAATTGTTAAATTATGATTAACTTCATCTAGTAGTAATAAAATTAATTAAAAATATTAAATTCTTTATTTTTCCCCCAGATTTTTTTTTTTTTTTTTTACATTAAATTCATGGATTTTTAAAATCAAAATTAAATTCTTCCTAAAATTTAAATATCACAGCTTTATTTTTAAAAAAAATTTTTAATGAAAATATGACAAATAATGATTTTAACTTTTATAGAAGCAATTTTTTACGTCCTTAAAAGGACATAAACAAATTGTTAAATAATAAAATAAAGTATTTATATTTATAAAAAAATTTTATTGACTCTCTTGCAGCATTTACTTTAATTTTTTAAATAAATTAAATGTTGCAAGAGTCAATAAAATTTTTTCTATAAAGTTAAATACTTTATTTTATTAAACATAAAATTAAGCCATTGTGAACTATTGTGTTCTTATTAATATATTTGTTCACTGTTTAAATGAGATTAAATATATGTATTTTTTAATTCTTGCAGATAGACGAGGATATGATAGATTTATTAGATGATAAATCACGGTGATCAAGACTATATTTTAGTTCTGCTGAATAAAATTTACTTTTATGTATAAATTTGTATAATAAAAATTGATGAAGAAACTTAACATTCATTTTAATGACTTTTAATATTTGTTTATTAATTGTGTTTAGTAATTTTTTTAAGTATGTTTACACAGGAAAATGTATTTCAAATTAATTTGTAATGCTTTAAAAACTTTTTAAAACAGATACAGAATGACAAAGTTGCTTAGTGAAAATAATAGAAAATCAATATCAGAAAAAGAGATTATTATATCCTTTCAAATACTAAATTTATTGCATAAACAGCTGCAATATATTTGGCCTTAAAATATTTGTTGAATAGCTTAGGTATAAACTGTTTCACAGGTATTTAAAATTTAATTAATTTAAATATGCTTCTATGAAATATCAAAAACTATGAATGTGCACATTACCTAATTAATTCATATATGAAATGATTTTCTCTGTTAAAGAGTAGAATCAGAAATTTTCCATATTACTTTGGAAATGTAGACATTAATTAATTCCTTATCATTAAAGCTCGAAAGTTGATTTTGATTCTTTAGACATTGAAAAGTAAATAATATTTGTTTTTTAATCTGTTTTGTGATTGCTCATCAGATAATTTATTGTACACTTGCTTGTATTAATTACATGTATTAACATGATTTTTTAGAGATAGAAAAATTATATTAATTTAAGTTGACAGAAATTTTATTACCAGTGAAGCATAAAACTATTTTCACTTCAATGAATATTTAGTAAATAGCATTGTTATGAAAGATAACCTTTATTTAAATTGCTAGTCTGGATTTTGCTATACCTACTATTCAATTACATCTTAAATTCTAGGATATTATTTTTTTTCCTTTTTGGTATTAGTTTTTTATTTTTACTATTAGCTACTAATACAGAAGTATTAAAATTGGAGACCATATGAAGTCAGGGTCAGTGCAAAGCTTATTAATATTCTGAAATTATGTGCATTACTAAAACAAACACTTTATACAGATTTTAATCCATTTTAATGATTTCAAAATACGTAAACTAAGCAAAATTAAAATTTTTAAGCAAAATAAAAAATTTTAATTTTGTAATTTTTAACTGTTAACTATTGGTTCTAAATAATTCTTAAGTAAAAGATTGTTTACAATATTTTTGAAACTACACAAAATTGCAGGAAATTCACATATTTTTAATGTTGTTTCATTTCTCAAAGTGCCTGAAGTGAAGTACACTTCAGGCACTTATTTTATTTATATTCTATTTAAAGAAAATCGCTCAATTTTTCATGTTATAAAGAACCACCAATATTTCTTTTGTTAAGAAACTCCATATTATTCTCAATTCTATTTGACCGAATATTAGAATTAGGTTATTTACCAATGATAGTTTAAAAAATTTTTTTCCAAATCATCAATATCTTTAAAAAACACTTTTTGTACAAAAAACTAAAATAATTATAAAACAGCCTATAAAAAAATTAGGATGTTTTGTACTTTATCTATTCTACTTAAACATATTTCAGTCTTTGAGACTTGCAATGAGCTATAAGAATTATTTACAATCACATGTTCTAGAAAAGTGAATAATGAAATTATAGAAAAAATATTTTTGTTTATAAACTGTCAGATATAATTCTTATATATTTAATAAATAATTAAAATTTTTTTAAAAATATTTCCTTGATTGTTTACAATAATAATACTGAAATGCAAAGACTTGACTTTATAAATGTCTTGATTTCAGAAACTGATTGTTGGACAGAACTTATGATTGACTGCTTAAGAAGTTATATTCTATCTTAAAATAATTAACAAAACTTTCAGTCAAGTACTTTGCAACTTATTTAATATGTATAATTTGCTGTCTTGAATTAATGGAAATTTGCTACATATTTAAATAATTTTAAATTAATATTTCTCCTTTTTCACTTTAAACAAATCATACGCATGGAGAGTATGAAATCTACTGTATTGAATTTTAGACTACCACCAACAAGGTAGAAGTTGAACTCCTGAATTGATGGATTGAACATCAAAGTGCTAATCATATTTCTTTTCTGGAAAGCTAAAGTTAAAATTTTCAAAAATACTTCAGGTTACTTTATGTGCTATTATTGAAGCAATATGACAAAGTAGTTAAAGTTTTTTTTAAGAGACATGCATTAACAATGACTTCCAGTTGAATAAAAAAAATTATTTTTAGGGAATTTTTTGATATTTAACCATTTGCTCGAATGCAGTACATTATCTGATATTTTTTCAAAAGCTTAAATAAACCAATAAAAATTGTGCTCATATCTGGATCAAACAAGTTTTTTTTGTTTAAAAATCACGTTTCTTCAAATAAGAATATGAGTCGACCATAATTTTTACTCAGAGAAAAAGTTAAGAGATTTTTGCAAGTTTACTTAAATATAAGTAAGAATTTGTATTTATATATATAAAAGCTGAAATTTATAAGTACAATTAAATGAAGAAAATTGGCAGGTATGCTGTATAAGAAATTATTTTTCATTTTAATGAATAATGCGATCTAAATAACTTAAAGAACTGTTAACTCACATTATATTAATCAGCACATTTTTATCAGTTTCATTTTGTAATAAAAATGTTAAATTATGGTAGTTTTTGTGAAAAACAAAACATTTTTTATTACTAAAGCTAAATTAACACAATTATTACAATTTTATTTGCTAAGCATTTTGTCACAGTAAAAACAATGAAAGTAATGTTTAATGAATGCTTCTGATTTTGTTTACTAGAATTAATAAGTGACTAGGATAATTTTTAATTTATTTTTTCGGTAATACGTAGGAAATATTATTTGAATGTGCAAATTAGTTTTTATTGCTTTAAATACTTTTCATGTATGAACTAATAGAAAAATCAGAAAATTTTATTCCTAAAATTAAAATTTATATAATTTTTAAAAATAAGACGTTTTTGATAAATAAAAAAAAAACTTAACTTTTATATACTAGTTGTAAAAATATTCAACATAAATCAAAGATAAAAATTTCACTTTATTCTTCTGTCAATATTTTCTCAGTTATGATTTAATTAATACAGACACTCTTTAATTCGAGTAATGAAAATTTATTTCACAGTCATATAATAATTAACACGCACAAGTATAAGAATTCAGTGCATAGACACAATAAGTTATGCATGGATTTATTAATAAAAGCTAAATAATTTTTGTGAGAAATGTCACATTAGTGTAAATGTTATTAAATTGAAACAAGTTGTTATAGTGTGATTTCTTTGGTATAAGCAAATAAAAATAACATTAAAGAATGTAAAAAAAAAAAACAATTTGACAAATTTGTATTAAAAAAAAAAATTTGATGTTTAAAGAAAAACTCAATTCACCAAATGTATTATAGTAGAAACATTTTCAACAGAAAACATACATACTTTATAAATGGCATTCAAAGGAAAAAAACCCAACAAAAAATATTAATACTTTATGCATGCATATATATATGGTATGGTCAGAATCTACATAAACTGAAACCCTATGATATAAACTCAAAATCTAATATTTTGGATTTTCAGTGTAGCAACTTTTTGAAAAAAAACATTAAAAAATCATAAGCTTCTTATGCTTTAATGCTCATTTTATGCATTGTAAACTGATATAAGTATAAAATTGATCCTTTAAAATTTTCCAAAACAAAGAATTAATTTTTTATCATTTAATTTGTGGCCTGTTTTATTATGAAATAAATAATTTAGAAGTGCAAAATTAAAAAAGCAATAACAGTTTATTAATATTTTTAAAATTTCTGAAAATCTTAAGAGTGACTTAAATTAATATAATTTGGAAACATGAATAAGCTTGCCAGTTTGGACTAGAGTATATGAAGAGATAAAACTCAGAAATCTGAATTTCAATTGACATTCATGTAGTAATACAACCTCTGGAGGAATTAATGACAGTACTTGTAAGATTTACATAATAAATCTTTACTCTTAAATATATTTTCTGAAATAAAAATTTTAAGCAAATTATACATTTTTTTCACTTATAAAGTAGAGGTAGACAAATTATCAGTAAAGACTAGACTATATCAGAGATAAAATTCATAATTTTGAATTTTAATTGCCATTTGTATAGTATAATAAAACTATTAGAAGAATTTATGATCATGTTTCACATAATAAATCGTTATTCTTCAATATATATATATATATATATATATATATATATATATATATATATATATTGAAGAGTAAAGATTTATCATGTAAAACATATGATCAGAAATTATACTTAAAATTTCATTTCCTTAAAATTTTAGTATATGTATATATATACATATTTTAGTATATGTATATATATTCTAAAATTTTAAGCAAATTATTTATGTATTTTTCATTTATAAAGTACAAAAAATAAAATAATTGTACAAAAAATAAATGTCAAATAATAGTTACAAGAAATACATTTATAGAAAAATGTAAATTTTATTTTCTGGCAAGTTCTAACCATTTTATGAAATAAAGAACAATACCGTTTAAAGAAAAGGATATACACCCAATAAATCACCAAAATATGAAATTTCCAGAACTACCTCCAAAAATACTAGTACATCCCACACATTCAAACTTGATAAGAGATCTTTATAAATGTAAATACAAAAATTATAATGCACTGCAATTTGTTTTTTAGTGAAGTTACTCATTAGATTTAACTTTCTTGTATGATTTTGGAGATTTATGCTGCACAAAATTTCCTTTTCGGCAACCACTGATAAACACTCCTGTTAGAGAATTTCCATAGACACAACCAGTATCCAAACCTGTTGCAAAAGTATAAGTCTGTAACTGTCGTTTTGCATCATGTCCAAAGTACACGTGTTGTGGTCCTCTCCAAAGAGATGCCCAGGGCTCTCCTTCATGATGACTCTTTGTTGCTAGTAAACCACCATCCCAAAAATAATCTGACACAATTATATTCCTCATGACAACCATGTCCATCAAATTATTACTTTCAAGTGGTATACCTGGCAGGATACCTGCATGAACTATGATAGAATTTAAAGAAGGAAGTGATATTGTATATGGCAATTCAACTAGATATCTAATTTGCTCAGAAGTTAAACTAGTAATCCACTGATTTTCTGGTTTTAATTCGTAATCAGGGTTTTTAGCATCAAAATATTCTCTAAGAACAACTTCATCATGATTTCCTCTCACAGAAAGCATTGAATCTGAATTCATCACAAAATTTAATACTTCTTTGCTTTTAGGTCCTTTATTAACAAGATCCCCAACAAAGATCTTTAGTACAGAATCAGCTGAAGCATTGGCTTCTTCTAATAAAAGTTTCAGCTCATCATAACAGCCATGGACATCTCCTATTACTAAGACTTCTTCAAACTTTTCTAGATAAGCAGAGTCTAAATACTGATGCAGTACTTGAGGTAAAGGTATACCAAACACATGGGTATGATAAGAATGAGGCTTGGGGATTAATTTACCCACGCTACTCAGAAAACATGCAATTAAAGAAACCATTACTGGATTAGTTAGCTTCAAATTGTCACCTTGAAACTGCAAAACTGGATTAAATGTGTATGTTTTATTCCTTATTCCTGTAAAATAAAAATACTTTGTAACTATGGAGCCTTTACATATTATTATTTTGATTTAATTGAAAAAATTAATCATAAAATAATCAACACAATATTTTAAAATTTATAATATTCATATATTGCATAAATTTCTCAATAACTATATCCAGTTATATACAATCATGCCTATCAGGATTTGAATAATATAGACTGTTATATTTAAGATCTTACTGCCAAAAATTGTAAAAAATTTTGCAACAATTTTTTCTGATAATAAAATATACTGCACATAATTTTTAGAAGTAATAATACATTGTTTGAAATAGTAAGATTCTGGAAAAAAAATAAAATAAAAATTGTAATAACATAATTTATAAAAGTTAATTTTATTTTTTTAAATAAAGAATCAAATGACTCTTTTTTTTTCTGAAACCTTTTTTTATTTTGCTACAGCTCCAAAACAAAAAGTAATTATTTAAATTATTACATTTTTACTGTAATAAATACAATATATATCAGCAATCATGGATTTTTATTTTATTACAGATTACTTTATAAAATATAATAAAAAATAATATGTAAATGAATTTCTAGTATAATATAACAGAAAATCTAAAAATTATTAAAAATATATGCATGAACAGTAGATACATATTTAAAAACTCTTCACAATAACTGAGAAACACAGAATTATTTTACATAGATATATAATATATATACATGAGCAATTTATAGTCAGAATTATTTGTACTATTCCATTTGATCAACCAGTATACTAGTCACTAAATGGCATAAGAGATGCGAAACAAAATTTAACTAGAAGCAATATTTTACATTCTTATGTTTTTACATCCAAAGAATACCATATTTTATGCCTCATATAAATTTGTTTTAATAAAAAGTAACTAATTTTCTATATGTATTCCATATAGTGTATTGAAAATCACAGTATTTGCAAAAATGGAACCGAATATTTTTCTGTTTAGTTCTTGTTATTAGATCAATTTTTATTTAGTATATCAGATGTATGGTACACAAGTAATATAATCTAAAATTAAATTTGGAATTACTTAACAATGAATTTGCCAGTGAATTATAAAAAGATACATTAAATAAATATGTATTAACTATCTCAATCTATCTGCATTATAAAAAATATTCTATAATGCAGATAGATTGAGGAATATTTTTAATTAATTTGTGAATTACTTAATTGTGAAAGATATTTTTCAAAATTACTAATTTGTGATGTAATGAACCAAAAATTATAAGTTCAATTATGTAAATAGGATATTTTATTGAAAATTAGTTATTTACAGAAATCCATATAAAAACAAAAAATCAGGAAAAAAAAAGCAAAAATAGTAAATAACTTAATAAACAAAAATATAAATCCTAATTCAATAAATGATTATGCTCTAACATTATCCGAGTCAAAAACTAAATAATTAATTTCAATCCACTTCTTCAATCAGACATTTTTTACTGGTAGTAATATTTTCCTCTTTGTTAACCTTATTATCTGGTACTAAGTCTGGTAACATCAATAAGAGTAGATCAGAAGATGTTTCATCTATAAGATTCTCGAATTCATAGCTCCAACTGATATAGAAATCAATTTTTTTAACAGTGAGCATCAATTTTTTTCTAAAATCTTTAGGAATACATTTATTTTCTGCTTTCAAAAACTTTAGCTCTAATAAAAGCAATTTAATGTCATGTAATGCACACAGTACAAAAGTAGAAGACCTCGCATTACTAGGTCCATGCAATATACTGCTCACATCATCTACAATGCTTTTGATAAATGATATTGGAAGTTCAGGATGCACATTTGATATTAATCTAATAGAATCTTGGACAGATTCAGCTAAAGTTAAATAATTACTATTATCACTTAAAACTGGGCTAAGTGTAAAAAATGAGTCAACAACTTCTTCTAAGAAATCTCTTAAGTCACAGTTATAAAAGCGATATAAAAATGCATAACTATAAATGACATTAGTCAAATTATATCGAATGCTAGGCGAAGGCTGGACCGAAGTAAGTTCTGAGAGTTTCTTACAATTCAAAGGAAATGGAGGTCTGTTACTAATTTTATTTAATTCATTTGATTCAGCATCAATCTCTGTAACGAGATTCAAAGATTGTGCAGACCACCATGGCTGCTGAATAGGTACAATTTTTTCTAAATTATTTTTATCTTCGATAAAAGATTTAAATTTTGCCTTTTCGTCTTCACCAAGCTTTTCCCAAATCTCAGATTCATTAATACTGTTTAAGTCAAGATTTGCTATTTTATCTTCAAAACTAAGTTCATCGAAATCTGTAATTTCCGCCGAGTTCTCTTCAAAATTCCTTAAAGTACGCAGCATATTTTCTTGCTCAAGCCGATCAAATTTACTGTTTGTTAAACTTTCTTCAACCCATTCTTTGAAAAATGCTTCACTACACGACTCGTGCGCGGGACTTTTGTAACAATATGAAGAACAATACTTCCGATTGCATCGTGGACAAGAATAAATGCCATTTCCTACACCGCACAGTTCACACTTTCGAATAGCTTTTGACAAACTCATCATTCCTATCTAAAAACTAAACATCAAGACTATCTTTTATCCTCTGAACATTTTTAGTGAAATAATTATAGTCAGAAATAGATAATTAATTTACTACACTACATATTTAGATGTTTACAGGATAACCCAATACCGAAGAAAATATCAAATAAATCAAAATATAAATCAACTAACCTGATATTGCATAAGGTAAATAAACAGCATTATCATAATAAATTGGTTACAGTGAAAAGTACGATATGTAAATAAAATTATAGAACCAAAAATTGTGTTAATTTATTTGGCAACATTGATCTTGCAGCCATTGATCCCCGTTTGTTTACTGTTTCTTTTACCATTTAATGATAAGAACCGGTATTGGGAAGCACGTGTTTCTACTCAATCTATTTAGATCTTCCAATACTATCAATGCACAATACCTAATCAGAAAAATGAGTAAATTTGTTATGAATATAAACCCTATAAATGGCCGGAAAGAATGGGTTGAAAAACCAGAATATTACGATTATTTTCAAGAAGTTGCCAGGTAATTTCATTCTATTATCTCATAAATTTTGTGATTACATCAGAGATCTTTTAACAATCAATTTTTTTGTGGTACATTACTTTTTTAAATTTCAATTTATAATCACTGAATGATTTTTTGCTTAATTACACCAAAATATCAATTGTAAAAAACTGAACAAATGAGTTGTCAACGTATCATACAGATTCGTGGACAAAATACTTTATGATGCCACTTGACGAAAATCAGACAAGCTTGTTGTCGTGCATGTTTGAAGTAACAAAATGACTCTGTAAACATAATAGACCACCATAAATAAACGCCAACAATATGGACATTAAATTACTAAGAAACAGGGGCAATAAGTCATTCAATATAATTTCTAACCCAAAAAATGTTTAATTCTTGCTTAATCATTGCAACAACTTAAGCATTTCTTTCTAAATCGTAATTTTGTATTAAAAAAAAGTATCTAAACAAACAAATTTTCAGGATTTGAATCTTTTTAACCACATATTCTCAACGGGAAAAAAAAAACACCAATTGTCTTCATTTCTTCTGGAATTTAGCATGAACTTTTGGTGTGAATAATGGGGATGATTACTAATTCAATTGAAGCTGTTCTGCTCTTGAATTGTTTACTGATACATTTAATCTTTTTTTACTGTGAGGTAAAACTGGATAATACAATCTACCTTTGGGAAATTGGAGAAAAAATTTTTCGTCAAGTGGAGGAGACAGCATTTTTGGAATTTGATTAGCAACCCAGAATAGGAGCCGATTGGCATAAGAAATCCTGGTTTCCTTCTCCCCCTCC
Source organism: Latrodectus elegans (assembly GCA_030067965.1). Taxonomy (NCBI): domain Eukaryota; kingdom Metazoa; phylum Arthropoda; class Arachnida; order Araneae; family Theridiidae; genus Latrodectus; species Latrodectus elegans. The sequence continues at coordinate 85,644,471 of CM057814.1, read as the reverse complement.
TAACACTAAATAAGAAAATAATTCCAACCATGTAAATAAGGCGGGGGTTTCCCCTAATTTCAATTTGTTAAGTTTAATGGTATGTAAGAAAACAGTAATCGTAATAAGAAATGATTCTATTTAAAAATATTTCAGAATTAAAATTAAAGTATCAAAAATAATTACATTTAATAACATCTAGTTAAAAGTAAATAATGAATTTTAGTGATTTAAGATAGAATGTTACTAATCATTTCTAAATAAAAGTAGGCAAATCTAGAATAATTTTAAAAGATAGACTAATTCTATAATTTTATTTGTTATTGGAGTTTTAAATACTTAACATTCAATTTTATGAATTCTATGCCTGCAGAAAATATTTAAAATGAATTCCTTGCCATCGTTTTTCATCCAGCACTCTACATGCACAGCAAAATCCAAAATGAATATAAAAGATAGAATTAAAATTTTGGATTTATATCCACAGCAAAATACAACTTAAAATGACAGTTTATCTTCCAAAATTGGGGTGATTTGGCACCAAGTTTTTATATTTGGCGATATAAACATTCATATCGCTAAAGGAAAATGGCCACCAAATTTACATGGAGTGAGCCAAAAACAAACATGAAGCAAGAAAAATAATATATACTGACAATGTTTTAAATAGCTTCAGAAAATGTAAAAATAACTTTCATTTAGAAATAGATTTTGAAAACTACACTTATATAAAATACCAAATAGAAATTCTGTACTTGGATCTCAAAGTCCAGCATATTTAGACATTGTTCACAAAATATTACCCTGGTTTTAAATTATTAAATAAATGTTAAAAAATAAGATTAAATTTTGGATTTAATCGTGCTTTTCTTCATAAAAATAATTGAAATTTGCTTAAGCTGGATGTCCCAAATATCAGCAGGTTATATAATAAAGGTAAATGAGAGTACAGATGGTGTCCTGAAGAATGGCTCTCCATTCACTATCAACCACTTGCCGAAATGTATCTAAGGAAGCAGTAGCAGGGTCGGCAAGTGGCATCCTATTATATCCCAAACATGTTCGATTGGTGAGCACTAGTCTGTTAAGTAGCTGTATATCTTGGAGAATGTGTTGACTGATGCGAGTAATGTGTAATTGGATGTTACCATTGTTGATAAAAGCACTGAGCACTTTCTGAATGTAGGGTAGTGTCAACAGCCTGATCACATCATCCACTTAGCATTAGACTGTGATCTGGAATCGTATGCAATTTCACACCAAACCATGATGTTGCACAATGTGGCATACCACCATTGCTGCAAAATTGGACCTGTCTCCAAGTCAATGCCAGACTTGTGTGCGGCGATTATTATTGAAGAAACAAAAGTGTGACTCATCTTAGAAGTGCCTCTTCGTCATCCATGTCTTTCAAATGTGGCACTATTCCAGACTTTGGAGTCTGCGCTGTGCAGTATATGGCAGCCTTCTTAACAGACGCCATGAGTACAAGCCACTAGCAATCAATTGACAACAAGTGGTTCTGCTCAAAATGGAACCATCCAACAAACTCTCAATTAATGATTTCCAAGTAGCAATAACTGTGGGAATATTGCTCACTCTGCCCATTTCTCACCTTCTCTCTTATCCTGTGTGTGCTAGAGAGCTGTGCATTTCACATAATTTGTATTATTCTGTAAGGTATGTCTACCCTGAAATTTGTATAATTTTATTTTATTTTTTTTATTTATTTATTTTATTTATTTTTTTTGTTGGCTAACTTGTCTAGTGGCTAACATGCCTGACTGTGGATAGAGAGGCCTTAGGTTCAAATCCCAGTTCAGGTATGGATGTACTTTCTCTCTATATATACTGTCTTTATCCTTTCCTTGTGTGTGAATGAGATATGAATGGTGCCTACCCTATAAACAGATCCCTATGGCATGTGTGAGGGTGCGATAGTGGCGAATGCCCTGTGGTTCACCTGGGGCAATGCCTCGGTGGCAAAGAGGTCACTGTTTCTAGTCGGTTTCTTGGGTTTAAGGGGACAATACATTCTGATATACCTCGACCATTGGAGAAAAAGTTTTTACCTTTTAAAAACATATTAAATAAAGATAAATTCTTTATGCCTTCAAAATTTTTTTTTCATTCAGCAGTTATTCTTTATTTTATATATTCTCTATGCAATGTCAACAGAAGTGTCAATATGACAAAATTTGTACCACTCACGACTTGGAATGGTATTTAAAAAATATCTACCAGAAATTGGCAACAACAATCTTAAAAAAATACTCACCCAAAAAGCAAAATAAAAGAGTCATTCCTAATAAAAACATTTCTTCAAACTTGGTGATTTTCCCCGTTATAGGAAATTTATCTTTGTTTAAGCTTTATTTTAAGAATGTTGTACCCAAAAATATTTGAGCTTGATATTTGATTGATTAGTTTTTAATAATGCTTAATTAATGTTTACTTAAATATATGTTTACATAGAACAAATATAATAAAAAAATAATAAAACTATCCATAATATTAAATTCTGATTTACCTTTTGTGCTATTACCCACTGGCTATCAGTTAAGTTATATTGTTATGCAAACTTCTTTTAAAAAAGATTGTCATAAAGAAACTATTCTATTATATTTTGCATTCAGTCATTGAAGTAATTGTAAACTAGTTTATTTCAAAAATAAACTTTGGCATTTAAGTAAGTTTTGTTCTTAAGTTATAATTATTTAGTTTATAGAATATTTGACCTATTTTTAGTAATTTCAAAAAATTTAAACCTTTTTAAACAATGCATAACTGAGATATTTGTGACAATAATTATGATTTTTTTTCTTTTGCATTGTGTTGATTATGGAATTGTACCATCAAAATATTTAAACATGATATTTTATTGATTAATATTTAGAAACGATTAATTAATATTTTGGTAAAACTGAGTATTACGGTCTCACCTTGGCGAAATTTTTTTTTTTCGCCAAGGGCCTGAGACTGGTGTTTTGGAAATTGATTGGCAACCCAAAAAGAGTGCTAATCGATCTGTAATTGGCGCAGAAAAATGGTGGGAGTTTCACCTGACTAGAAATTCCCCCTTCCCTCCCCTAAAACTATATGCCGGTTTTCCCCCCATATTTCGAATCGCTAAGCCTAAACGCGTGCAAGAAAACAGTGATCTTAATAAGAATTGACTGAATTTATACATGAATATGATTATTGAAGGAATCTTAATAAATATGTTGATTTAGCGAACTATTTTGATATGATCTCATAAATAACTCAAATAATATATATTTGGTTTGAAAATAAATTTTTTTAAATGATTATTAATTTATTAACATGAATAGAATAGGTTATTTTTCCGAATTTCTTTATGGATGAGAATTAGCCAAGCTGCAAGGTAATAACTCTAGCACTTTGGTTTTTAATTTAATAGTTCATGAGTTAGTTCTCCTTCTCAGATGTGGATATTTGTTGTGGTTCAAAACCCCCTTAAAACTGATTTCTGTTTGATTTAGCCTAATAAACAATTATTAATGATTTAATAAGTAAACCAAACATGATAGAAAAAAATTGTTACTGGAAAGTTATAAGAATTATTGAGATGTAATTTTTAATGTTATAAATTTTGGAGAGTTATTGTGCATACAAATACATACATTAAAAAAAATTCTGATTATTATCTTCTGACAATAATTAACTCACTAAATTTTATATATTATACTACTCAAGGTAAAGTGGAATATTAATTTTTTCTTGCTTAAATATTTTATTTTAAATCTCTTACAGCTAAATAAATTGTGATAAATAGTAAACTACTGTTAATAGTTTATTATTAGAAATGTACTTCTTAATTAATGTGGTCTCAAAAAGTTAAGGAATAGTCAGTTTTATGTTCCTAATTTAAAAATGATTTAATGTAGAAACACGAAATTTGGATTATGTGCACAAAACAGGTATGCATTAATTGCAATGTAGAAGCTTACATAAGATAAATGCATAAATAATTTACAAAAAAAATGTTTAAAAAGTTCATTTTTGGAATATTTAGTTTTATGTGGTAAAATGTCATTGAAACAACAAAAAAGAGTTTTAGTAAGGAATATTCCCACTCCTGGCTTCAATGCATTGATTGTATCAACTTTACATACTTTCAATTAAGCTGTTACCAAAATGAGAAACAAAGGCCAGGCATGTTATAAGCTGTTTCCAGCTCTCCTACAAACTTTGGAGGTTGACCTAAATCAGCAACCTATCTGTCAAGATAGTCCCACAGATGCTCTATGGAATTCAGGTCTGGTGATAAAACTGACCATTCCATTCTCTCCAAACCCTCAAGGTATTCCTCAATAACTATAAGTCGATGACATCGTGCATTATCATTCATCAGAATGAATTCTTTGCCAATTGTACTGACATATGAGCAGACATATAGAAAAAAGAGTTTTCTATATGTCTGCCCTGTCCCTATTCCTTAAAGCACATTGTCAATAAATGAGTGGAAAATGATAACAGTAAATTTAATGCTTCTGTGCAAAAGGGAATTAAGTGTTTTCTTAAAAAAGATGTGTTTGTGACTGTCATGTTTATGCAAAAGCCACACTGTTATTCTAGTCAGGAATTTATGATACAGGTGTTCCAGATAGTGAGAATTGTTAGCAGACTTGTTACAAGTTTTGCATGGCTCCCTCATTCTCTACATCTTACATCAATAGATGTTTGTCTATGTAGATGTTCAAAGTCACAGGTGTACTGAATTTGTCTATCCAATCTTTTGGAATTAAACGGTGCAATCTGCTGAGAGCTGTCGTGCATACAGCTAAACATGCTGCTTCTGCTGTAGCTAGATGTGTGACATACTTGCAATCTGTTATCACCTGTGCTATATGGACGCATAGAACATATATTTTCTGATATGTTTAAAAGATACAATTATTCAGTACATCAGGGCTTAGCCATCAACAAAGTGTATTTTCCCTAATAGTATGGGAGAAATGAATCTAGGGTTATTTATTAAATGATTTACTTTATGAAATAATAACTTTCTCATTTAAGTTTCAAACCAGTGCATTCAAGCCATTTAAAATGTAGGATGAACTGACATCTTGCTTTGATAGTGTATCTTAAAATAGTAAAGGGCAGTAATGACATTTCAATACTTAACATTTTATAGGTTATAAAGATCAGATCTATTTAATTATAATGAGTAAAAAATTAAATTTATAAAGTTAACATTAGAAGTGCTTTTAATTATTTAATCTAATTAAGTTCTATATATTCTTATAAACTAGTTTAATCCAAAATAATTTAATATTGAAAAATTACTGAAAAACTCAGATTTTGAAAAGAAGTCTCCTATTCGAGTAAATTTATTAAAATGATATTATTTATGTAACTTCAACAGCTTCCGATTTGAGCTTATTTTCTAAAATATCTTCAAATCTAACAAAACAAAATATACTATTTGTAAAATTCATTTTAAATGGTTAATACGAAAGGATTAGATGAATCATCACAATTTATTAGCTGAATGATAAGTCTCTTGCTTAATGTAATTCTTAGTTCAATATCTTTGTAATGTCATGCCTTGATTATACCGTATAAAAATTATCTCTTAATTTTTCCTTATCTACTTAGCAATATTTTCTTAAAAATTAACTTTAACAAAAAAAGAAAGGTTTGTGTTGAAATAAATAAATGTATTAAAAAATTAAATCATTTTTTTTTCTAGATCTTCATATGCTGATATGTTGCATGATACAGAAAGGGTAACAATATTTCATATATCTATTTTCTTGTGTTCTGCAGAACCATTTATCTTTTATAATTCTTTAACAATTATACTTTATTTTTATTTCTTTTAAATATATTTTTTAAGAGTTTTTAATAACTTTGATCAGAATATAACACTAATAGGGAGATTAATGTTATTATATTTATTTATCTTTACAAATATGTGTGACTATGTTTTTACAAAATAAAATTACTAATTAAATTCATAAAAGTTACAAATTTGAATAATTTTTAATGAAACAAGTTGTAATTTTAAAAACTTCTTATATGAACTTAATTATTTTTAAAATTTAAAATAGTCTTTTCAATTTTTATTATGTATTGTTCCTATGTGTTGAATTAAAAACAATATTTAATGTATCTGTGAATTATTTTTAAATAAATTCAAAAAAAGCTAAGTGAGAGACAGTTTAAAATTTTTGTTTTATGTTCTCTTAAAAAATTAAGGAAAGTTAATTTAAAAATTAATGAAATATTTTATTTATTAACTTAGTAAAATATCCTATTCAGTAACTTAAGAATTATTTGGATAAATTTCATTATTTTCTTTATATATGTTTAATGTACTCTATTTTATTTATTTATTGTTAATATTTTATTTATTAAGATGAGAACTTTTATTTGTTATGATTGTATTTATTATATATTATACTGTGCTGCTGTATAAAAAAAAGTTAATATTTTGAAAAACTTTTTTTTAGAATCAAAAATACCATGTTGCCATAAAAAAAGCTATTAAAACTATAAAAGAACAAGGACGATTAGCAAAAGTTTTAGACATTGGAACGGGAACAGGTCTTTTGTCAATGATGGCTGCTAGTGCAGAAGCTGATAGCATTACTGCTTGTGAAGTAATTTTTGATTTAAATGAAACCATCTTTGAAAACTATTTAATTTTTAAATTGTTGAAGTAATATCTTCATTAATTACTGTTTCTTTTTTTTTTTTTCCCCTTTAGATGTTTACTCCTGTTGCAAAATGTGCTGAAGAAGTGATTAAAGCAAATGGATTTGCGAGTAAAATTCATCTTGTTCAAAAACATTCAACCAAGTTAACAGTTGGAAAAGGTTTGTGATTTGTATTTCAAAATTTCTCACAAATCATAATTTATTAAATCTGATGCTCTCAAAATTGATAAATATAAATTTTTCTTGGTCTTATAGATATTATTGATTAGAAATATTTCTAATGGAACAATTAATAATCTGTTGAAATCTGAATTTCATGCAATTTTTCCCCAACTTTAATTTGTCATCGTTTACTCCTTTGCTAAATTATTTGTATTTCTTTTCTTTTCTTTTTTTTTTTCCTTAAATTTTCTTGTGTAATATTGAAAAACTAAAGGCTATTAATTTTGCTCAATACTAAAGATTGCAATCTTTACCAAAATTATTTAATGATAATTTTAGATTTAAATTTTTAATCATTTGTTTAATTTTCTTGTAATTTGCTAAATCATAATAAAATCTAATGATAAAGAATGAAAATTTTAAAGCATTTTTCTTTTATTTGAAAAATTGTAATGATAAATGAAAATGTGCATTAACTTTTTAATTCATTAAGCATGATTCAAATTCAGTAAATAAACATTACATTTTAATTTAACTAATGCTGTACATAAAGCTATAAAATGTTAATTTCAATTTCACTTAATAATACTACATTTTGCTTACAAAGTGTCACACTTCTGTATTTTATCTAGAAGAATCTGCTTTAGATTTTTTTTTATTATTTTACCATTAACGTGTATTAATTTTTTTTAATTCATGAAACCATTTTTAATTTTTTGTGTGTTTCTATCAGTAGAAAAATATGTCGATATAAAGATCTTTAAACTGCTAGAAAATGTTTAATCTAAAATGTAAGTTCTCTTTTAGATGATTAAATCTTTAATTTTTTGCATCAATTATCTTAATTGAAAATTGTATTGGATTCAATAATTGGAAGAATTACAAATGCTTTAAATAATGTTATGGTTAGTTTTTGTGAACATGAAAAATACCCATTTTTATTTAATTCTTATTTTACAATTAATTTAGTTTGTAATGACTTATGTCTAATCTCTGTTTCACATTATTATAAAAACATATATTTAAATAATTGAATCCTTGATATGTTTTGTGAAAAAAATTTTATTATATTGTTTTGCATTTTATAGTTTCAAAAGAAGTTTTATAGTTGAAAAATGAAAAATGTTCATTATTTCATCATGGAATTTCAAAAAAGACTGAAACTGGAATCCATTATTTACAAATTTTTATATACCAAGTATTAGTTAATAAAAAGCTGTTTATTTTGCTGAAAAAATTAATTGTTCTACAATTTTTTAAACCAGAAAAATAGAACTAATTTATGAAAATTTACATTTTCTGTGATGTAAAATGTAATTTAAAAAAATCTGTTTTCTTTGATATTGTAAGTAAAATCAGATAAAATCAAAATCAGATCTTGTAAAAATAAGGAAGATTCTTTTGCAGAAATTAAAATATCACTCATGGAGTTATCTCTCCTAAAATTAGCAATTTTGCAAATATGTTTCGTAATTATAGAAAGTTTTAAATTATGCTATCATACTTTTAAAATGTTTTTCTTTAATTTTGTTTCTATCTGATTAAGTTAAATTCATTCTGCATTTTGAAATTTTGAAACAAATATTTAATTTTTCAGATGGGGATATGAAAGAGAAAGCAAATATCTTGGTTGCTGAAGTATTTGATACTGAACTAATTGGGGAAGGATCTCTAAAAACATTTCATCATGCTGTGAAGCATTTATTAGAAGTGAGTAATTAAGATCCGAAACAAGTTTGTACTGCATTCTTAATAATTTCTTATTTGTATTTAGTCAAAAGATTTGCTATCACTATTTTGTACTGATTATGTAGATCTATTTCAAATATAAGAAATAATTATATCTGTGGGGAAGGGGATGATTTTTTGAAAAATCAGCAGTTTTCTTAAAATTTTGTTTTTACATTTTGCTTTTGAAGAGAATAGTTTAAATATAAGATTACAATTTCCAATTTCCATTGAATAAAAAATTTACAATTTTTTCTGAATTCGAAAATATGATTTATTAATTTAATTGTAAATCTTCCCTTTAATTTATCCTGTAAATAATAATTCAAATCTGAATTGGGTTTTAATTTATTTACTTTACAAAATTAATGTTATGAATTTTTTCCAGGCTGATTCTATAGTGATACCTTCAGCTGCAGCTGTATATGTTCAAATTATTGAGTCAGACATGATCTCAAAATGGAATAAGCTTTCACCAGTTGTTATAGGACCTGATAAAATTATTGTACCACCACAGAATGTAACTACTTGTCCAGGATCAGCTGCAGTACATGATGTACAAATGTCCCAAATACCTGAAGATAAATTTAAAATTTTGACTGAACCAATCTGTGTATTTGAGTAAGATTTCATTTTTTGTTTGTTCATTTAAACTGTTCAATGTCTACATGCAGGATTTATTTTCCCAATATAAATAAATATTTTCAGTAACAAAAATATTCTTGCATATAAAGACAAAGTATGTTTTCATGTAATTTTTATTTTTTTTAACTAGTGTTTTTTTAGTGATATATACTATTAGAGAATTAAAATTTGTTTAACCGACAATAGAATGGATTAAGTTTGCTAACCAGTAAAAATATTTTACAATTAAGCTAGATAGATTTGAAGTATCTAATTACCTCATATTTTTTCAAGGAATTAAAAGAAATCTCTTTAAATTGTTATACTATGCTAAATTTTAAGTATCGCTTCATGATTTTATAATACAGATAAGTAAATATTGATTTTTATCATGTACGAGCAGGAAGAGAATATGATTAAATAATGATATTAAGGTTGAATAATTTATTTCATTTATAAATAAGTTATGTTGTTTATTATACTTTTTTCTTTTTTGCAATTAAAATATGTTTATTAATTCTTCAAAAATGTTGTGTGTTAAATGTTTATAATAATTGTTAGTGATAGTCCAATAAAATTTTGTGTAAATACTGTATGCATTCTTAGATGATATTTAATAATTTCTGGAATTTTCATGTATTCCCTTGCTAAAAGTATATTTCTTTTTCCTTTTTTTATGCAATCATTTTGAAGTAGTTGTCAAAAATAATTACAATTTAATCTGACTTTACTTCAAATTTTCCTGCTTAATCTAATTTTTCAAAAAACTAATAAAGAGATAATGGAAAGCTGCATAGAAATTTAATAAGGAAATGACTTATTCACAGGTGCTTACTTTATTTTGTCACCTGTAGATCTAGTGCAAGGTTAATTAACATTGTCTGTTGTTATATTAATGACCAAATTTTATTTTTAATGTATGACATATCGTTAATTTAAATTATTAATGTAATCATTAAGATTACTTTACGTAAAAATCATATTTATTCTTTAATATATATGCTTTTAAGAGCAATATTTTAATATTCATTCAAATTCAATATTCATCTTGCTGTTTACTACTTCTGTTTTATAACCTTTCTTTATTATGAAATGAAAATATCTTAATCGTTTTGTAACATTTTATTTCCCTAGACAAGTTTTTAGCATTTTTTGTTTATATTAAAGATATATTTTCATATTTTGTTATAGAATGTGTTTATAATAAGCTTTAATTTTCCCTTATATTTAATAAAAAATATATATCTTATTTTTTATGTTAATTAATTTTTCTTTATGAATTCACAGGAAGAAAGTAAAAGCTTGTAATTCTTTGTTGCATGTTAGGCTCATTTCTGGTTGTTTTAAATGATTACTAATTACAGCTTTTTTTCATTATAATTTCTAATTCAGATTAATAAATGTTTAACTATTATTTTTAAATTTTGTTAAATAATTACCAAATTATTTTGGTGTTCTTTTTAACAAAATGTTTTTAATATTTTGGAAACAATGCAAGTTTTAATTTAATGCAAATTACGTGAGCCATGCAAGAGCTATTTTTGATTAATTTTTGTGACTAAAACTGGGTAAACAGGCTATATGCCAACAACTGTGTCAATCCTCCTATCCTGAAAACAGTTATGCAATTTAGCATTAAAATTCCAAATGTTTTCAAGAAAATTTAAATTTTTCTGAAATTTAAAAGTATTTATTATTTTAGGATATTTTCAATCTTGTAAATCTAATTTCATTTATGCATTTATTTGGTATTTTAATTATAGCTATTCTGTCAATCTTAACTGCTATCAACTATAATTGTTTAATACCTCACTGTCAAAATCATACATAATATTTAATTTTTATTCAGATAAAATGTTTTACCTTTGAATCCTGTTATGAAAAATTAGCATATGCTATTATTTAATATTTCTCTTGTGATATAAAATTTAAAAAACATTATGATTGATTATGAACAAAAATTATAAAAGTTTGTGATTATAAAAATATAAGTAAATAAAGAATTCATTAAATTATGAATTTGATGAACTTATAGGTTTGATTTCACTGGAAAGAAGTCAATTGAATTTAATGAAACATTTATAAAGCAAGTTCCTATTGCACAGTCAGGAAATTGTGAAGTAGTGTTTATGTGGTGGGTGTTAAAAATGGATATGGATGGAGGAATTTTTTTAAATAATGGTCCTAAATGGGTTCAACCTGATCCTAACAAGACTCAGGTAAGTTCGTAAAAATTATTATTTGTTTGAGTTGAATTATTTAAAGGATGTTATTTAATTTTTAATCCTTAAAATGTGTTTTAAGAAAATATATTTTAAATTTTATTTCAAACAAATTAATTATATGGGTACGTTAGAAGTTTTAGATAAAATATTCTCACATAAGCAATCTCAAATTTAAAAATGTTAGAATCTAAAAAGTTCTGAATAAATTAAAAGTACTTGACTAATAAAATAATGGTATGTAATCAATTATATTTTACTTAAAACTTCTCTGTATTTGTTAATTCAGTTTTTAAATTTTTAAGATTTTCAAACTTTTTCCCCCTTTTCTCATTGTAAAGACATAGTTTTATTTATTTTAACTATTTAGAATTCCAAACTGACAAGTCTGTATATAAGTTTGATTCACATTTCAGGTTCACATTAAATATATAAAAATCTCACTCATTATTATTAGTTCAATTGATAGATAAGTGATTAGTTTTTTGGCTTTTAGTTCTACAGTTTGTGAGTTCCATACCTATATTGTCTGAGCAGGTGGCTGTTGTGGTTTTTAAATGTTAAGTCCCAGTTGAATTTGCTCTTGTGTGCAAAACTTAAATAACAACATAAATTTTAAGTAGGTAGCTATGAAATTAGAGAATAGTTCCTACAATTAGTGCAATTTATACATTTCACTGAAAAGATCATGCATATGAAATTGCTAGGAATAAAATCACATGTGACATGAGTTAATTCTAAATGCTCATGTTATTAGCGATAGCAATAAAAAATAGGGATACAATTATAGCTCATGCTGCAAGTGCAAAAGTTCTTTCATGAAATATGGCTTGGAGAAATCATTTGTTTGACTTCATAGGTGGGAAAATGTTCAGAAAGCTGGAGGAGGTGTAATTGGATCAATATAATTGAAAAGTTCAGACTCAACAACTGTGTCATTTTGCATGCTTGAAAGCATTCCAGACCATAAGTACAATTCTTAGGAAAGATGATAATATGCACCTTTAAAAAACAACTGTAGTGGATCAATGATATATTGTCCTGCAAGTGTAAACAGCCTGAAACCATTCATATAGCATCAATGTTCAACAACTGTATAAAGCAATGGTTGCATGTCAAAAATGCAAATTAAATGCACAAATTGGCTTATTCACCTGCCAGCAGCATTTTATTTGTAAGTTGTCCATTTGGAGCAACAGCTTAGAGTGGTGCCAAGAGGAGGAAAACTGGAAGTTTTATCAATGGATTCATGCCTACTTTACAAATGCTGATTTCAGTACCACAAACGTTTCTCAATTCCAGTTGATTTGGAAAGAGATCAAGACACAGTAATATCTCAAAAAGAGGTCACTATTGTTATCCTGAGGTTGTCTAGCCGACTCAGTTCCTTGTTTTTGATAGGTTTTGTAACCAGAGATTTCTATTGTAAGGAGGTGATCCTTCCCTTAATGTGTCCATTCCAATGTGCCATTGGAGCAGATTTCATGGATAATAATGCACTGTTACACTGGACTCTTGCTATTCAGCAAATTGGGGAATGAAAGATATCACTTTAATAGATTGGTCTGTGTACTCCCAGTATTTAAATTTTACATAATATATGTAGGATACTTTGTAAAGATGGAAAGATTTATGGAACGCCCAACAATTGAAACATGTTGATTGAATAATGGGCACTCGTACTTCAAGTATTTTGGCCAATCTGGTGCTGTGTGTGGAAAAATGGTACAAAGCAATTATTGCTTCAAGGGGAAATAACATGCATGCAGTGTGAAGATAATAACCCCTTTAGGAAGACACTTTGTTGCTCTTGTACAGACAATCGTGTAATGATTCAATGTATTTGATAAAGACTTTTTTGTTTGATTCCACACTATATATTTAATATTTATTTTTGCTTAACTATGTTTTCATCATCATTTTAATGCACAATAGTGTCTCATTTCGGAATTTTTTGTATTGCTTTAGTTTTGTGCACCTGTATATCATTGAATGACAAAAAACTAAAGAACTATCTATGAACTTTATTAAATAAATTTATTTAAATACAATTTTTGCTCACTTTTTTAAATCATATTTTGTAATCAATGTGTAATCATAATATTAAATTAAATGTTCATTCTTTATTTAAGTGGAGAGATCACTGGATGCAAGCTATTTATTATTTACCTGAAAGTGTCACTGTAACAGAAGGGGATAAGATTACACTTACAGCATACCATGATGAATACAGCCTATGGTTTGCTATTCCTAAGTATTAATAATATTTCTTGCTCCATGCATGTTTGTTGTCAATTATAAAATTATTGAAATTTATCAAATTAATAAAATCATAAGTATTGATTATTAATACAAATATCTTTCCTGTCAAGTAATTATAACAGGATGGAATGTCGTTAGCTTAAAGTGTACTTTTGTAAATATCTGTTTGATTGTGTAGAAAAGATTAAACGTAAATATCTTACACTAATTAATATAATTAATTCTAAATAATTTTAAAATATTTCATGAAATTAAGATTTTAATTTATTTTCTACGTATAAATATTTTTTATTTATTAATCACTTAATAAGAAAAAGAAATAATTATTAATTAATCTCTTGTTTTAATTTTGAAATTGAAAGAGCTGTCATTAAAATTTTAAAAATGTAGATTCTTTAACATGAGTAATAAGTTTATTTAAACAATTAACTAGCTCTAATGCCATTACATATGTACTCAGCTGACCCATAACTGAATGATTAGCGTTCCTGATTCCTTAGGCTGTTGGTCACAGGTTTGAAACCTAATTCGGAAATATCTGTTTCTTTCTCCCAGTGTTTCTCTGTCCTTTCTTCTGAGATGATGTATGATAGTGGCTCAAACCATAAACAAGTTTGTGGTGGTATGTCATTTGTAATGCTACTCACTTCATTGACTTGGTTCACAGGTGCCCACCAGGTAATGATAAATAAATAGCAATTTTAGCCTTGTTGTGGTGAAGAGTTAGTTACACAATGTCCACCATTACTTTATATATATATATATGTGTGTGTGTACTCAAATTCAATAGCACATCCATATGGAAATATTCAATAGCAGTCCATATGGGGCATAGACCTGCTATGCCTTTATTGGTCATTTTCTTGATGGAGCCTTGGGTGCAAAGTTTATGTTCCAGTTAGGTAGGTAGTCAGTCAAATACGAAACCCCAGTGCTTAGTTCTCAATCATTCTTTGCACTCAGTTTTATCAACCCTCTGAAGGGATAAGACTGAATTGATCTTGTCCAGCCTGGAAATCAGACCTACAACTTGGAAGTGCAAAGCTCTATCACTGAACTTCATTTCATATATAACATTTATTATAAAATAATTTTTCCCTGAATGATTATGTTAATCTTTGCATCTAATGCATTTCAAATTACTAACTTTTTCAAATTTATTTAAAGTAAATTTATTCCTTTGTGTGCATAAATGACATGCTTGTTTTCTGCCAAATTGCAAGTAAAGTTGTATAATTTTTTTTGTATTAATATGGCAGTTTGTATTATCTCCCTTGTATTAGTATGCAATTTTCATAGAGAATCTTATGTATGCATATTTCACACAGCATTTTAAACCTGGCACTACTTTAATAAGGTATTGCTAGTTTATTATGAGTTACTTTCATCATAATTAATCTGATTTTTGCAAATCATTTGACCTTAAAGGACAACTTTTTCTTTAAAATGAGATGTAAATTATTTAGAATATTGTAACTAATGGGGGCTCTCTTAAATTTTTAATATTTTCTTATACAGGTAGTGCAATATTTGTTTTTATAATTTATCAGTTAATAATGTTGCTAAATATTGAAAATTGAACATGGTAGTATACAAATTCTATAATGGTTACCATTTAAAAAAATACTTTATGACACATATATGCATTCTTAATTATATATATAACCATTTGATTATCATAATATATTGTTTAAAAAGTTTTTCCGGCTGGGGGGTGAAGGACAATTTTTGTATAATGAATAAATATTTTATATATTGGCCATTCTGGTCCAACACCTTTTGCCATCTTTCTGGTTTGAGCATGATTACAAGCTTATAAAATATTTGGTCTTTGCTGGCAAAAAACTGATCCAATTGAGTTTTGACATCTTTATTTGAAGTAAAAGTTTTACCATCAAAATTAATTTTGCAATTACCAGAACAAATAATAATCCAAAACAGCCAGGTCCAGAGAATATGCTAGGTGTGCCAGTGTATTCAAGCTGTAAAATCTTTTGTCAGTTGATGAAACATGTATGAGGCATCAGTTTATCTTGGTGGAACACTTCTAAATTACTGTTAATTAGTTCTGGCCTTTTGTCCAGCTTATGACATTAAACTTTCAAATTAATTGCTGTGTTATCTAGTAAAAGCTTTAATAAAATTCTTTTAAAATCCCTCTAAACCGACAGCATTATTTTTTTTAATGTACGTTGGCTTTTAAAATATTTTGAGCCAGTACATCCTTTTGCCCCATGATCTCTTGCATTTGACATTATTTTGTGCAACTAATTTTTCTTCCCCAGTAATGATGTGCTTCAAAAATGGATAATTTTCTGTGGTGTTTGAGAAACAAATCTCATACATCAGATCAACGACACAAGTTTCTCTATGTGAGAACATGGGGAACCTATATATTGAGGTTAAACTCAGGCCTTTCAAGTGGTCATAAATAGTTGAATTTGATAAATTTAATCTCACACCTATCTCACATATTTTTATTTGCCAATTTGCATTAACTATTCCTTTATCAGCTTCAACCAATCTTCCAGAACATAGTGCATTTTTTACATCAAAATTGCCAAATTGAAATTTTGCAAACCAGTCCTGGCACTGGCGTACTGTCAACACATCTTCTCTATATACATTGGTTAATTTCTTTTTTGCCTAAACAGCATTTTTACCTTTTCTATAGTAAACTAGTAAAACATGACAAAGCAGCTTAAGTGTGAAGTTGGGTTCTAAAAAAGCAATTAAATCCTTTGTCAGGAAAAAACAAAATTACTTTACAAACAACCCAATATATATTAAATGAAAATTTATTTCATAATAAAAAATTTTTATATACTCATTAATGATACATTTATATTTATAGAGCAAGTAATAAAAAGATTGCTGATAGTCCAACATGTAATTGCCATGTTCATATAACTGACTCACATGCAAGAATAGGTATGAAGAATGATGTTTCTCTCAACAATTCTTACATCTCAATGCTGAAACAGGTTCATAATTTTAAATCTTAAATAGTGAAATGTATTTATATTTCAATATATTTGTAATAATTCTCTTTGCTATGAAACTATAAACATATGTTAAATTAATGAAAAGTTATCTTCTAAACCCTTGATTGTTATTCCATACTTTTAAGGAAATTTGTATGTTTAGATTCAAAAAAATTGTAGAATTATGGTAAAAAAAAGTAATTTTTAATTGGATTATAAAGAATTAAAAAAAAAAGAACTTACACAAAATAATTTAGTTATATGACATTGTGAAATTTCTAATAGACTATTTTGTTGTTAATTTGTGTATTGAAATTCTTATGTCAATGGTAAATAATAAACTAAATTGAAATGTACGTAATAACATTAAATTGTATTTATCTTAAGACCACATTAACTTTGAACTGTTTGAAATGAATTCCTAATTTGTAACACAAATGTAATATGTTTTAAAATCATATTTGCTTTCTATAAAATCAAAAAATGGACTGTTGATTTGTCAGTATTAAAGGTGGGGAATGTGTCTTTTATTAGGAGTAGTTGAACTACATTCTTTGCATAGCAAAATTTTTTTTAACCTTTTTAAAGAAAGAAAAAACAAGTTATTTCAATTGTTTCTCTTTCTTCTTAAGTTTTTTTTTCTCTCTCTCAAGCTATGCTGTCAACTGAAAAATTATTGGTCTGACCTTAAATTCAACAGATTGGGGTTTTAATTCAAGTATAGATATTTTACTTTAAACCATAAAGTTTGGCTTAATTAGGTTTTGCGAAAAAAATAATTATAAAGCAGTAAGTCAATCCTTACTTTCAAATGTTTTTCTACTTCTCAACAATAAATGGATAATAAAAAACTACTTTTTCATTATCCAATTGTACTTCTAGAAGGTAATATTCAAATATGTATAGATTAATATTATGTAAAAACTGTATTGATTTTACAAGCATAAAATGACAATCATATATATGTATATTGAAAATATTTTAAAAATTATACCAAATAATTCAATAGTGTTATCTTTATTTGCATCAAAAATTTTTCATTATTGTTTTACATCAAAATTATTTCTTATAAAATCTCAGAATTTTATTTTAAAAAAAATACAAAAATATAGAAAATAATTTATTTGTATTAATGTATGTTTGTGTATGCACTTTTTCTTAGCAGTAAATTAATATATTCTTGAAATTTAAAAAATTATATTATAACAAAAATATAAGAAATTTAATTGAAATTCATAAAATAATTCTTGTATTGTAGGTTATTTCTCCTTCTTCCGTGTGTTTATGTATAAGTGATGGCTCTCTTCTACCATTAATGGCAGCAAAATTAGGAGCACAAAAAGTACGCATTTAAAACATTTTTAGTTCTATTAGTGTGTGTGTGTGTCTATATGTACACAAATTGCTTGACTAATCATAAGTAACCTCCTAAATTTAACATATTAATAATGATAAAAGTGTTCTTGAATTCTGTGAGACAAATAAAAGTTAATTTTTGAACTTTGTTTACAACTTCAATAAAAGTAATATAAGCAATAGCATGAGCATATTGCTTTTAAGTATATATAATATGATATAACTTCTACAAAAAATAAAATAAATAAATAAGAAATATATTATTGTTTAAAAATAATTATATTTTTTTAATATTGTGAGCCATTTTTGTTTTGAAAGCCAGCATTCCACTTGCATAGAAATCAAAATCACTTATTAATTAAGTGAATGTAATAAATAATCTATCTATGAGAACAATATATAATTGGATTTTTAAAAACCCAAAAGCTAAAATTCTTTACCAATGCTTAATAGTTATTTGAAATTATAATATGTTTTTAATTGAATTTGAGTTAGTAACAATGTAAGTTTATAGGAATTACAAAAGTTTATATTATTTATAAGTTACTTATGATCATAAATATAATGCAAAATAAAATTCAAAAATTGAAAAGAGTTAAAATACATAATTTATAAAAGGAACACTGTTCATATGCTTTAAAAAAGAAAACTAAGCTTTGAAATTCCCATGTTTGTCACTTTTAAAATTAAGATTTTTTCATTATTTTAATTGCCCACAAATAAATCACTAAAAAATTATTTTCACATAATTTTTATTTAAAAACTTCTTTTACGTTTGCAACACTTAATTTTTTTTAATTTTATGAGTACTAATACAGATGATTTATTTAATTAAAATCTGTTTTATTATTTATTTACTTTTTTTTTTGCATTATCAATATGGATGCTAAACAATGCGTGATTCTTGAATGATATTTAAATGGAAATTGTGGGGGAAAAAAATTTTTACTTTTTAGAAACATTTTAACATGTCAAAAAAATTACTTAAAAGAACTTCATAAGCAAAATGGTAAAATCTTATTATACAAATAAAAGATTTGATAAAATGTGCTCGCGAAAGAATTTGTGAAAATCCTATGCAATCTGCCAGGAAAATTTCACAAGGCTTAAATTTGAAAAATACAAAAGGCTAGTGGAAAGATGCTCCTATTGAAATCATATTATTGAATGAGAAATTATTTTTGCAACAAGCATCTGGTAGTAAACAAAGTAATAGAATTCATACAAAATCAATGTAGAATATGCTTTCAACTAGAAAAACTCATCAGAAGTTCCAAAAAGCATATTTTCAGTAAGGGTTTGGGATCCTGTAAGTAAGAGAGGAAAACTGCCTTTTTTATTGTTAAGGTATTAAATTTGACAAAAAAAAATACTATTTTTAAAAAAATATTGAAATCTCATGATTAAAGATTGTTTAATCATACGATATTTCAATATTTTATTATAATATATAAATATAATGATAAAAAATATTGTTTAAAATTTATTCATTCACATTTAAACAAGATTCAACATGCCCTGAAAGCCAAGATTGTTCAACTGCAATGCAAACAGAATTCCATCCTTTGCTACTACAGAAAAATGGCCTGCCACAGAAGAAATCCTAATCTCAAGCCACTGGACTATTTTATATAGGAATATGCGCGAAATAAATTGAAAAATCGAAAGAAAATGTCTGCAATTAAACTAAAAAATTTAATACTGTAGAAATCATTAAATATTGAACAACTATGATTTTACTTTTATTTAACAATTATTTTATTTATATAGAAAAACTTGCTTTATTGTAATAATTTTAAACAATCATTTATTGGTGGTCAGCACCCTGTACTTAAATTAAATTTTAAAATGTCATGCTTTTAATTAAAAATGAGCTTCTCTTTTAAATAAAATAAATCAAGAAAAGCATGTGTTATAGAAACTACCAACACAAAAAAATGTGAAAAGAATGTGTAATTAGATTGTCTTATTTTTTTATTTGCTCTTAGAATGCCTTTTTCACAGTGCTTTGTGCACCATTAACTTGTTGTGCTTTATAAGATATTTTATTTTTTACAAAAAAATTTAAACAAGTTTTAACATATACATTTTATATGGATTTTTTTTTCATGTATTTTAAAAATTTTAACTTTAATTATAATAGGTTTTCACCATTGAATCCAGCAATTTTCATTATAATATGATGAAATCATATGTAGAAGCTAATGGGTTGTCTGACATCATTCATATTATCACAAAAGAACCTACTGACCTTAATGAAACTGATCTTGATATGTCAAAGGTATGTGTTAAAAATTATTTCACTGTACTGTATGTATAATTTTGCTATAATTTCAGAAAAGATCTTTCATAGTATAATAATTTTTAAATTAGATACATTTAATTTCATTGTTATACAAATACTTTTGTTATAATTTATTTGCTGGTATCTTAGTAATATCCATTGTGACTTCTTATTTGAAAAATATTTTCAATAAATTGAAATTAATCTTATTGTAGATATTGTAGAAACTATTGTTACACATACATATAGACATATATATATATGTATGTCTAGTCCTTTTTTTTTAATAATTAAGTTTAATTTAAAGATAAAATAAAAATAAAATATAAACTTAAAAATTTAGAAGTTTTTGGAAAAGAAACTGCCAAGTTTGTTTGTAGAATTTCGTTTATTGAAGGAAACCTTGTCCACACACAGATTACAATGAAAATGACTACACAGTATAATTTAAGCAATGAGTTGCAGTGAGCCACTGTTAGTATGACAATCACTAGCATAAGTCGCATCATGACTGTAGTAAAATAATTCTCATGCTTTATAAGTTTCTTTCTTTTTTTCTTTTAAGAATGGAGAACACAAACCTTTTTAATAATATGAGAATTCATTGTGATACTTGTATAAGTGTACAAGGTGCTTCTTTATTCACTCAACAGCCCCTTGTGGGACAAGGCCTTCTTCTAAATCTTTTTTCATTCTGATCTTGCTTTGGAAATAGACCTCCAGTTTTTGACCTTTATAATTCCAAAATCTTCATTGACACAGACGATCCATCTAAGTTGGTGCTTCTCTCTTGCCCTGGGGCAGATTGGTTTAGACTGAAAAACTTATAATATGCCTTTATCTTTTAATTTAAAAAACCAGTAAAGAGAGTGCAATAGTACTAATCAATAAATAGCATACCAAGTACACAAATGGTTTTTACCAAACCAGAATCGTTCTCATTTTCATATCATCAATCATTAAACTCCTGTCCAAATTTTAGCTAAACTAACAGCCCATATGTTAGTTCTTTAGCCTTAGATTCTACTATTTGAGGATTGAATTCCCACATTTTATAACATCAGTGTATTTGTAACAGCTTTGAATCATCTCTAAACTGTAGGCTTCTATCTAGTTAGTTTTTGTAAGCAAAAAATATTACTGTTAAACAAGGAACCAAACTAACTAAATTAAGGAAATTATTTTTACTGTTTCTTGTTTTATAGCATAAAGTATTAACTTCATACATTGAATTTTTTTTTCCAAATTATTTTATTTAGGGCCTTAATTTTGGACACCTTTATATTGATGTATTATAGAAAAAGACCACTAAAATAAATGTCGTTATTTTTACTTAATTAGAATAACTAAAATAAAAAAAAATTGCAGGATGCTATAGTAAAAATGATTTGCTTTATCGATTTATAATAAGCAAATTAAACCAGTACTTAATGAAAATAATAATTTGAATAGCTCATTTCAGTGATTTAATATTCATAACTAAAATTATATTTTTATTGTTTGCAAAAAATTTTTAAGATTACAGTAATAAAGAAGTGTAAACTCACCATTAAGAAGAAAATTAATAATTTTCGGAAACATATTGATAAACTGTTGTTTTGACACTGAATCCTATATATCTTAATAGTTAGAGATCGTTCTGTGCTGTTTGAATATCTACCAGAAAGTGCATTCCAGAAAGATGTTTCTCTAGATTGTGTATCTTTTAATTGTCGAAAAAGAAGAAACCTTAAAACTGCCAAACATTCATCCTTCATAGACATGTATACAGAAAGGAGAAATGGAATTTTCATCTTCTAGTGTAATTCAGATCAAGATTTAAATCTTCCGTTGTAAACAATATGATTCTACTTATGTGAGTCTTTGGAAGGAAAATTTTAACATAATGTAACTTGACAATCAGAAGCTATTATAAAGATTTTCTAATATCTATTATATAGCTTTCCAAGAGGTCTACATAAATAGTAAACCTTGTTTATCTGTCTCAAGGAATAAAACTTGGCAATCACCTTGATAGGTGACCTTGCAGAAAACAGGTTTGTGATATTCACTTTCTGTTCAATGGCAGCTCTTTCCCTTGTTAGACATATTAATCCAAAAATGAAGTCTATAATTAATTTCTTTTTGAAGATTCATTAAAAGACAACTTGTTAGTAAATTAGAGAAATTGTAACATGGATTTGGGTTTATTTTGTTGATTTCCCTTTAACAAGTCTGAGGCTGTCATTATGAAAATGAAAGTGTCTAGGATCATCGTTGATCTCTACTAGTGTGAAAAAAGTGTGCTATCCAAAATTTTTGATCTTATCACTGTGTGAACCATAATTTAACATAGAATTTTTCTGCAATGATCAAGCTGGTTTCCAATTGATACATTCCACTGATTCGTGTATATGTCAACTTATAGAAATCTTTGCAAAAATTATTTTTGGGTATGTTGACATTATTTGTTTGAATTATTTTGTGTTTTTTATTAATATTACTGTGTCCATAAATTTTCATTTTAAAAATTTTATTGTACTAATTATCTGCTTTATCACATTATTAGCTTTCCCAATTTTTAAAAGAGATGAGGATTTACTATTTTATTTATAATAATTTTATTAAACTGCATTAAATTTTATTAATCTGAACATTTTTCTGAATAAAAAGTGTTTTTCTGGTGGTTTAAATAAATGCTATGTTTTTAACTGAAAGAAAAATCATTTTCTAACTCAAATAAAAATGTTGTATGCCTTCCATATGACGGAAAAACATTTTTCGAATTTTAAATAAAATGCATAAATATTTCCTCAAAAAAAATTTTTTTTCATGGTTTACAAAAATTTTTTATTTATTTTTTTATGAGCTATGGGTTGTAGAGTTTGAATAAAATATTATTTTCTTTGGAATTAAAAGCTTACAAGCGTTTTAAAATATGGTTTTTATATATAAATTGAAAAGCAATTAATGAACTTCTGAATAAGTTTGACTAATCTAAAAAACTTAAATCCAAATATTGAAATCTCTTATTTGTGTAATTTTCTGTGGTGAACAATAGTTTTTTCAAATATATCTTTTACTCTTCAAATATAATACCTGCAGGGATTTATTTGTTTTCTATATTTGAAATAGAAATTACTAACTATGGAGAATCTATACATTCAATGCAAGTAATTAGAGATAAATATTATTTTGATATCATTTAGCTAAATGTAAGTGTATATGCTAAATATAAATTTTATTAATATACTGATATATTATGTGTTCATACTACACATAACTACAAAGACTATTAAAATTAAGAAATGACCTATTTAATTTGCATTGTGTAAAATCTAAATCTTATAATTGTTATAAAAAGATAATTTTGAGTAAGTTAAATATGAAATTTAAGAGTAATAATTTATAAAAATTTGTACTGAATTTCATGATTAACAAAACTGAATTCTAAACTTTTATAAATAATTACTATATTTTCTTTTCATGTTACATTTTCATTTTCTGGATTAATAACTTATTCTTGATTAAGAAAATTGTGATTCAAAAAGTCTTTTTATATTTTTAGGTTAATGTTCTCTTAACTGAACCTTATTTTGTTAATTGTGTTCGCCCTTGGGAACTCATGAGGTTTGCGAATCTATGCTCACTTTTCAGACCATGTTTGAGTCATGATCTCAAAATTATACCTCAGAGAGGTCAATTGAATGCTATTGCAGTAGAGTTTTCTGATTTGTGGAAAATAAGAGCTCCTTTACATAATGTTGAAGGTTTCAATCTTGAGAAATTTGATGAAATGATTCAGGTAAATTATGTAAACCTTATGTTCTATATTTAGAGAATATTTTGTAATGTTGAAATTAGTTTTAACTATTAAAGCATTTAAACTTAGTAACTTTTATTGCGATAGTTTTGTTTACATTTTAGAATGCTATTCAACTGCAAAGTATTATAAAATGTTTCATAAATGTGTCAGTTTTATTATTAATTATTATTATTGTTATTAATTTTTTCATTGTCTGCAGGAAATAATTTAATTATTTGTATTTAACATTGAAGTACATTCTGAATCTTTTTTCTTGTTTATATATATATATTGAAAAACATGAAATTTTCACTAGTTTGTAAAATAAATTTTTCTTGAATATTATTAAGTTTTTAGATAATTTTATAATTAATGTTCCAATTCTTAAAATCTGCTGGAAGATAAATGAGATTAAGTGTCATTGTAATATAAAAGTTTTATTTAATAATTTTTCATGAGAAATTTATAAAAGCTTTTGCTTTCAAGATAAATTTTTCAAAAGTTAACTATTGAAAGGCAAAATAAACCACTTTCCTGAATTCCTCTGACGAAGCATCCCACATTAAGAAATGTGCAAGAATATTGAAAATTCATCTTCCATGAATCCAGAATATGTTGCAATTTAATTTTAAACTGAAAGTAATTGAAGTTATTTGTTATAACATGGCTATTAAGAGCACCGTCTAGAAGTCGGAAAAATTTGTATAGTCACAAGTTTAAAAATTCAATTGAAGTTTCATTGCAATCTTTTGTTGTACTTGAATAACAATAGATGAATAGAAAATAAAAACACCTTTATTACAATTCTTGTTGCTCTGGGTTTGTTTAATGTAAATTCATTATCCCTTGTGTGTAAAAATTAATTAGAAAAGTGAGCTGTTAGTAGTTAAAATTTTTGAATAATTTTGCTTTAAAAATTTAAAGAAATATTATGCCAGCGTTTGTGCAATGTTATCTGGCGCCCCCCCCCCTTTTTCGCTCAATTTTTGTGTAGGAGAAAGAAGTTTTAAAGAAAGCTTTTGTTGAAGTTTTTTTGGTTGATATAAGAGAAAAGATGATTTTTAAGGGAAACAAAAATGGATGGTGGAAAGCATACTAAAGTAGTATTTTAGAAGAGTGTTCTCTAGTGATTCAGTTCAATTTTCACATTAAATATTATGTATACATTTTGCATGACAACTATTAAAAATTAAATTTAACATGTCAAATGATTTTATAGTTTGGCAGATTTTTTCCAAAGTACATGAGGGGGAAGAAATGCGTACCAGCTGTGTAATTGGAAAATTTCAGAGGAAAAAAGTACAAATTTTTTCTGCTAATATACAAAAAAATGTATGTTTACAGCTGCTATGAATTCTATGATGTGGATTAAAACTAATTTTAAATGACCAGTGTAAATTTCTCAGTTTTTATCTCGAGGGTAAAATTTCGACCATTAAATAGGACAAAGTTCTCAGAGATCGAATGGGATCAGATCCAGTGGGATAAAGACTGAAGCTCCAGGAACTAATGTAGTATTAAAAATGTAAAAATTCTCAACATTTTACGAAAATAAATAAACATAAAATTTTAATTCATTATTTCAGGGACCCCTGCTTTCTTCCTAGCTCCTCCACTGGCTTTTTTTTATCTTTTGTCTTTATGTCAAATGCATTACTATGCTTAGCTGAAGAGTCTAGTCATTAAATAAACTATATGTATGTTAAGAATTTGGACTTTGACTATAAACTTCTGCAATCTTCTTCTCTGCAAAAGTGAAAAAAAGTATATGTATGTATTTTTCTTTTCCAGTGCATCAAAAATTTTCTTTAGCAACTACTCAATAAATATTAAGAACTGTGTTAATGATAAATAACACATGGCTTCCTAGACATATAGAAAATAACTATTGTATTGGTACTAGGTGCATAGAAGGGATATTTTGAGTAGTGTACATCTGCTTATGTAGTCAGTGGAAGTATGGTATTATTTGAACTTGCTCACAGCTTTTCGATTTTTTTTTTTTTTTTGAACCTAATGATTGATGAATGGGTGGCAAAATAATTGAGTGTTAAAAAAAAAAAAAGTTGAAGGTGCCATGCCCCTGATTTTAATCCGGTATAGCATTCAAGTTACATTGATTTTTCTTCCAGTGTAAGTGCACATCCCTTTGCACTAAAAAAGAGCTCTGTGCAGTCAGCTGATTAGTGTCCCTTTCTTGATCATCACTCAACTGCAAAAGTCTTGTGAATTGCTTCTGCTGTATTATGCTTATATTGCCCCTGTATTATGCCTATAGATTTTATTATTTTAATTATAAATTTTTGAAATACATATGTGAAATTTTTATGACTAATTATTTTGTGTGAATTTTTCTTAATTTATAACTTGTGATAAATATTTTATTTCATTACTACTTAAAGTTTACAAGTTTAATTTTGAAAATATGCGTTATGGCATTTTTTCACATTTGTAATGTTTCTTAACAAAATACCAAAAATGAAGTTTTTAATGTTGAAGTGACTGAATGAATTTCATTCCTGTTTATCATTAATTTTATGATTTCTGTTTTGTTTGTGGAATTGAATTTTTTAGATGTATGAGAAAAAGTAGAGAGAAACTCTTTCTTAATATCTTATGCTTTTATTATATTTTATACATTATTTAACTATAGAAATACCATATTTCTTAAAATTTTCACAATATTAAGGATTAATTTTTGATAAAAAAAAAATATGTCCATTGAACTTAACTTGCTTGTTTAGAGGGCAATTTCACTTGCTGATGCCTCAGTGGAGCCTCATCCTCTGTGGGAATATCCTTGCAAGCCATTAACTGACGTTTTTGACCTTGTAGAAGTTAAATTTCTAAAGGATGATTACAAAGACTTTATGAGAGTTTCTGGTAGAGTTCCTTTTACAAGGTAAATGAATATAAATGTATGAATATTTATAGTATCCACTAAATTCAGTAAATGATCAAATCATATAAAAGATTAAATTCAATTCTAAAAAGAATTTTTTTTCTTTACTTAGCTCTGGGACTATTAATGCAGTGGTCCTCTGGACAGATTATTATTATGGATCCACTAAAGTCACAACTGGACTCATCCAGCCTATTGTAAAAGATACTCCTATACAGTGGTATATGAACTGTCAACAGGGTGTCTATTTTATTCATCCTCCTGTATCAATAGAACCTAAAAACTATAATCTTGGTTTCAAGGTGGACTTTCAAACACCTGATTCTATATTCTCTTTTCAAGTCGAAGATATATGACAGTTACTGCATGAGAAGAGAAACTCTTGTACTTATCAGTAATATAAGGCATATGCTTTTATACATAATTATAAATGCATAGCTAAATAAAAATGTGTAACTATGACATACTTGTCAGCATTGTACAAAATTACACTTGAAATACATTTTCTAAAAGTGTGAGAACTATAAATTGTGGATTTATAATTTTTCACTCATGTTGTATGCATACATGTATATGTATGCATGTATAAATATTTTGATATAATTTTTCAGAATTATCACAAACATAGCTAAATTATCATGTAATTTATTTTCTATTTCCATAAATTAATGGAAAAATTAAATATTAAGTTGTCTTTATCAACTTGTTTGAAAAACATGTTGCTTTACTAAAAGCAATAGTCTTCCATTGTAAATTCTCTTTTTATGCTGTTAATATATTATATATAAATAGCTAATACACAAAATTTCAGTGTATTTGTCATAAAAAGTATTGAAGCTTTCTTATAATTTTTAATGTAAATTATTTTTTAGTTACTTGATTATTTGAAACAGCTTTCCATTGTTATTCAATTCAGTGACTCTTGATAAATTTTTAAGACTACAAAATTTATTTTAAATTTAGATTTCTACTACTAAAGAATCCATATAAAATTATTGACATTTTTTAAAGCTACATTTTAAAGTATAATTTTATCAATATAATTTTAAAAGCTTATAAGACATATAAAAAAAAAAATTATTTTTTTTTAACAACTGGAAAACCTAAGTATTTGATAAATATTTGTTGATCTTTCTGGAAAATTGTTTCAATGTTTTTCTGTGACTAAGATCAAGAACATTTTTATAAGCACATAAATAGTGTAGAGCTGTAGTAATTTATAGTAGGAAGGAATTATTTGATAATTCAATAAAACTGGTTGCCGCTTATTACAGGAAAGTGAGCTAGCCTAGATATGAATCAATATTATTAACATTATAGTGCATCATATATGCACAATAATTTAGGGAATTATCATTTGTCAGACAGACCATTTTTTGCATTTGAAATTAGATTACATTATCATATATGTTTCATTATATTTGTCATTAGTATGTATAACAACTTTTCTGCATTGATATTTACAGACACTTCCTTGATTCTACTGCATTTTTCAGATTGTAAAATATTTGTGTAATTCCTTTAAATATGCATGTAATGCTCCATGAGTGATGTTTATGAATATTGACATTACATGGGCATTATCATTACATGTGACATTTCTTGCATCATGATTTTAATTTGACATCAAGCTTATTTGTATAGATGGAGCAAAAGTTTGAAATCTTTATCTTTCTCATTTTTAAGCATATAGAAAAATTCTCTTAGATTTGAATCATTTAAATTTTTTAAAGGAAAAAAAATTTCCTAGACTAATTAAAAATTTTATTGGAAACTTTGAAAAATAAAATTATGAATTTGTAAATAGTTTTTAAATTTTTAATGAATTCATGTAAAGAAGATATTTAAAGTTTGTGTGAATTGATACTATGAGCTGATTTAAATGAGCTTTTCTTAATTGTTTTCTTACAATAAATAAAATTTGAGTAATAGAAACTTGACTTAGTTTCCAAGATTTGAAACTTTGTAGATTCGTGTATAAATTTGTAAGTTATTAACTAGTCTTTATATATTTTCTTGACTTTTTCTTTGTATGATATACATATGTTAAAGAACATTGATAATTTGTATATGTGGAAATTGGAAATATTTTGGATCATTTTCACTAATTTATTATATCATGAAATTTTTATATATTTATGTAAAAATGATTTTTATTTTATTAAAAATTATCATTCTTTACTGTAAATATATCTGTAGATAAATGCATGCTTTTGATGTTTTGTACTTAAGAATTGAATAAAGTTGTCTGATTCTGATGAAGATCTTATTTGCATTGTTTTATGTGAATTCAAATGAATTTTATTAAGTTAAATAAGTAATGAAATTTTCTTTATTTATTGTTCTTAGTTATTTTTATTTTAAGATTAAACTTCTGAGCTTTGAGTATTTACTACTATTCTTATTAGTATTTAAAACAAAGCTCACATTTTATACCATGAAATATAATTTAAAGCAATGAAATATATATTTTGATTAATTACACATGCAGTGTTATCATTCTGTGTGTATTTTGATTAAAGACCGCTGAAATTACTGCTAGGATTCACCTGCACATTATTTGAATATCTAAACAGATTTGAATTTCTACACTAGCAAAAGCTGCCTTATAAAAAGTGTTTAGTCTAAATAACTTGAAATGAATCTTAGTTGTGGAAAATTGGAAGTAAATGTATCCTTCCTACCTTCCTCTTCAGTGGCGTAACAGGCATGGCCTTTTCAAGAATTTTCTTCCAGGCCTTTCTATTTTTGACCGTAGTCTTCCAGTTGATGACTTTTAAAATGTTGCAAGCTCTTAATAGGAAATCACCCCATTTAAGAATGGGTCAGTCCCTAACTCTAGTTGCTGAGGTCCTGGCTAAGAGTATCTTCTGTTTTGAACGTATGTGAAGTAAATATATACCACATGTTTATATCTGTACAAAAAACATATTTACTCAAAATTGTTGTCTTACATTAAATGTATGGTGGTTTAGACCAAAGTTTGTCACTATAATTTACTTTCTGAATACAGTTTAATTTAAATAGATCTCCAAATTCAGAGTTCCTTTAAAAAGAATAGTATATAAGAAAGTATTACCATTTCCTATCACATATTTTGTCACTAATCAGATCTTAGTTCATGAAAAAAAGTCGCTTAATTCTTCAGGTTAAGAAAATAGTAACTGAACTTTACGAATAAAGGGTTGAATATTCCTTTGTTTGAATTAGAGCATTCATCTGACATTAAATTTAGAAGCTAGGCTTAAAAATTTGAAGGAGAATTCGCAGTTTACACTCATGTGGAAACGTCCTAAGTTTAACTAGTGTATTTATGGAGTAAGACACTCAAAACTTCATTTTTTAAATTGGTTTTTCATTTGTGTAATAGACTAATGCTGTCTGACATCAGATACCAAGAATCCAACATGATGTATTCTCTATCATTACCTTTTAAACTTTTTTTAAATGCATATGAACGTATGCTATTGTTTTCTTGGAATATAAAGCTTTATCGAAGAAATAATCATAAGATAGGAATGACATGCTAATGCTCAGTCTTGATATTCTCCGTGAAAATTACAAATGGTCTTAATCACTATGTATGGTGATCAAGCAATAACATATAATTCTTCTGCCTTTGTTCTGGCCAGACAGATGAATATTTGAAACCTCAAATATAGCAAATGCTGTATCAATCCAATTTTTATTATAGAGCTTTCTATATTATTTTAACTTTTTTTTTTATTTTGTGTAGCGGCAACTTCCTTGTTTTTCATATCTCGAGCGATTGTAAATAAGATTTTATTTCACTGCTAACAAACACTCAAATCTTTTTTTTTATTATTATTGTTTTTGTTAAAAAAAAGCTTATTTAGGTAAAAAAAAAAAAAAGTTTTGTTAACATTTTTCTAGATGAGATAATTGGATGTGATCATTAAGTGAACAGAAAAGCCAAATTCATAAAAAATAAGTGATACTTCAGACATCTGTCGATTCGTATTAAAATTCCACAGTTTCGGAAACCAGATTCGAAAATATGGTTTCTGAAAGTAGCTGTGCAATTTTGAAATACAACAATAGCTTCAGATCAATCGAAACTTGATTGTGTCATAAGTTCTATTGAAGCTGAAATATCACAAGCGTCGGATATTTTGATTCATTCATCAAAAGAGAACAAATGCATTAAAATTAAAAACAAACTTGTTTCTGTATTTGTGGGCTGAATCTCAAGAGCAATTAAGTAAGAAGTAACCTTCAAAGCTGCTATGTAAAATAAAGAATTGTCGATTGATAAGGTCATTGAACCTTATCATAAAACCCTGTGATTTTCAGAGGTTACCAATTTGAAATATCAAGCATTTTATGAATGAGTGCTGATCTATCAGGCAACAATGATACGCAAAATGTGGGTTACCAGTTATGATAATATTTTTATCAAACTACGAGAGAAAATTTCAGAAATATCAGTGCAAGGTAAAAGAGCAATTTTCTAATACTTAATTTATACCTGACTACAGAAGCAATTAAGCAGGTTGGCAAAGTAATCGACAAAAAATATATATACGATTACCATTCAATATTTGGCGACAATTCTGTCAAATTCACTTGTAATTAGTTGAATAAGAAAAACCCTCAGTAACAAGAAAACTCGAGTCCCAAAACTCGTAGGTGACTGAATCAGTGAAGTTATATTGTTTTTATTATTTGTGACATAGAGTCATCGACCAACAGAATTTATTTTGTAGATAACATGTTGAGAGAGAACAAGTAAATATCAAATAATTAAATTTATAGAATTCTGTGAAGTGTGTATCCGCCAAATCAGTAACAACTATTATTGGAGATCACCGGTGCTACACGCCACGGCATTGATTCAAAGAGATTTTGAATGAGTTCTTGGGGTACAGTACACCATACAATATCCACGTGTTGCCAAAGTTGACCTGATGTGGCAATTGGGGATGTAATCTGGCTTAGCAATCATGGATCTCATGTTTTCTACCAGCGAAAGATCCGGAGAGCAAGCCGGTTAGAGAAGCAATTCAATTTAGCGATTGATGAAGAACACTTGGGGGATGTGCGCCACGTGTGGTCGCGTATTATCCTGTTGAAATTTGGTTGTGGGCAAGCCCTAAAGGTCAGGAAGGATAGCTGGCGCCAACACCTTGGAAATGTAGCGCTGGCTGTTTAAAATACCGGCAATGCGTACTAGAGGAGTGCGAGAGTGAAATCCAATGCTTCCATACCAAAATACCCAGTGCAGGACCAGTGTGGCGGGGCTTAATGCGCCTGTTGAGCATCCTCTCCACAGTGTCTCCAGACTCGAATGCAACCATCATGGCGCTACAGACGGAAACGTGACTCGTCTATAAAGACAATTTCATTGCATTTTGCCATCCACATCCTTCTTTCATCACACCACTGGTGGCAGAGACATCTGTGGTTCTGTGTCTAGGGTAGACGAAGCAATGGACTTCTTACGAACAAATCACTCTGCTGTACATGGTGTCAAATAGTACATGCAGACACTGGATGATGCGTTTTCAGACTGAATGTGCTGTGTTATGGTTCGTGATGTGGCCCAGCGATCCACCACAGAAAATTTTCGCTGTTTTCTACACAGCATAATTTTTTTTTTTTTTTTTTTTTTTTTTTGCTCGCAATTTGCCGGTCATCACGTGAAGTGGTGTACTGAGGTGGATGTGATCAAACACGTCGGTAAGTCATACCCTCTTGCATAAAACAATCACATATCCACAATACAGTTGTTTGATTTCATCCAATACTCCTACCTATTTCCCTGAAAGATAATTCATAATCTTTGTAGGTCATTATCTCTCCTCTGCCGAACATTGGATACTTGATCAAAACATGATCACTGTTTTCTACATGGCATAATTATTATCATTATTATGTAAAAAATACAAGAAAAACACAATTGCCGAACCTGAAATCGTCGAAATCTCCAAGCTTTAAATAGTGGTGCCACAGGCGCGTGTGATGTGCATCTGCGCTGAAATTTTAATCATTTGTATATCTCACTTCCACTAATACATGTTGTAAATTTCATGTAATTTTAAGATTTTCTTTATGATATTGCATTTACGATGATCAACAGTGTAATATGTATCGAGTTATTTAGGTACGGTTACAAGAAACTGTTTTTTGAGAAATTTTGTTCATAGGCTAATTATCATTGGTTCATAGTAAAGAATCATTTAATGATTGTAAACTTGAGTTTGAAATATAATACATAAGAATCACTTATAACTCATTTATACGACATTTTTTTCATTTAAAGTTAAAATAAAGTTAAATATAAATTAACTTAAACCCTAAACTGAGAGAAAATTGCGTTCGCTTTGTCTGCTTTAAGAAATATTAGTTTTGGTTCTAAATTCATTTATATATATATTGTTCATTTAAATTGTAAATTACATGATATTTTTGTTGTTCAGTATGTATTTTAAACATTTACAGACCAAAATAACAGCAATTAAGATTTTGATATTACAAACGATGTATGCAAAACATAGCATGACGTTGACACAAATCTACTTCTTCTCAAACCTAACATAATTTTGCGATGTTTAGTCAATACTTTTATAAATAATTCTATTCATCGTTTTTGCAAATTGTACTTCTCTTATATTTATTTTGATTTACATCAAACATTTCAACAAACACTAACCATAGTAGCAGAAAATAAGATGATGCTGAATCATTTGAAACGTCTTAAATCAGTGCGTCAAGCTACTTTAAGATTAATTTGCTCCGAATTATTTAAATCTTAACTGCCACCGCAAAAAGAGTTTGTTCATGACAAACAGATGAATCATTCCTGATATATCCCTCTCTTTGTAAAACACAATGAAGTTTGTTGCAACACATGCATACCAAAACTCTGCCAAGTAACCCTTTAATTAATGCAAATCAATTAATGAATTGTCAAATCAATGCGCAAATTCTGCGACTTAAATTTCTTAAATAGTTCTGAAAAACTTTTAAAGTAAATGCTATTTTTCAAAATCTAAAATTGATTCATTTATTTTTATAGTACAGAAAATTTTAATCTTATTTTTAATGTATTTAATGAAACTATTTTATTGAGATTTTGAAATATATTTTATTAAAATTAGAGCTAATTTTTATTACAATAAAAATTTATTTCTGTTAAAAATCATTTTGGAATTACTATTCCTGTTATTTCATACAATTTTTTTCTTTCACTAAATTTATATCATTTAAATTTTTAAAATTTTGCATTGTAAAATGAGAAACATGTCCGATTTCTTTATAATTCTCTAAAAGGATTTTTACAAATTAAAGGATTAATTTTTATATAAATTGAACTACAATCAATTAAAAAATATATTCGGTATATTTAAGCATTCAAAAAAGAAAAAAAAAAGCTTTTAAAAATACATTCTATTTTTACCTTTTACCATTTGAAAAAATAATTTTTCAATATAAAGTGCTAGTAAAGCTAACAAAATTATGAGTCAAATAAAAATTATTTCCCCGAATAAAAATATTTAAACATTAAATAAATTAATTTTAAATGAATAGTTTTATAAGTAATTTAATATTTAATTTTCAAAACTCTCCAAGCATATGTCAATAAATAATTAAATTGGCAAAAATGTGAATTAAATATTTAAATCAAAAGAATACATAGTAGACAGAAAATATAACTTATGGCAATAATATTTTTAGTGCCAAAACTCCAAATTTTCAAATGTTTAAATTTTTGTTTCCGATGAAGCGCTGTTTGGGAAGAAATGAAATACTAACCATCAGAACAATAAAAAGGAGAAAAAGTTAATGTGTTTTTCTAGAATTTGGAGGTTATTAGTTCTTGATTCCTTCCATTTCAATTCCAGGACGACAATTCCCTACGTGGCATACCTAAGTGCTATTTTATGAAAAAAATTTCCCCTTTCTTTGTAGATCAGTCTGGTACCGGACACAATATTTTGGACAAAGAGGACCGCTTATTGGAAACACGTTTCATATAGAATTTTCCCACTAGTATAATGCGACATTAGACTAAAGGGCTATAATAAAGCCTAAGATAAAAATATAAGGTTTTTTGGTTTTTAATTTTGGGGCGATGGATTACATAATTTCACAAAGTCCTAATGACAACAGATCTTATCTTTCTTATCTTTCTATATCACTTCTTGATAACTTCAGTAAAATCTGAATTTTCTGCTGCTATTAATACACTTAAATTCTCACTAGTTTTCATTAATAATATATTCTAGTTTTATGAAATTTCATTTTTTGCACGTGAGTACTTTTTTGTTACTTTTTTATTTTCAATAACTAGGCAAAATACAAAGAACTAAAGATAACAAAAAAGTAAACGACCGAAATTAGACCGAAGTCATTTACCTAAGGAGCTATCTTGCCTCCTCCGTTGAGCAGTAAAGAGCCCCACAAAAGGGCAGATGGTCCCTGGCCATAATTTATTCAGAGCTGCAGAGAGGAGAAGTAGGAACAGTAAGAATGCCGAAGAGCTTCCAATGAGAGGCAAGGAAGTCATGTCCTGTCACTAGATGAAAGATGGCTACTGCATTTCGTCTTGGTAAATCAGGAATAAAAAGACCTAAATTACTCTTTTTTTTCTTTTTTTTTTTTAGCAATACGAGCCTGTAGGATTAGTGAGTCATTCGAAGCAAATAGATGTTCTAGAAACAGTTTAGTCTTCCAATAC
Source organism: Latrodectus elegans (assembly GCA_030067965.1). Taxonomy (NCBI): domain Eukaryota; kingdom Metazoa; phylum Arthropoda; class Arachnida; order Araneae; family Theridiidae; genus Latrodectus; species Latrodectus elegans. The sequence continues at coordinate 85,608,797 of CM057814.1, read as the reverse complement.
AAGAAAGGTGTGGAAGGATATTGTAGAAAGCTGTCACCTTTCTTTGCAAAGATGTCTGCCTGCTCATTGCCCTATAGGCCACAGTAGCCTGGCTCCCACAGGAGAACAATTTGTTTCCCTTTCAAAGCAAGAGTTCTCACCAATTCTTGACATTGTTGAACTTCAGGCGTCCGGGGAGTGGGGGGCTCAACTGTAGAAATTGATTGGATGGCTGCATGAGAGTCAGAAAGGATAAGTGCTCTTGAAAGCTTGCAATGAAAATGAATAGCTGGTAGTTGTTTCAAAGACAATCATATCACTATAACTTCCTTGTCGGAGGAGGTACCAATATAACTTGTCTGGGCATAAAATGAAAAAAAAAGGGAAGAGAAAACACCAGGTAGTCAACTGAGCTCCGACGGTAAAAATGTGCAGTCATTAAAAAGGCGAATATCTGGTTGCAATGGCCTCTGGAAGTGTTTTTAAAACATTTGGTGCAGTATCGCTTTTTTTCTGCACAAATTCCACTAATTTAAGATTTATATTAACATTTGTTTATTCTAAGGGATTTCTACATGTCATAAGGGGAGATTTATCCCCTGAAATTTCAATACCGTTCTTCTTTTCCATGATTTTTTTTTTTGTATAAAAGTATATTGGGTTTTCAATTTTCTTGATATTGTTACAAAATCTCACCAGTAAGAATCCTTTACTCTCAGTAGTTTTTCATAGAGAATCATGGCCTTTATTTCTATGATGACTTGAAAGAGCACAGTTCCTGTTAGTAATAGCATTGTGCCAATAGAAGTGGACTTTGCAGCTACCGTGATCAAACACCAAGCCTGGTTTTATAATACGAGTTTATTAAAATACCACTTAGTAATTTATTTCTTTGCATGAATGAGTTTATTAAAATACCGCTTGTGGTTAGAGTTTAACATCAATAAGTTATTCAAGATTGAATATAAGTTATCAGAGTAGTGTTTAGAGTGAACCGAGAGCAGTCCCAAGTACGTCATGCAAGGTGCTTAAGAATACTGATTCTATTTGAGACACACACTCACTAAGTTGATCAACGTGGGGCTTTTAACTCAGTTTGTTATCTAAGGTTACTCCGAGATAAAATAATTTGACCGTGTTGGTATTTGATGCGCTTTGGTACTTCAACTCAGGCTGAAAAGTCTCTCGTTGGTTTGCGAAAAGGATTGAAAGACTTTTATCTAAGTTCAGTCATATTATTTTCTTCCCACAAGTTCTAAAGCACATTAAGTGCTTTATAAAGGGAACTTTCGATAAGGTTTTTTTTTTTCTAGCATCATTTTTTACACCCACCCTGTCTAGTGGTCAGAGTGAATGACAGCTGATAGGAAGATCCTGGGTTCGAATCCCAGTTCGAGCAGGGCTTTACTTTCTCTCTTTGTCTATCCTGTCTTTGTACTTTCTTTGCCTGAATGGGTTGTGAATGGTTGCCTTCCCTATAAATTATACCAGCGCACCCCATAATGCCAGCACAAGACAACAGCATCATTTTTTTGGTGCCTATGACCAGATAACCAAGTCGTCGGCAAATAATGAACACTTAATACCAGGTATTAATTTAAGAGTACTATTGTAGTCAAAATAAGATTCAATTTTCATTTTTTTATTACAAAAGGGAATTAAAACGAAATATTGCTTGTTATATATTACGAAGATTGCTAATAAGTAATATTACGAAATATTGCTTATGAGAAACTAAATAGAACGTCAAATAATAATTTAAAACATTAAAGTTTCACCAAAAAATGTTTACTTTTTAAATTTTTGAATAATCAGTACATCTAGAGGGGTCCAGTGTTCTTCTCTCTGTTTGAAATTGTTCTCATTGAACGTTTTTTTTATTTTTTATTTTGAGTAAAACAAACTTGTTTATTTGTTAATATTATTGTTACCACTTTCATTAGCATATAACTTGACTTAGACAACCTGTAAAACAATTAGGACTCGTAAAGGGTATTCTGAATTTTGATGTATTCACAAAACTAAATATGGTGTATTTCATGAGCTTACTGTTCTGTAATTTCCCCGAGTTAATAGATCCAAATATTACCATATAACATTAACATAAATAATTCGACAAATAATTTTACAATAAAATAAAAACCTGTTATTTGCTTAAAAATAAAACTGACTGATCTAATAATTCCCGATATTTTATGTGAAAAAAATTAAGATATTTTTGTTATTTACATAATTACAAGAATTGTTCTACAAAACAATAGTATCACAGACCTTGAGCAAAGTATGTAACTTAAAAAGGATAGCATTAAAATAATGAAAAACGATGATCCAACAGATTAAGAAACAACAATCGAAAGCATGGTTAAAAAAACGCTATTTTTGAAAAGAACGGAGGTATTAAAAATTATTATTAATAAGGAAATATATAAGAGTAAGAGTTTCACTTATGGTAGGCTTCTGTAGCTCTTTCCTCATTTGTCATCAACAATCTCTTCTCTTTTCCAAGTCTGATTCTTCCAATAACACTTTTTATCCCGGGACATAGCACAATATTATAAATATTTATTCGATGAATAAAATTGATATATGATCAAAGTAAGATGGAAATTTTCTGGAAAATTTTGTTTATCTTTGAAATGATTTGATGCTCTTTAGCGAGCTGCACCTGGGGCATGATAGCCGCCCTTGCCCCCCGTCGCTAAGCCGCTGTGAAAAACCATAGAAATATCTTCTATTTCACCGTCGCAGGCAGTAGTAAGAGGTTTAATAGGTAGAATTATACAGAAGTGTTGTATTAACAAATATATATTTTAAGTACGTATATGTTCATTTCACATGCATAGAGACAATATCATATGCAGGTGAATCATAATGTCATATGCAGCAGATGTAATTAAAAGCAAGTATGATTTAGGTCTAGAAATAAAACTCCTTCAAAAAAGCTCTGAATTTTATAAATATTTATTTTTCCTCTCTCTGGTTTAAAAATGCATATAACAGTTCTTATGTATAAAATTTAATCATACTTTAAAGGTTTGAAAAATCTTTCATGTGATACTAATAATGTGAAACAATATAAGATCAAATACCTAATTTTGAAATCACTCTAACATCGATAGATAATGACATTTATTCAACATTCGCTTAGTTTCAAAACGATTAAATATCTATGAAACCATTTTAGCAGAAATAGGAATCTAGTAAGGAAGAACAGTCAGCTATCAAATAGACGCTTTTAAAAAGGTAATTTGCACATATTTTTTAACTATTTATTTTATTTTTAAATCAATACACATTTGTCAGAAAAGATTTAAGAGAAATATTTATTTTGCACTCCATATCAATTTAAAAACCCGTTATTTAGGCTACAGAAAAGTTCTTTAACTTTTTCTCAATAAGCATTCCTTTGGATTTTGTAAGACAATCACTCTCCATTTTGGTGTGATAATACTCTTCAAAAATACATTTCTTTCATAAGGATCGTTTTTCTATTATAAGCCCATGAAATTCATGACTAAAATGTCATAATTTATAAAAAGAAATTAAGTTACATTGATTTTTAATAATGACTACTTATCATAAAATTTCGAAATTATAGTAGATATGCAAATTATATTATATAATGTTCAAAATAGACTTAGTTATACTAAACAATATTTTTTGAGGTTTTCTTTTTTTAATTTGATTACAACGTTGTTGTTTTTTTCTAAATGTCTGGCACTCATCGACTATTCCCTAGTCAAAACAATGCCGGAGATTGTTATTCCTTTATCGTTACCCTTTGGACTCCTTATTAACCAAGTCACAGAGGTGAGTAGCATTACCCAATGGAAATTTGGAAAATGTTACTCTATGGTAAATGTTCGCTCATGAAAGTGCTTTAGAACTGTAGTTATTGACACTAGAGAATTCAAATTCTGATTGAGTTGTGGAGTCACTTTTTCTGCAGTGTTCTTCACATTTTAGGCATTGCACTTCACTTCAATTCGTTACCTAAGCTTCTCTTTCCATACCTTATTCTGCTTTCCCGAGCTTGTCTTGCCTCACTGTATCTAAGTTTTTATGACTTTTGACATCGCAGCTCTAGAAACATCTAAAAATTGGAACATTTTGGTCATACTTGCTTTAACAAGATGGGTTCCAACAATTTGGTCTCTCTGGAAATATGAGAAGCCAGATATTTTACGCTATATACACACACATATGTATAATATATATATACGTAAATATAAATATATAAACTGGTAGCTTTTACTGTATTTTTTAATGATTTCGAAGTACTTTTAACTATATCATTTTATTTCAAATGTGAGTTTCGATTATTTTCGTAATCACTTGTATGTATAATATTTCTGATTATTGATTGATTGTATGACGTTTAATAGTGGAAGGTCAAAGTGCTTCAAAATAGGTATTATGGCATTTATATTTTAAATTTTTTAAAGTATTCTGTTTTATATGCTATTTCTAAATTATTTTCATAATTTTTTTTTTTACTATTTACTAAAAATATGTTTTTTATTTGTTTGATTATCAAAAATCCATTTTGAATACTGAAAAAAAATTATAGGAAAGAAATTTTCTCTCTGTATATCGATAAATAAATAACGTAATATTCGATTCACTGTATTTTAAATAGATTCAAGACTAATATATCAGAAGTAAAAGACTAGAAGAAATGAACTAAGCTCTTTTACTTACGGATTTGAATTCATTGAAACTCTCATATACAATAAAAATCAGGCATGTTAATTTTTATATATATAAAATATTACTACATAAATCAAGATCATAGTTACAAATAATTCTTTTAATGTTATGTTACTAAAACTAGGCACAAAATTTTAGTACTGCCTTTGGTTTAGTTTCCCTGTTTGATTACTATACTCAGGCTCAGACTATTAAGAATTTCTAATTTTAATAAAAGATTTTGTATAAACCATTGTTTAAAGTTACAAAATTTTAGATTTGTGTAAAATTTTGATTTTATTTGTGACCATATTGTAAATCAAGTGCATTGACAGGCCATTCTCAAAGTCAACCTTTACACGGGCAAATTTTTTCAGAAGATCATCAATCCTTGAATAAATTTTTTTCTCAAAATAAATTTTTCTTTTGTTTTTGCAGTTTGGACACATGTTGAGATTGCGATTTTTTATCTCCAAACTCGCGTAACTTATATTGATGAAATAACAATCGGAATTAGTCATTATCAATTTAAAATAAAGCCTTACTGCGTGTAAGCATGGGAGTAATAAATATTTTACAGGTCCCAAGAGTTTAAAAAAGTGAGATAAACACCCAATTTTCATTAGTTTATGATAAATTTGTATGGCTAAAAGTTCTAACTTTGAAATCTACTCTCTAATTATGATATTTCAATAAACTTTTTCCTACAATGTTTGTATGCATGCGAAACTTATGAAATATTTTCTGGTAACTTCTAAATATCATTTTTAACAATGAAGTAGGTTTCAGCGAAAATTAATAAAATAACCATATATTTTTATCTGGTAAATTACTCTAAAAGAATGTGAAGAATGTGAAAGGAAATGTTACTTGAATTTCAAAAATGTTAAACAGCTTAAAAGATTTTTAAGCACGCATTTTATTTAAAAATTATTACTATATCTTAAATATTTATCAGGAATGGAACACTGTCTTTCCTTTAATTATATTTTCTTTGAATGAACATAAAAGTATCCCATAGGAAAAATACATTCCTTCTGTTTTTATTTCAAAGTGAAATTATATTTACCTATGACTTAAAGAAATCTAATAAACGCTACATAAAATTTTAGCTCAAATATACTTTGATAGTGAAATATAAAGTGTAATGAATTTGTGAGCACTTATTATTCATGATTTGATGCATTAAAATCATGAGTACTTGTCAAAGTTGATGTACACATAATTATAAAAAGAGATTTCGTGCAATTTTAACTGGTCAACAAATTAAACTCTATTCCCTCGTCATCAAATGATTCAATTTAAATTTCAATCAAGGAATGATGTTGTCAGGTGAGCTTGCACTTTCTACAGTTTAAAACAGGAAAGTATATAGTAAAGCAAAAAAATTATAGCACAGTTTCAACATTTAATTTTGCTTTTGCTGCTTGGTTTTTTTTATTTAAATATTTATATTATTCCTAAAAAAATTTTTTTATGTATATTTTTTAAATTTTTAAAATATTTCTATTATTTAAACAGTTATATTATTTCACCATAATATACTAAAGAAGAAAATTGTTGCACTTCTAATTTTACTTTATTAAAAGCATCAGGAAATCCAATAACGCTGAGAATAGGAAAAACGTAAATGTACAATAGCATAAACAAATAGCATCATTTAGAACTTCGGGAGTCCATTCGTAGCCAAATTCATTTACAAAATTTTAGATTCATACTACTTAAAATATCTAAAAGAAGATAAATAATTATAATTTTTAATATAATGAATTTAATTTGTTGAATTTCTTGATTTAAAAAGTTTTTTTAAGTTTCGATGAAATATTTATCCAAAAATGTTGGATTTTCAGAAATTTAATTACATTTTAAAAATTTAATTCATTACTTTCGAAGTTATAGCTAGAACATTAAATAATGAATTTAGTAGTGTATTTTTTTTTATTAAAAGTAAATATTAAATAAGCGAGATTATTTTTACACTTCTGGTTTATTAAATATGAGAGAAATGCTAAAAATAAAATTTTCTTAATAAAGTAAATTTCTGATCTATATGTTTATAAGAAAAAACAGTTAAACAGTTCCAGTCTGATTGATTTATTAGTAATGGATATTTCAATCATTTCATTTTTAGTGTTTGGTTTTCAAAAACTATTAGCCTTTATTTAAGAATTTACTTGAAATAAAAATTTTTTCTCAAGGATCCTTTCAAAACCCAAAGTTGAAATCACTTCTGCAACTAATTTGAGCTTCTCACAAAGTCTCATTTAGTTTCTCTGAATAAAAATCTGTTCATTTAGTATCTGTCTGCTTAATAGTAGTTCCATAATACCTTATAAACAAATTCAATCATTGACCGGCATAGGGAATAATTCTTTTTCATTTAATTATGGATACGAATTTCTACCGATGGTATCAATATCATTTTTGTATAAGAATGATATGTAAATTATATATGATTTCGGATTTCAAGAGTTAGCCAATCGAATAATATATGTTTTTGAGATAAAATTGTTGTCTAGCGTTTTCGAATAATTTCGTTCCAAGCCCATTTAAACTCAAATGTTTTCCTGAAAAAATGATGAAAATGTAATATATTCATAAAAGATGATGAAGAATGATGTTTTTAATTTGAGAATTTTGTACTGTTCGTATTTATAATTTCTGTAATGAACGATATGTATTGCACGGTTCAAATCAAGTGATAAGTATTTTAAAGCGATCCTATTGTATTATATAAATTAAAATATCTTTTTGCGTTGAAAAGTTCTTTCCCTTATTGTTCAACACGTTTTGATTCATAGATGATTTGATACGATCTGTGATTTGAGCGAGGTTCGCAATCACACACAGGTAGTGTTTGGCAGCCTTCATTTTTAAGTATGCAGAAATAGGTAGCCGGAAACGTATATGAAACAAACAAAAACACTAACAAACACGATATAAGAAGTAAAAATCATTGTTTTAAGCACACTTTTTGTTAAAATTTGTGCTGTATGACAAAAGAACAAAATTAAAATTTATTCCTAATTTTATTCCTAAGTTACCTAAAGAGATATGCTTTAAATAAATCTTGAGTCAGTTTATTCCTGTGTCTAGTTATGTCTAAATATTTTACAGAATTAATTATATCTGGAATATTATCTAAAAATTTCATCAGGCACTATACGTTAGAGACTTCTGTTATATTGACTTTCACTAAATGGCAATAGTGCTGCCATCTCTTAAGCATATTCCTTTTACTGTTGCTACAATCTTTCAAATGCTTAGCATCTTTACTCTAGGTCTATACCGACAAGTTTTCATTCTCCTCAACTCCTTTGAAACGAAGTGTTTCCCTTAAAGAATGTTTTCTGTGTTTGTTCGTGTCGTCTGTGAAGTATGATATTAATTGCAAATTGTTTTATATTTCCTGCTCTGTGCTTAGTTTAGTTTGTATGTCATATCCTTCCACATACTAATGACTTCAGAAAAATAACATTTGAAAAGTTCGACAAATAAATAAAAATAAATTGTGATATTGTTACAGAGCTAATAAATTGCTAACTTATACTGTGTGATGTACCTATATTTTGTTTATTTGAAGAATGCTTGATCGTGATCGACTTTCACAAGAAAATATATTATTGAGAAATACTAGAAGCAAAACACTTCATTATTCTGTGATTTCTGTACAGTTGGATTAATTTCTTCAGTGATCCCCACCATACTGGTAAGTAATCGTTACCCTGTCTTTAATATATAAAGAAAATTTTTGTTTTTGTCAAATATTTCATGAATTATTTTAAATGAGAAATAAGAATAACTAATCGTTAATGATTATTGTTAAAATTAATTTAAATGTAGTATATAGTTTATTTATTAGAAAATAATTTTTATCAGTTTAACATTTGTTATTTAATTTTACTTTGAATTATTTATGTAATCAAACGATTTTCATTACATTTCATATTTGCTAATTGAATAATACATTTTTAAAACATTATAAATTGAACAATTATTAATTAACATAAGTTTCTCTGATGATAAATTTTTTACATGTTTGGAAATCTAAAAATATGAGTTACATATTTTAGTATTAGGCATCCTTATTCTAATTATTAATTAAGGTAGTTAGTGAAATTACTTTGTTCACATTTCATTTACTCAACTCTACTCATATTTTCTGCATTATTTATTACTTTCTTTTGTGAATTTTATCAGTGACATTAAAATTAAAAATAATGTTCTTCTATGGATATTTGAAAAATGTATTAATTTTATTTAAAGTTGCTTCGTTGCATTTTAAATTTAAAGAAAAAAAATTATTTTGAAACGTAGAAGCTAATATGTTTATTTGGACCAGTAGAAATAAAATTACTCAATAGTGATTAATCGTAAAAAATAAGATCTTTTTTTTATTATTCCTCTTTCAAGATAATTGATTGTTAATTTAACTGTCCAATCATTTAAATTAAGTTCTTAATAATTATATTAGATACTTTTTCCTGCCTGTACAAAACAAAAGTAAATAACATGCTATGTTTTTCTACTAGTAAGAAAAAGTAATGATATAAATAATATCATTACTATCACATCATTTAGAAAAAAAAAGTAATATGTTATAAAAGTAATAATTAGATATAGTCATAAAAATTTTAATTTGATTTCTATTCTGCACTCATAGATCTGTCTGTTCATAGAAAATTTTACAATATTATGGACAGATATAAAAAAAAACATTATTTAAAATTCTTGGATAATTATTATTTATGAGGTAAAAAATCTCTTTATGATTTTTATCTCTTTTATCTCGTATTTATGAAATCTGAATTTAAAGATATTTTTAGGATGATAAATTTCATTTTCTACTATATATATATATACACACACACATGATTAAATTGTTATGATATAGCAATTTTTATATTAATCTTTTCAAATTTATTTTATTTGTACAAAATTATATGAAAAGATATTCTAGGGAATAATTTTCTAAACCAATAAATTTTTTTTAAGTATGGAAATTAATTTTATCTGGGCTGTGAAAGTATTTGGTTGACATTTAAAATTTTTGTTGCATAATGGATATATCATTTCTTTTTTATTTTGAACAAGACTGATAAAAAATGTAGAAATGCTCATTAAGTAAGAATAACATGAAAATAGAGTCAAAAAACAGTAAAATAATTCATTCTTGTTTGCAAAATTCACTTGTTTGATTATTGCACTTATGTAGAATTTTTTAGTGATTTTTTTATTACTTAATCATGACTTACTGGTTGGAAAATTTAATAGAATATATGAACTGTTTTAATTGAATACTGTTTTTAATTGGTTAATATAATTTTATAATGAACTAATTTTAAAGGATGAAAAAACAAATTCAAATTATTTTTAATGATCATGTGTAATTGTTTTTAATATATATATTTAAATCTTTATTTTATGTTTATTAATTTTGTCTTTATTCTATTTTGAAAGTCTTAAAAATCTAAGCCATTGTGGTAGGGATTTTTAATTCAACTTTCTTATATTTATCATTGTCTTATTTTGAAATCATATTTGAAATTTGTTTTCTTCCAACACCACGTCTAAATATAAAATGATTTCCTTTTTTTGTTTTATTTAAATTCTGTAATTTCTATTCAAAATATTTTTTATATTTATTGAAGAAAGAATTGTTATAAGAATAGATCTTGTTTAGTTGGCTATGACAAAAATAATTTTTGGACTGACACTTAAAAACTTTTATAAAATATGAAACATTTCTCACCACAGTTGAAGTTATTAAGAAATATTATTTCAAAGCTATAAAAATAAATTTTTTATTAAATTTGCACAGAAATAAACTTTATATCCAGTTTTTTCAAGAAATATATGTAATATATATCAGTGATTTATCAGTTTTTTAAATTGTAAAATTTTATTGAAATTTAGGATCTACAATTTAAAAATTTAAAACCATGGATGTAAAAAAATAATTAAAATTGTATAAAAATAGATTTCTCGTTCTAATTGTAATTATAACTTATAATATTTGTTCATGCACTTTATTGTACAGTTAAAGTATATGTTATACATATCCTGCTTCAAATTGAATATATTTTTTAAAATTAAGCTTATATGAAAATGCATGAATTTCTATAAAAAATGTTACTTGGAAAATTCTTATTTGCACAACTGACAAGAACAAATTGCTGAATCAGTATTTAGTCAACAATATTTCTTAAAGAAATTTTAATAAATCAGAATAAAAATAAATGTTGTTCTGCAAGAAACAATATTGATTAAAGGAAATTTTATTAACTATTATTTCTTGTTACATAAAATTTGTTTTTATTCTAATAATAATAGTCTGAAAGAATAAACATGTATCTACATGATTTTTTAAAACATCTCAATTTATCAAATTTTTTATCAAAACTAAATTATTTGGTAAAATTCCACTTTGATGTTGGTTTGGCTCATAATATTTAATTTTATTTTCATTTCAACAGACAACTTTTACTTATCCAAGTTTCAGGATTTAACATAATTTAGGATTTTTAATATTGATTTTATATATTTTTGCAATTTAACTATAAGAACTGTGTTGAAGAAATTTTCAAGCAGAATTCTGAAGTAAATATTCCAAAAATTTTAAAATAACAGAATTTAAGACTAAAAACCATTCTACAAGATTTAAAACTCAAATAAAGCACATTCTAGTGCGGTGATCTATAAATTTGGCACTTTTACGAAGTGGTAGTGGAAGATTAAAAAAGCAATTTTCAAACAGAAATGTAACGTTAATTTCCTAAGAAAATTTTCTAAATTACATATTCGAATATTTAACTTTAAAATATAACTTATTAAAATTAAAACAAAACAAAACAAAAATTTTTCTTTTGTGAGAATTATAAACAACACATGTATCTTGAAACTTAAAAAAACCATTTTTGCGCAGTAATCTATAGGTTTGTTACCCATGCCAGGTAATAGAATTTAGTATAAATGCATAATTATTTGGGAAAGAAAAGTAGTAAATATTCATTTATTTGAATTAATTAGTTGTGAGCTGAATATGTAAATATTAATATTTTTAATCACAGTTTGTATTTCATTACATTAAAAACCAGTTTTGAGTAGGGATAGAAATTTTTAATTATAATATTAATGTAAACACTTTAAAGAAAATGATGTTTTAAAAATTATTCTATCAATATAATTGTTATTTATTAAAGTTTGATTGCTAAAATTATAATATTATTGTTTAATAATTATATAAATATTTTTTTATTAAAAATAATTTTTGATTTTTTTAAAGCATATACACATATTAGAAAAGAGAAACATGTCAGTCATCAATTATTTTTTTATTCCTTTAAGCTAAAGCTCCAAAAATGAATTAAGATTTCTTTAAACAAAACTAATTATGTCTTGTATAGTTTTTTGTTATAAAAACTTTTTAATTTTTAAATGGTTTAAAAATTACATGTTGTAAAAAAAAAAACAACTAAATGTATTAAACTATGCTAATAAATCATTACTGTAGAGAAATATGTTTTTTGACTCATTAGTTTCTTTTGGAGAACTGAATTAATACATTTGAAAAACTGATTCAAATAATAAAAATTATATCATATATATATGGGGGGGGGGGAACATAAAATGCATTTGTTTGTAAAATTCTGAATTTATTCTTTTTAATGTAGATTAAGAAGTAAAATCTGTCAATCTAAGGATAGAAAAGTCTATTAATTTTTTCCATTTTATTTATATAAACTGGACTTACAAATGTAGTAAATAAAAAGATAATGTAATATATATATTATATAATATCTATATATATATAATATCTAATATAGATATTATTTTTAGTCAAATATGTTTTTTATATCTTTCAGTAATTCTTTCCCTCTGAAATTTCTTTTATTTAAATGATTATTAATAGATATTTTCGTTTCTTAAAGACAAATTACAAAGAAGGAAATTTAACAACAAACACACACACACAAATTTCACTCTTTTTTTTATACCAAATAAGATTTATTTAAACTATGTTAAAAAGTGTTCTTTCCCGTATTTGTTCTGAAATATAAATATTTAGCATTTATATTTTTTAGCTGATTCAGCTCTGGTTATTTTAAAGAATTTATTTAGAAGTGATATTTTCAGTTCCTTCAAAAAATATTAATACTGAAATTGCATCAATATTTAAAGAAAAGCAAAACTACTTAATTGTGATTGTACCATTAAAAGGGAAAAATAGCTATTGGAACTCAAATCAAAATTAAAAAGGAACAGTAGTAGTAACAGTAATAACAAATAACAGTAAGTTTATCTTCCCTCTGGTTATTTTATTTTTGAAAGATTTATATTAACTACTGCGAATGAAGTACATAAATGTAAATTTACCTGGATTGGAGAAAAATTTTATAAATATTTGCAAAACCAAAACTTTTCCATCAACTTCCCCACAGAGCATATTTGGGTTTACATTTAATTAAACTTTTAACTCTACAAGATATTGTGATCAGATGCTTGTTGGACTTTAATACAATTACTCGCTGATTACTGAAGACTTAATGAAAGAATTTTTCAGTTGCAGCACACTATATTGTGAATCATCTATTTCTGAGTGTCAGATTACAGCTTTTGATTAAGAAAAAAAATCAACCTGATCTCTTGTACTAATAATATATGCTTTCACTAAACTTGTGTATAAATTGCTGTTATTCTATGTATGTTATTAATGTATACAAGAGAAATACTATTAAACATTAAATGACTAACACTCAATGATTTTCACAACTAACTATTGCTTTAAGTGGGAAATTGACTATTGCTTTAAGTTAGCAGTTGCATTTTTTAAATTCCATAGTATTATGATTTTATATATATTTCCTTATCACTGAGATTATCACAATGTCATAGTAATGTCAATGATTACATAGTAATAAATCATAAATAAAAATGGAGACTTTTTCCTTTAACACACAATGCTAATTGATTGATTCTTCTAATACATCAAATATATTGGTTGTAGTTGATGATCAGAACTTTATGAATCTGTTATGATTCATATCTCCCTTGATAACAAAAGGAAAATACCAAATTCTTTTCATTTTGAGTGATTGTAATGAATTTAATTTACAACAGCCCATTGTATAATTTATACAATAATGTTTTGATACTCGTACTATGTATTATGTTTTCATGGCGACTCTACAATATCTTTTAATAATGTAATGTCTGGTTTGAATTTTTTTTATGCAATTTTTTTATGGTTCTTACTGTTAGAGCTACAATTTCAAACTGTAATAAGACATTGTTTGAAATCATCTGAAGTAATGGAATTTCATTTATATAAAATGCAAAATATTGCTACTAATTATCACTGACAAATTATCAATCTTTACTTTTTATATTTTTGATATTAAGTATTTTAGCATTTTAAAATTAGAATTTTTACTCATCATTGATTTTATTGAGAAAAATTTGGAAATCCTTAATTTTCTCAGAAATGATTTTGAAATCATCATGCACAATAATCAGTTACAAATTTTTATTGCTTTTTAAAGCCAATAAATTATTGAAAAGAATCGAAATATATGACTAGTTTTATACAGTTTTCAACTCAGTTATAGAAAAAGAACAAAAACCCTGTAAACTGAAGTATAGAAAGATCTTTGTCACATTAGATTGTATTATTAGTAATGCTGAAAATATTGTTCTTTGAATTTTTAAAAAATTTTGCAATTTTTTTTCTTAACATGAATTTAGAAAAACCAAAAATATTGCAGTGTTAGTAATTTTTTATGATAAGAAACAAAGTAAATATTTACTAGGAAAATTGTAATGATTTTTTGTAGTTTTTAATAAATTACTTATTTTATTTTACTTATATATTTTTTGAATTTCTATTTATTTGACCATGAATCATTTATTAGATAATGAATTTTCTTTAAAAAAGTTTTGTCTTTGAAGAAAATAGTCTCATTTTTGGTATTAAAAATATTTTAAAATAATGAGTGATAAATATATATCTTTTTTTTTTTTGATAATCAAAAATTTCATATTAAATGATTCATAAATATATATTTGAAGGCATTTTTTTAAATGATGAAAATGATTTAAATAATTAAAGTGTTTCTTAAAACATAAATATGAATCTTTAAGAATCCTTTAACGGAAAATGTTTTTTAAAGAAATTTGTATTCTCAAATTTATATAAATATTTTGGGGAAATGTTTATGATACTAATTTTTTTAGATATCATTGTCATTTTTTCAACTTAATAATATTTTAGTATAGGAAGGCCTTTTCGAATTACATGTGTATGCATTAGGGTTTAAATTATTCATATTGTAAAATAGCTAAAATGATTGAAAATATTAAGGAAAAAGGATGATTAATGCTAATAATAAAATATTAAGCTAAAATTAAGGGAAATATTAAGGAATATATTCCGTAGGATAATTAATTATAACAGAATTCTTAAAAAATGCATTATTTTAATTCTGTAAACAGTTTAAAAAATAGGCTGTCGTGATAATATCTAATTGTGAAAAAAGTTATGCATATAAATATTATATGTGTTACATATGAGTTATATAAAATTAATGAAATAATAAAAAATTAAATTGATAAAAATATATTAATTTTAAAGTACTATGTTAATCAAAGAGCTAATCTAAAATTAGATCTCAGAGTTCATTATTTTTAACATGATGCGTTAACATTTTCTTTTTTGATATCAATGCGTTTTTTTGAAGTAGACCTTGAAAAATAAATTTTTTTAGTTAATCAAAAATATTTTGCAGTTTTTTTGAGTGAAGTTTTAATTTGTTTTTCAGGTAATAATTTAGGTAATGCTGTTTACCCCGGTGATTTCGACTTTTATTTGATACCTACTTTTATGTTTGTTAAGAAAGAACATCGGGAGATTTTGACGTAAGTATACATAGTAATTTATTCCTAATTAAAAAAAAAAGATAAGAAAAGTTTTATAACATTTAACAGCGGTATTTATAATAATTGAATGTCTAGTTGAATAAAATGTTTATATATACGATAATAAATAATTGATTCGAATTAATTCTTTTTATTAAAATTTCAGAATCGCTTAAGCGCTAATTTTTTTTTCAGACTATGGCAATAGCATGTCTCTTATTGCCTTATTTGATATTTAGAGAAAAATCCAGGGGTGTATATATTATTAAGAAAATTTTTGATTTTGTTAATTATTTATTAATTTCGCATAAAATATTGATTTTTGAAACCACCATTTATCGCAAAATTTTAAAGGAAATAATGTAAGGTTTAGTAATAAGTGAATAATGACCTTGAATACCATCAATTATTAAAGTTGTTAGTAAAGAAAATGTTTTAATGTCTCTTATTTCTATTGGATTTCTAAATGCCTCATTTTCTTTTTGTCGTAATTGCATTTTTCAAAAAGTAATTTTTATTTTTGCTCGTTTAATGTTGAAATGATTTGAGTGTTAATTGAAAAGCTTATTGATTGTTGGAAATGATTTCAAAATTTAAATTTTGGCAATTCATTACAGCTAAACTTGTTTTCAACATCCCCGGCGCTTAGATCAGAGTTAGGATTTTCCGCTGTCTACCAGCTGTTCTCGCTCAAAGAGCACGTCGTCTGTAGGCGTTGATCCCGTGACGTATGTGGCTGTTTTTGTTTGGCAGTGACTTTTGCCTATTTGGGAAATCATGTTGGGAATTACAGTTCTTATTTTTGTTTGTGGTATACGTCTTAATCAGTTTTCAACATTAAACATATTTAAGTCTTAGTATTTATCTATACGAATAAAGATTGAAAATAGGACAAAATACTTTATTTAAAAAAAATTCAAAACGTAACCATTATGGATGAAAAATGGTGCTAATGGACAATGCTGTGGAATTTTAGGGTGATTTTAAATTTTTTGTAAAGCTAATTCTGATTTTTGTTGCGGGAAGTCGCTAGTTTAGTTATCATTCGATCCATGGAATTCGAATGTGGGGCGCTGTTCCTATAAATATGTTTCAGTTTATTGTTGCCTTCAGATTTACACCTTCGTGTTTAGATTAGCGGAAATTGTTGAATCACACGATTGGGAATTTTTCCTTCTATTTATTGGAAATTTTCTTTTTAATGATTTTAGAATCCCGTCACATAAAAATACTTTAAGATCTAAATCGCGTTTAAGATAATACTTTCAATATTTAAAGTATAGTCAAAGCTTTCTTGTGTTATAAAGTTGACTATCTTTAATATATTTAAATGATTAAATGATATAATTTAAATGATAAAAGTTATCATTTTTAATCATTTAAATTATAAATATAATTTAAATGATTAAAAGTTATCTATAATGCTTTAAATTTGGTAAACAATTTTTCACTGATTTTAATTAAAAAAATATTAAGAAATTAAAAATTTCAATTCTTTTAAGTAAGGTGCAGTGTGATCCAGAGATTCAGTCATTCTCTTCAGAGCGGGAGTCGTAGGTTCGATCAAATATTTTCCTTTTGTGAATAATGCTGGTCAGTCAGATAAATGACTAAGACTTTCGGTTCATTAGTTTGATTCTTGTGGTTCTCATGGTTTGGAATGTTGTAATAGTTCGGAATCAGCTAGAATCTGAAAGTCCCGGTCTAATTATCCATTTTTACTGAAAAGATAATAGTTCTTCGACAAACAAACCAGAACCCATTGTAAACAGGTTGCATATCCAAATGGGATGGCTACTTGAGAATTTTCTAAGTTTTCTTTCTAAATGCGCGTTGAAATGGCACCTGTTACAGGAAAACTTCATCTGGAATGCAATAGTACGTTGTGAATATCAAAAAGCTTTACAAAAGCTTTTTTCTTTTAGGCTATTCTGAACGCGTGGTAAGAACTATATCTTTTATGAAAAGAATAGATATTCCTGTATTTACTTTCATATTTTAGCTTGGATAACTGTGTGTGAGTACATATATTAATTTATTCTCTTATGTTTTAATGTAAGTTAGCAGCTCTCTTACATATCTTGAAAACTTTTATGCGTTGAAAATAATTTTATTCCTAAAATGAATTCCTAAAATCCAATTGAATTCCTAAAATGAAAGGTCTCATTTCATAGCGTCAAATTTTTTATTAATATAATGCAAAATTTAATTTTGTATATACATTTTTTTGAAATTTATTTTCTTAAAAACTTTTTTTGTCCAAGATACAAACTTTGGGTTAAAGGAGTAAATCTTATTTTTTTTTCAAGTTTGTTTTTCTTGTTATTATTACAATTATTTCCTTTTGAAAGAAATGTACTCGACTTCCGCGAAATGTCGACCAGCTTATGACTGATGCTCGCCTGGAAGGGGACTGAATTCCATTTTCTTGGAATGGTGTGGTCGTGCTATCGAACATTCCTTTTAAAGGAAAATTCCAAATCTTTTTACTGCGAACTTTCATGGCGCATCTTGCGGTGACGTGGCAGCAATGCACAATGTGTGCAGCCCTCCGTCCCTTACCCCCCACGGATTGATTTTAGAGATTGTTCAGAGAGAAACTTGGCCGATCGATGCCATCTATATCGTGATTGATAAGCTCCATTCTGTTCTGTTGGCCAGCTTCAGAACAAACACGAGTGACAAGAAAATGGAAAATGATAGTTATTTCGCTCCGATATTAATAGAAAGAGGATCGTCTGTGTATGTGGAAACGGTAAAGGGGTGGGGAGGAATTGATTTTCAATACACCTAGTCGAAATTGCTAGTCCTGCTAATGTATGAATTGAGGCTCTGCAAAAAGTGTGTTTTATAAGTAGGCTACTCTACTTTTTGGCGCTTATTCCTTTTCATTGGAGTGGGTGTTTAAGCAAACAGTGAATATCCTTTATTTATCTTTTTTTAAGTACCCCCCAGTCGAATACAGCATATCGATAAAGTTAAAAAGGACATAGAGAAAAAATATATAACTAGAATGATAAAAACGCATATAATTTTGTACTTTGTTTCCTTTGCCTCGTGTGAAATTAAAGTAACCTTTAAAATAGTATCAACAATTTCATTGTAATCTTTTCAAATATTCTTTCCTTTTAAGGCGAGATAAAAATCCTTAAAAATGTTATCCCATGTTTAAGTATGTAAATATGAATGTTCAAATAAAAAAAAATCTACTTTAGTTTAGTTTCTGCATAAATATTTTATTATTTTAGTTATTTTTTTCTTCCAATCTGATTTACATTTTTCTTTTGAAACCTCTTTATATTTCATTTATGTTACGAAACAATAATTTAGAGTTAATGTATTCTATTTCATGTAATTATGATTACAGTTTATTAATTTTTTAAAATTTGCATTATGAAAAAATGTTATAAATTCTGGTAAATTTTTTTTAAAAGTCCATGTTTGATCGTTTTTAATTATTTTGTTGAACTTAAGATGCGTTAATAATTATAAACTAAAATACTTTATTAAAAATATCTACAAATCTTCTAGAATTTTATGAATTCTAAATATTCAAAGTTAGAAAACAATTTTTTAAGATTAATTTTTATTTTGAAAATAATTATTCATAGAAATGATTGCATGAAAAATCAACGCTATTCCGTTAGTTCTTCGTGCATGCTTTTTTATTATTGCTGTCTGGAGAGTAAAGTTTAATCAATATCAAACTCATTTAGCTGCAAGATTTTTTTCTTTCCTCGTAATTTTCGTCCTCATCCAAAATTTTATCATAATGAACATTCATTTCTACCATTGCCTTATGATTTCATATGCTAATCACTTCCGTGGTTTAATTGAAAATTCTATTTCAATTTTGAAACTGCTGGCGAATGATGACATATCTGGTGTATTAAAATTTTGCCAGTGTTCTGCAGCTGATCATTTGTAAGGGCTCTTGTGATTAACTTCCTCAACGCCATGCATTGTTTACGATCGCTGCACGGTTTTAATGGATATGTCAATCGATTGGGAAAGCCTATCCAGCCTTGCATTAAAGCCGACGTAAGTGCTTTATTACATCTGCCTTTATTGTGACGTCACACATTTAAGTTAAGCGCAACCTTCCTGATTGTGATTGGCCCTTTAATGTTTAACTATTGCTAGTTTACTGAAGACAAATTAAGCACCTCAAAATATCTTGTTTTTATTTTAAATTATTATTTTTTTGAATTAGAATTTTTTGATTTGAAAAATGTTTTGTTATCACTATGGCAAACAGTTTTCGAATACAAATATTTTTGCGATATTGTGAAAATATTTTTTTTTAAATTTGTTTTGCTGAGCAAAATATCCTCATAATGACATTTAGTTATGGTTATAATTACTGTTTACCGGCTTTATTATTTAAATAATTTTTCTGATAATTATTGGCGATAATATTTTATTGAGAAACATTAGAAATATAAGTTTCTCAAAGCTTTCTTTCATTTTTTTTAACTTCAAAATTAGATTATAAATAATAACAAAAATTTTCTATTGATTTATTGATGTATATCTTTAAAATGTATGTACGTGTCTGGATTTTATAAGACTTGTAGATTTTGATACATTTTCCCCCGTTTAAATGATTTTTGGTCTATCATTAAAGTTTTGTTCTAAAGATTTATTTAAATCTTTATTTCCTTTTTATAAATTTTAAAGTGTTCAAAAAGCTCCAAGTTCCCTGGGAAAATTTTATTGCTTCATCGTGTGTTGACTACACTTCAGCTTAATAATTTTACCACAGTTGACTTGGTTACAAAGATTGATAGAACAAATGAATCCGATGATCAAGAGCAAATAGTGTTATAATGGCCTACCGCCCACTTCAACCGCAATAATTACACCATTCGCTCCATACATCGAATTCCCCATTTGCAGTTACATCCATGCTTTTTGAAACATATGGGTATTTTAGTTGTCTTCTCAAGCTTAATATTATAGCTTTTAACATAAATATAGTTTTGCGTTTAAACTATTTAAAATGTTTAAGAAAAATTTTATTTTTCTATAATAATTGTTCGCAAAAAAGTACTGTTTATTGCTTTTTATTTAGTTAAAAAAATTTTTTTACCTTAGTGCTTATCTTATTTTTATACTTCTCTTTAAACTTCAACATTAGGTTTATGAATTGGTCACATTCTTGCGAAAAGAAACTCATACACCTCAATTTAAAATAAACTGCGCACAAAAGAACCAAGGCATTAATGAATGAGCACAGTTAGATTGATATCGTATCCATTCGACCAAAAAAGATTAACATTTTTATTTATTTCTCTGCTTTTCCCATTTCGGATAATCAGCTTATGTGTCCGTTAGTCCATGATAGCAAAAAAAAAAAAAAAAAAAAAAAAAAAAATTTAAACTATCCTTTCCTTAATTTTTCCCGCTTCTGTATTTGAATCGAAAAATTACTGAGGTAAACTAATTTTGTATTTACACATTTCGGCAGCACCAGGTGATAGCAAGGCACTCTTGGAAATGCAGCTGATTGTCCCATAAATTAGGATGCGAATTGCAAATAAGGGATATTTAAATCATTCTGAAAGGGAAGATAATTTATCTCAGCAAGCAACTCTGCTTTGACTTCCGTTTGAGGGCTGATCTGCTAGAAATCTGTTCGCTTCCTTCCTATCAACTCGATGTTCTAAGTTGAGGATGTTGTTCGATTTGTCGGAAACACCATTCTCTCTCTTTAACTGTAATTGTGTTCAGATTAAGTTTCCCGAAAATTAAATTTAATGTTAGAATTATTTGCGCAGAGTATCACGGCTAATATTTAAATTTTAATATGTGCGATTAAATTGTAAAGCCTCTCTTAATGTTGGGAAGTAAGTGACTCAGCGTGTTCTGATTCAGACTTAAGCCGAGCTGACAGTTGCGTTTCTTAACATTTGATTCAACAGTTCATGTGTTCGATTCCTACTTAGAGCTTTGGTGTTGAAGTGATTCTGAATCCACTTCAAACTGTAGATCCCAATCTGATTAGCCATCGTGTGAAAAAAAAAAAAGTCCATTGAGTGACCCATCGATTCAACCATAAACCATGATGTTGCTTGAAATTCAAATATTAATATTGTTAAATTTTAGCATGTAAATCCTGATAGAAATGTTCTTCTCATGTTTTTAAAATTAATGATGTACATAATTTATTTTTACTATCTTGTCTATTAGAAGAAATTTATTAGGTGTTAATTTACATAAAAATTTGCCTCAATGTTGGTTCAGCTGGAGCTAGTCTTTTTTATAGTTGTCAAGTCCTGTCAGCATTAATGTCCGAACCAATTATTTTTCTCATTTATGTTGTTATTAGTATCAAGATGAATGAGAAAATGATACTGAGAATGAGGAGATGAATATTCATATCACAGGTATAGTATTTGAATAATATTTTATATAAATACTATATCTGCGACATGAATTTCTAAAGAAATACACACCTTTCACTTTTACAAAGGTTCCAGTTTATTACTTAATTATTTACTTATTTATTATTTACTTAATTTTCCAACAAATAATGGGGTATATGCATGTGAACATGTAATAACGTTGAATTAATCAATAATTAAGTCGATCATCAGAGTAATATTTTCAATCAGAATAAGCATTTAAAAAAAATAAAGTTGAGAACCATTGCTTTGTTCCTTGCCAAGAATAAAGACAGTTTATCTAAGTTAACTTGATCCCGCTATGAAATGTGATGTTATCAAGGCCACCAAAGCATTTAACACGAGGGATCAAATTGTTCGACGCTGTCAAATGATTTTATTTATATTCACGAGGAGTAAGTTTAAAATTTTGTTGTGAAACCCATTTAGGATAGATGATCGGATTTCAGCCAGGTAAAATTCTGTTAACCGTTGTTTTGCGAATAGGGTACTTTTGAGGCGGCTTTTACAGTTTATGATCGTAAGGTATTTGCTGATCAAATGAATTGCTACATTGATTCCTAATTGAGCTGAACTAATTTTTCCATTTTCTCCTAACTATGAAAAAGAAAATAATAAATGTTTTCTGTTTTAAGCATTTTTCTCATGATCTAGTCGTTTCGTGTGGCTCATTCTGAACAATTCGCATGGCAACAAGAAAGCTATGCTAGTCTGGATGTGAAATGAGTACTGTTCCGTTTGAAAAAATATTAAGTTCTGTTTTATACATTTCGCGATATCGTGTTTTATTTAAAATTTCGTGAAACCTTTTTAATTCACACAAAGGGAAAATGTTATTTTTGATTTGCATATTGTAGCAGGTGTCTTCGCATTATTTCTGCGCATGCGTTTTAATCGACCCTTCCCGTGATTAAAAGACTGATTCTTCTCCTGCTATTGTAAGGAATAATTATTTCTGTTTAGTGCTTCGTTTCCGTTTTATATTCCAGCTATTCTAAATAGCATTCATTGTTTTAGGCGCAGATAAATTGTGACCTCGCCGCGTGTGTAGACCGATACGTAACTCGTGTAAATTTAGTATCTCATTTTGAAATTGTGATTCCAGTTTTATTTTAATTTATTTTTACTCTGTTAGACTAGATTACTCAATTAAGCCTTAAATCTGAAAATTCTTCTTACATTTTATTGCAATTAGTAATTTTTCTTAAAAAAGAAAACCTTGAATGACTTTTTAGTATATAATTTATTTCTTTAAAGAAGAAAAAGAAAAAAAAAACACTCTGAATAACTTCTTACCCTAAGGCCGTATAAAAGCTTAGTGGAATCCAGATTCCCATGCAGTCCGTTTGTATGATAAATTGGTACTCAATTCTTTGGATGAGTGGCTATTGGACGAACGTTTGAAAAATGAGAATTTCTCACGATTGAAAACTAAGGAGTAAAAGTTCCAAATTTTAGCTATATTTCGTACTAAATTATTGCTATTCATAAACAAGTTATTGTTTCTATCACTGATCACTTAAAACCATTTCGTACCCGAATTTCAATGATTCTGGAGACAAAAACTGAAACATAATTTTTCGATTATTGTTAGTTTTATATATTAAAATAGAAATAGAGCGAGAAAGAGCGTAGTTATATGCATATATATGTGCCAATTAAAAATGAAGTAGATTTACGAAATGGGTTTGGTCAAAATTTTTAATCGATTTCGCATGCTTTTTTGAGGGGGGGGGGAGAAAGATAAATACGGCTTAAAAAATTCTAAAAGTCGAATAAAATAAGTGTTAAATACTACATTTCTACTCGAATATTGAGAATAACTGGATGTCTTCTTTCTGTAATAGTTTTTTGAAGTAATTTTATTTTTTGTCGTCTGTTAATTTTTGATAAAAAAAAAAAAAAAAAAAAAAAAAAAAATCCGTCTTTTATTTAAAGCATCGAAGGAATTTAATTGAGTATAAGTGCATTGATGTACTCTGAAATTAAATAATATATTGATTAAAATAAAAATTAAGCTATTGACAATGTAAGTTCTTCTATAAATTTTTTTAATAAATGTAAAAAAGCAAACTAAAAACTCGCGTAGCAGAAATTTGTTTAAAAAATTTAAAAGCGCTTATTGTTAAAATGAGACGAAACATTTCGAAAGATATCTTTTTTGATTAGAATATCAATTAATTAAAAGTTTAAAAAGAATCCGTGTAAAATTTTTACAATCCTTTTTAAAATATGAATTCTGCAAGATAATTAAATTCTATGTAAATTAAATTTGGTCGATAATTTATTTATATTAAATTATTTAAACAAAATTTTAAGATTCTTAAGAATTACGAGTATTTAGGACGACTGAATTGATATTACTGATTTTTACATCCTAATGGTTTTGATTATTTTTATTATACTTTATTTAAAAGTTTCACTTCAAATGATAGTTTTGGCAAGAGATATTATTAAATGATATGAATGTTTTTAATTTATCATTCTTTCTGTTGAAAGTTTATATATTTTTTACGCTATTTCGAATTAAGGAAAACTCCATAGACCAGGCAAAATTTATAAAATTATAATTAATAATTTTTGTGTAGTGTACGTCCAAATTATTTTCGAATTAAAAATATTATTCAATTTATTTAATATTTTCAAATATTTTTAATTATCTAATAATATTTAATTATTATAGAAAATATTACAAACATTATAATCAATAATTTTTATGTAGGATACCTCCAAATATTTATTTTCCCTTCCCAAACGAGCTAAACCACTTGAATATGTTCGAGACGCACATTTGATTGTTTTCATGTCAGGAAAACGTGCAGTTTATCTTAAATTCTTTTCGTTAAAATTCTGTTTGTTAGAAAACTGTTTTTTTTTTTTGTAGTTTAATAAAACATGCTCAAAAATATTTCGTGTCTCTCGAGTTAGCATTTTTAAGAAAATCGCATCATTCACTATGTTGCTATTATTTCTGGGATCTTTACTTTGTACATTTTGTATGTGTTTGATGGAATGACAGAATTATGATGATTCAATAGTAAAAGCGAAGTTTAAATTTCCAGATCTATTTCTATTGTAAACGTTGTTGACTAATTATTGATTTTATTTTCTTTCATGTGTTTACTTTTGTCTATTTCAGCTGTGTGATCTCATTAGTAAACACTGGAATGAATATTTTATTTATTTTGTTGTTTATTGATTGTGTGCCCGCTCTTTAGAAGAATTAGTTTGCTTTTCTGAATGTAATTTTATCAGTAAATATAGTGTTTGACACTTATTTTTCCTGGAATGTTTATTTAAGTGCTGTTCTGTTTATGTATGTCTGAATTGCTTATGAGAGGTGTTGTATGGTACTTATGTCACGCGACACTGTACACATGGGGATTTGTTGAACATAACATTTATGTGACATAATTATGATTATTATTATTAATGTGAAGTTAATTATTATCATTGTTATGTAATTGGTATAATCTGTATAGTTAATTTTTTTTCATTCTTAAAATAAAGGAGCATTCTATATTTGGAAGAATATTTAGTTGGGGTTCAGAGATGTTTTCCTGTTTAGAAATCTTTTCGAGAGTATAATAAAATCTATTTTTATACCACTTATTTAGACTTTACTGATATATTCTGAGTAATTAGAAATTGCAGAATATTTTCACTGTTGCAATCTGTGTTTCTCGCATTTCTCTATTGCAACCAAATTTTTCGAATAAGTATTCTCAATGGTTGAGTTGGTTAATATTTATGATAGTATTGGCATGTAATTGGATTACGTACTCTGTGCAATTAAGAATTACATAAATGATTTCTAAATTTCTGTTGTATCGATTTACCTCATCTATTCAGATGTTTCGAAAATTCCAAACAGGTTTTCTTAAAACTATTTTGTAATAAACGATTTTAGAAAATTTACGTGTACGTAAAGATTAAAGAAAATAAATTCTTAGTTTTATTTTATTTTTTTTATTAAAAATGTATAAAAGTTATTTCCCCTATTTTGTATATTTTTTTATAATTTTGTTTGTAATAAATTAGTAATTCGTTCCATGCCTTTTAACGTGGGTTTAAGAAAATTATCATATTTTTAATAACACCTCGCTGCTTGGCGTGAGGCTTTTCAGGAAAGTTCTGCCACATTTTATTCCAGAGTAAACTTTCGAAAATCATTGCTTGAGTTCGCATTCGTTGGAATTTATGTAAGCAAGCTGCATTAGACTGCATTCCGAATGGTATGTCATGCTGTGCCAACCTGGAAGTTTGGATCCTGCTCAAAGAACGTAAAATTCCTGAAATGGTTTCCTTATCAGATTCTATTCACTCTACTATTCTATTCACTCACTCTACAAGTTGGGGGGTCTTAAAATTATGCTTTGCTTACACTGTCTTGTGCTTTATAAAGTCGTTTGCCATCTCAAACATTTTCTACTAAAATTCAGATGTTGTCCATTATTATTTTGATATTTTTTTCACTCATTAATTCCTTATTATTAAAGAAGTATTATGTTTATATATTAAATTATTCGAATAAATTTTATGTTCCATATAATGGATAAAAATGTTTTTATGGTTGTAATTGACAGCACCTTGACATGTTTCTTAAAAATACAATCCTTTAAATATCAGCTAAATTGTTCATTCAGGCCTTCAATTTAGTAATAATACTGAATTTTTGATTCCATTTCCACAAGTATTTTAGTACTGTTCCCCCCTATCCACTCCGTTTAATAATTTTTATAAACATTTCAAGTTTAAAATGTGCTTAATATTGTCCACTACTTGTTGACTATATATTATGATAAACATTGATAATATATATATATATATTTTATCAAAAAAATTGTTTCTTATATGAGTTTTTTTTATTTTTAATATCATCATAATTACTATTTTAACATTCGTTTGTACTTATCTATCAAAATATTATGAACACTATACATTCAAGATTTATAAAATTTCGTTTTAATCAATTTTGAATGTTAGTACATTAATTTTAATGTTGAATAATATAATATTTTCAAATAAGGCATGTGTAGTGCGCCAACGTCGCTTGAAAAGATTACACCACGTATGCTAAAAAAATAAATAAAATTAACTTGGTAAAAGTTATCCATGTTAAAAATATTTCATGTTCTGTAACTATACTATAGCAAATTCACATTAAATTCTATCTTAAGAAATACAAGATATTATAACTATATATATTACAAGATATTATAAAATTTTTAGAATATATATATATTAGAATCCCTAAGATTCGTAGATATGCGTTTTAACTGTTTCTAAACTTAAAATTTACGGATATTCTCCATTATTAACGGAGTGCTCTGGTGTTGCTAGTAGGTGATACGATCTCCTTGTATGGATAGGGCATATTCTTTTTTATTTAAGGCCCAGCTGTCTGCGAGTTCGTTGGTTGGGTTTCTGGCACAAGGTCCAAAAAGGACATGCTGCGCCGATAGCTGTCAGCGAGATAGTTACTACTTTGGCTTTTACTTCAACATTTCGTGAGTTCGATTCGATCTTTGGATGTGGATGATGAGGTGGATATCGATGTTTATTGTGATTCGGAATTCTGGTTAGGGTTCTATTCGAATTAGCCCCAGTGTGCAAACGATGCCCATACATGTACTAGTTTGATTAGAACACAACCTAATCAAATCAACCTCAGAAGCTTGGTTAAATGTGTCCGCCATTTTGACATGAAGTTGTAAGAGGAGGATGCCATGTCAGTGTCGATTATGTTAATAATGTGAATCAAAATTACAATTTTTGCACACGTCGGAGACATTGTAAATGTTACAGCTTATTGACCAGCTGAAAAGTGTATACATTTGTATATCCATGTATCACTTTTACCAGGAATATATACTAAAATTATAGCTAAATACTAATTATGAATATTTTTTCATATCTGAATCAGTTCTCAATCACTTGAATTTCTAAATGTTAGTCCGCATGGATGGATCTATTTTAGGTATATATATATATATATGATTTCTGCTGCCTTATGTTCTGTTCTTTTCATTTCAACTTTGATGCGCTTCGGAGTTCCATTTATCAGTTGGTTTCTTGTTTGCGTGGAGCATACACGTTTTGGCGTGGAATGAAATCCGGTCATTCCCATCCCAAAAAAGGAAAGGGGACTGGGGGTCAATTGGCCCTCCTGACTCACCTCTACAAGACCATCCATTCAGTGAAGTTCCTCGGGGAATGCATTGGCATATGCTTAGAGACCGGGCATTGTGAGCTTCTCTTATAATTTCTTTTTAAATCCTCCTGGAAAACCCTTCTCGCGAACAAGCAGCCGATTTTTAAAGGGAGGGTGGAAACGTAAAGAAATAATAACAATGAAAAAAATATTCTCGCCTAGACCCTCTTGGCCAAAAAGAGTACACGGAGCGCGCCGGGTGGTATGCGAACACACTGATGGAAAAATCGAGTCGGATATAGACTTTCCTCCCCTCCCCCGGTTTTTTGCGCTTCTTTGCGTTGCGGGGTAGCTGCAACACCGGGTGCTCCGTCGTCGTCTGCTGAAGAGGGCCCTTTGTGAAATGTTATTCCGTTCCAGAGTGTTGGGTTAAAACCAGTTTTCCCCTCGCCTCTTCGGGAAGAGCTCCCCTGCTTTTCCATCCCATTCTCGTGACGCCCTGTAGAGGTTATTTATTTTATCCGCTGCCGCCCTTCCTTCGAAAAATGCGCCCATTAAATGACTGAATCGTGCAGAGTCCACTTCTGGGCTGGCCCTGCTGCTGTGATATTGATTGCCCGAGCACATAATAATAAGAAGAAAGAAAAAAAAAGTCTAGCAAGGCCCCGGCATTGCTAACAGCATGTCTCTAATGCGCAGAAGAAATGCGCCAGTTATGATGCCGGTGATTTACATCCATTCGTGATATGCAATTAGACTCTTATTGCATCAAGGAATTTATTGTGGTGTAATGAACGAGAATCTTTCTGTTAACACGAGAGGTTTGAGGAATGGTTCTGTATGCGAGTAAAATTTGACAAGGCTTCATATGGTACCGAAACACGCAATTGAGTGCAGTAGCAAGCCTGGAAATGGCACATTACTTTAATGGTTACTATATCGTAGTTGCTTTCCAAAAATAGCCACGTTATTTTTTACCTCTTAATTACTTACGTACATGTTAAATATGTTTTCAAATATAACAGTATTTGAATTTTACAAAGCATTTGACAAGTTTAGTTGTTGACTCTATTTTCTTTCAATTTTTTTTCTTCCTTTTTAGCTGTAATATCAGTTTAATTTATTATTCTTCCTCATAAACCTGCTTTTTAAAATACTACGATGCAAAAATCAACCCTTACACTAAATAACTGTTTTCTATCGCAGTGCATGACTTTCATGCCCGTTAAAAAAAATGGAACAAAAACAAATCGCCTAGTTGATGTCTTTCAGTGTCCATTTTTCATATTTTTGGAAGAATGTGGCACTCCTTCTATTATATTGTACCTGGCATTTCTCGCACCATAATTATATACTTTAAAAGTTTTCATTGAAAGAAATTTATGGAAAAAAACATGGAATGTGGTCCATGAATTCAGTTTTTCCTATTCATTAAGAATTAGAACAAAAATGCCCAGAACTGTTATTCGCCCTGCAAACGTAGCCCCATTTAATGTGCAGATTGTTCTTGGCAACTTGTTTAAGTTTCATGCATTGCCGTATTCTGTATTTAGAATCTCACATTGTAACAAACACTTAGCTTGATTTTATTGAAACCGTTTTATAGCGATCTTTAAAAAGAAATACATTTTTACTATAAAAAATATGATAAATATTTTAAGAAGTCATTTCCAAGTTTCTAATCAGGAAATCACGCTGTATCTTATTAGTTAATAAGCAAACCAAAAGAAGTATTTAATACCATATGTGTCGGAACCTATACTGAAACATATAACCTCTCCTATTGGAACTGTAAGTTTCACTACAAATGAGACAGCCCTGCAAAATAGAAAATTTTATCGCAATCCTTCATTCTGTTTTAGTGACTTGTAATGGCGAATCTCCAAGAACGAACTGGACATAGTGTTTCAAAATGAATTCCATTCACGCTCGTATCATGCGAAATTATTTTTAAAAATGCCGTTGTCTCCATTCGATTTTCCTTTTTCTTGCCTTTCTAAGTTTAGTTTTATTCATGATTTTTTTTGCTTAAAATATCATTCTTATAAAAACTTTAATTTCTTATTTTTGTCAAATGAATATATATGTACTTATTATTATTTTTTCTTTTTTCTAAAACAAATTCATGAAAATTAAAATTTAAGATAGTTTTTAAAGTATTGGCAAAACTAGAAAATTCATATTTTATTTGATAATTTGTTTTTAATTTATCTGCATTTAAAATTACATTTTTATATTACAAAATATTTTGTGTGTGCTAAGCAATAATTATATTTTATATTGTTTTTCTATAGAGTACCACTAATGATTTTCTAATATATTCCCAAAATGTATTTATATTGATAATATATATGTGGGAAAATATTAACATAAATTAAAATGCTAAGCGGAATGTGTACATATAAGCTGCTTATTATAAACTTTTTATATGTTCCCCAATGTTAAGTTTTAACAATGCGAATAAAAGGATACAACTTTTAGTTTATATTAAAAAAATACGTAGACAATTTCATAGAAATTTGCGCAAGTATATGCTATAACAATTGCGACGTTGGAATGCGGACTTCGGTAAACTTCCTCAGTGAATAATTTGGTAAATATCAGAAATCTAACATTTTCCGATAGTTTGCTCTATATATGTTCTGTCGATCCCGAATTTTTGTGGTTTTACTATTTGTAGTTACATTTTTAAAGACGGATTTACATGCGCGTGGTTCAGTTGAAACACGAGGAATCCCAAACTGTTTCGAATGCTATAGCTTACATTTTAATAAAGTTATCTTGAATAAATTACGTAAGGGCGATGCGAATGAAACAAGAAGCGCATCATTTACATTTTAGTTCTTTGAATTAGAAGGAAGAAAAGCTAATAAAAATATGTCTTCAAAACTACTGGATACATTTATTGAAGCAGTTTATCTGAAATTGGGTATCAATCTCAATGTATGGCTATAAATTATTATATATGTGAAATTGATTGTTTAACTAGTTTTTCTGGATCAGTTTCCAAATTTTTTCCCTCATATATTCTTTATAAAGAATAATTTTTTGTAGCTCCTCACACACACACACACACAACTTTCACTATAATATACACTAATACCAATCAGTACGCATATAAACATTGATTGCGCGTAAAATACGGAAAGTAATAATTTGATTTAGAATATGAATAAAATAATTTTAAAAAAGTAGTGCATTAAGTTTAATTTTTTATTTTTTGGTAAATTTATCATCGATTCCCAATGTAATATTATAGATCCTTTTTGAACTTTCATCAACCTTCTGGAGCATTTCTCTTGCATAATATTTTATGCCCTAATTAACTTCGTTGACTGTTACAAGAAAAATACCTTATTGTTTTCAGAAAATTAGATTAATTAAAAAAATAGCATCAATTGTTAATAAATTCTAAGATTCTCGCCCAATCAAAACTATGATACGCTGGTATGATTTATATTAACCTAGTATATCGGATTACTGTAAATTAGGTAAAAGCAAATTGATTTTAAATTACTCTTCATATGTAAACATTATTCTTGTTAAAGTTTGAATTCAAACTTTCATGATTTCTTAATTGATAGTGTTTAAAAATTCCCAATTTTGGTTAAAAAAGATAAGGTGATTCGATTTTGATCTGAATCTTTTATAAATTTCTAGGAACAAATCGATTCGATGTCTCGTTTTTATTAGCAAGTATAATGCACTAATTAACACTTCCAATAAATTTCCTTATCTATGTCAGTCTTATGATTAACCATTTGTAAGTTTGTTCGTATAAAAGAACATGACAAAATGTTTGTGAAATGTTTCGAATAATACGTATCAAACACTACGAAGATTCATCATCGAATGTTTTAAATTGTTTTTATAAAACTGAAAAATCATCTAAGAAATGAAAATGTGTATAAAATACGAAATTTAAACGAAGGCAACCATGGCTCAAATATGATTAAAAATAAAATTAAAAATATGTTATTCTATAAAAAGCCACTTTTTCCGACATGTACTTTTTATGTGACTAACATTTCGTAAGTGTTTTATTATTTATCGTTTGCTATATACAGCTTAAGTATTCTTTCGTTATTACGGATAAACGCAATCGTTATTTACGAAAAAGTTGGGAATAAATTGCATGAAATATTTTAATGAAACAGCTCAATTTTCGATCAACCATGTTAGAATGATAATTTACACAAGAAAGAACGTGTTGTAACTATTTATCTCCAAATCAATTCAAATTTTAATTGATTTCCTAATTCAAGGATTAGCAGCTTCGAATATTTGAACTACGATTTTTGTATTGTGACATTTTGTCAATGATAATAAACGCTGAAATAGTGTTTCTGGAATATTATTAAAATATATGAAATATTAATTTAAATTATAAGAATGTTATAAAAGTATTTTTTTTCAAATTTTATTATATTTTGCATGAAAAATAGCTTTAATCCATCCTTTCTCTTTGGTTTAAGGTATCATTATAAAAATATTTTTATCTTCTACACTAACTGAGTAATATTGTTTGATTTTATGATACGACAAGAAATAATAGTGATCATAAAAATTTTTTTAAAATATTTCTGAGAAATAAAATGTATTAATTCATAAATTTATCATTTTCAGTCTAAATAAAAATCAACCTTCACTGCTGGCATTTTATATTTTTATATCATGTTATATATTAAAAAATATTTTTGAATTTATTTTTCACAAAACTACTGTTCTGTGGGATTTTCATTTATCGCAATTTATTTTGATAGTATATCATCTAGTAAAATCAATCAAATATTAATTTTTAAGTTTTAATATTTTTATCTGGATTAAATCATTTTTGTAATCTGGATTAAATTTATTTTGTAAAAGTGTTTCTCTTTCCCTTCTTTCATATTTTCCCTTTCTTTTTAAAGTTTAACAGGAGTTAAAAATGTGATTTTCTACCTTAATAAGAAATTTTTAATGTGCTAGCTTGTATTAATTTTATGATATCTTTCTTAGTCGAATGCTTTTTTTTCTATTTGATTATGCATGTATAATCTTAAGATTTCCTATAAATGATAAAATTTGGACTGTATTGTTAATTTTTATCTTTGTTTTGATGATGAGGAAAGCTTGACATATTATTTTACCGAATATATAGGAAAGTGGCCATAATTTTTACTTTGATTCTTTAATTTTTAAAATTTTCATGATAGGAATTTAGCCTTTAAGTTTGGATTTATTTTTGAAGCTTTATTTATTCATTCTTTCTTTCCAGTTTAAAAATTCTATATTTAAAAACAAAAATGCCTGTTTTCTGAAACATTTATTTTGTTTTCACTGTACAAAATTATATTTATTCAGAAAGAATATTTTTATCACAGATATTTGGGAAAAAATGGGTTATTCTTTGGTCCATTTTTTCAGAATATTTACTAAAAATGAGAAACAAAAATATTTAACTATTTTATTTATATTTATAACTCCACCTGTTTTAAGTACGTTCAGACTTATGTATTGACATAATCGGCAGTAAAGGATAGAAATTTCCTTTTTAAGCAATTTTGAGACTACCTTAAAAAAATTGAAGTGGAAAGAAGCTATTTTTGTAAATTTCTGGATTATAATACATTTTTCTTAATGTATTCTGAAATTTTACTCATGAACATTTTACAGATTCGTTTTTATTTTCCTTCACTTTCTTTCCTTATTAATTTCATATTTCTTGTGTAACTTTGATGTATTTTATTTATAGTTCCTTTTTATTTCTATTTTTAGAAACTAAAACTGAAAAAAATGTTAAATATATCGTATCTGAATAAAATGTTTCAATATTTTGTATCCAGAATGATAAGACTATTTTGTATCGTGTAGACAACATACTTTTTTTCATTGCCTTCTTTCGTATATTTTAAATCACTAAATTTTCCTTTTGTCTTAAAAATATGTTAACAAATTCTTAAATATTAATAAGAATATGTTGAAATGTGTTTATTATTCTGCCATAAAATGTCTGGAATTTAGATTTTTTAAATAGTTTTATTTAAAAAAATACAGGGTTCTTTATTTGATATTTAAACTTATACGTTTTAGCTTAATTTTAGTGAAAATATTTTATTTCATTTGGCAAATTGAGTAATTGTCTTAAATGAAATTTGTTTTTGGTTTGTTATAGGTTTGAGTCCGGATACGAGTACCTGTCACATGGTTGGCTGGACGAGTTCTACTCAAACAACTTTTCTATGTAAGTGAAACATGTTTACTTTGTTCCATCTTTATTATCTAAACCATCTTTAAATAAAGCAAAATTACTTGAATT
This sequence comes from Latrodectus elegans, assembly GCA_030067965.1. Taxonomy (NCBI): domain Eukaryota; kingdom Metazoa; phylum Arthropoda; class Arachnida; order Araneae; family Theridiidae; genus Latrodectus; species Latrodectus elegans. The sequence continues at coordinate 85,574,356 of CM057814.1, read as the reverse complement.
AGAATTTTAGACAGTTTAGTTGTAATCATTAGTTTTAGAGGTTAAATAATAGTTATTCCCCATGTAAGTAATGAAAAAGAAAATATTTTTGATTTATAGAGAATATCATTTAAAAAAATTATCGAAGCGTTTGGAAGCAATATTTCAGTTGCTGTCGTCTGAATTAATCACGCATACTGTTGATATACATTAGATATTGTTATGGCATTGTAACTACGTCGTATTAATGTCTAATGTTAAGGAAAATCAAACCAATAGAGAAATACATATTTTTGTTGAATATTTTATTTGTTCATTTGTGCTCAACTTTCGTCAACGCACGGAATAAATCGGATTTCTCCATGTATTTAAAATAAAATATCGCTTATAATAGAACATGAATTTTAAAGTCAATTACAAAGCAGACTTTTGTAAACATTAAACTTAATTTTATTGTAAAACTTTTATAAGAATTTTCTTTAAGGAAACTGTTTTAGATTAGTATTATGTCATATACATTGGAAAAGTTTATGAAGTTAAGGGAAAAACAGTTACGATAATTGGTAACGATTATTTTAAACTAGTTTTATAACTATACTTGGTTTTTTGTGAGAGTATGACTTTATATATCTTATCAGATGCAATTGTATTCAACGCGACTCAAACATTGATTCAGTTTAGTTTTTTTGAAAATATGTAGAAGTAAAAACGCCGTACTCGTTCTTTATCCAAGAACTGCCTGTTTAACGTTTGGATTCTGACATAATCATGTAGATTTATGTGTAAGAATATTGCAGATGTGTGAAATGGAGCGTTGTCGGGGGAAAAAAATGTGATTAAATTATCGATACAGAAAAACAGATTGAGGTTGAGATTTGCATTTCAGTTCGAAGTCATTAGTTTCAAAATTTATACCTTATATGAATTTTATCAGTTTTAATTTTAATTGGTCGACCTCTATCACAAGATCTTCTGGTTGAGTTTCCTGATTATATACTCGCTATTTAGCAAGGACGAATATTCAAGAAGCTCCCATTTCGAAAAAACCTCCTTTCAAGTATTCGTCATGTTCTCGTTTCATCTTATTATTTTTTCCCCCTTTCTCGAATCGCGATTAAATTTTTATGGCTTTATTCCTCTCTCTGTGGCGCGTGATGAGAGACCTTAACTGCAGAGGAGAGAATCGAACAAAAGGGATTCGTACTCTACTTAAGGCCAAGAGAGTTATTTGAATATGCTTGGATGTGTCTGAGTGATTTGGCGTTGAGAGCGAGCCGACCTCCGAAGTCCTGACATAAAAGGAAGGGAGCTTTTTTTATTTTATTTCATTATAATTTTTTCGAAGTAGAACTTGATTGTCATTTTGCAATCTGAGCTTGACAGTTGGGTCGGACAAGGGCGGGTGTCTCTTGTCGTCCGACCCTCCTCCCGACCGCTCGTCCACGGACTGCACTAATAAGTTCTCCGGTTCGTTTGGGGGGTCCCCACTGCACATGCGAAGCCACAGAAAAGTAGCGCTGCTGCGAGATAATCTTGAGCGCTCTGTAGAGAGCTGCAGCAGAAGAGAGCGGCTTATCTGTAAAAAACAGATGCGGTAGTTGTTTGGGTGTATTTTATCTGGAAGCTTTTATTTTTTTTTCCACCTTTAATGTACAGGTTTCTGACGAGGAATGAGAGAGTACTCGCTTTTCACCGTATAAGGGCAAAAGAATGATGCCCAACCCCCCGTTCTGCACACGCATTCAACGATCCCCGAGAGTCTACTTTCCTCTTAGACCAGAATCGATGCTGCAGTACTAATTTGTTACGAGAGTACCTCTCGCCTGTAATATTTCACTCTTTTAACGTCAGGCACATGATGAAGCCTCTAGCACTTTTCCTCCAGGAATTTTTTCAACTCAGATTGCCATCTAAGATCGTATACCTCTTATCAACTTCTGTGAGAAAAATGTCCTCTCTAGTTGCATTTTTGTGGAAGTTTTTAACTATTAAAATCATAATTCATGTTCTGTGTATCGTTTTAAATCACTTTTATATCCCGCCATATGCTAAGTATAATCTTGAGAAATAGTTTCGGCGCGTTTTATTTAAAAAGTAAATTAATTGGCCAGTCTCTGCAAGCACTAAATGATATAATTGTTAGCCTAACAATTTATTTTAAATATTTAAAAATTCCTAATGTTATTGAAATCGATATAGCTTTTTGTACTGGAAAATAAGCATCGATCCGCTGATCAAATTATTCGTAATTTTGAGGGTAAAAAAATTTTATGATAGAATTGAATTCATCCGACGAGATGTAATGTGCAGTTGTGTTAATGAAATAATCCATAAAATTTCACAATCAAGATTTTGAACCATTTTGGCTGTCACGTATAAAACAAAATCCACCTGAAATATTTTTGTCAAATGATATTAATAAGTAATGATTTATTTTGATTAATTTCCACATTAGTCTACATAAATATCAACTTCCATCGCATTTTGCATTCTTTACGACTTTGCATTTGGTATTTTCAACATATAAATGTTTAGCATATGTAATACAACGTATGTTATTTTCCTCTTATTACACAATCAACCAATATAGCAATAGAAAACATTTTTAATTTTAGTCAGTTTCACTGTACTTTTCTCTGTTTTATGTAAACAATCAATTTTAAAAAAAAAAAAAAAAAAAAAAAACTGTATTACATTTATGGTTTATAATGAAAAATATATCCATGCAATTTTTTTTTTATCCTATTTATGCATGTGGTCACCATTTTTTTTTTTTTTTTAAATATGGAATATACTTTTCTAAGACAGCCAGACATGTGATAAAATTTGAAGTTTCTTCACAAGTAATTTGTAAAAATACTTCATATTTCATTGAATTACAATATAGTTTGGCATTGTTGTCATTAAATAAATTACAGTTTTACTTTTTTGAAATACCTAAATTAAGCCATACTCTTAGAAATATATACCCTGTTGAGTTTAAAAATTTATAATAGAATTGTGAATTTTTTTTAATAATTCATGGCGAATCTCTTTAATGCAATATGCGGTGAAATTTACAATTGATTACGTTGGCAGTTTTCACATTAAGTTGCCCAGACTGTTTTACAATTGTTACAGTTAAAGAATCTAAAAAAAACACACTTAAGTGTAAAAAAGATGTAAACTGTATAGTAAAAATGTAATTATATAAAAGAAGTACTAATAATATTGAAAAAATGCAAATGTTATAAAAAATACATAAAAAGTTATAAACAAATATATAAATCCATATAAATTATTTCCTTTTAAATCAAAACTAAAAAAAATAATTTCTACATTTATAAAAAATTAAGAACTCGAAAGCAAACTAATTTCGACATTTTAATTTGCAAATATTGTTACTTGCAGAAATTTGCAGAACATTTCATTTCGTTGTGGCAACAGTATAAAAATAAGTTGCGAACTGATTACATTTGCATCTGAATACGTATACTTTTGTCTGATATGTAAATATTAATTTTATATATATGTATATTTTAGAAAAAAATATAATCGATATTTTTTTGACAATAAAATAAAAATACTGCTTCCGAGAAAACAAAATACAATCAAATGAATTTCCCGTTAATTTACTATATTTTACGTTTATTATTTTGACGGATTTGTCAAATGTAAATATTAGTATTCGAGATCTCAGAATTTATATTAGTATTCGAGATCTGAATTATCATATCACTCAAATACTCAATTTCTAAAATATTACTGGAATTACTATTGCTCACTTATATTATGAAAGGAGATAATATTTTAAATAATTGTTAAATTCTAAAAGTGTTTACGTAAAACAGATTTTATAATAGTCATTTCCTCACTATTTTTTTGTAATGATTTTCTTAGAAATAGCAGAAAAATTAGACTTCAAGTTATAATTTTTGTTGAAAATTGTAAAATCAAGCGTTGGTTTAGTCTATCGAAAGTTATGCTACATTTAAAATTTTTTATTAATCTGTATCGATAATGAAATATTGGAAATAAAATTTTAAATTAATTGAAGTTTGCTATTTTTTTTAAATATAGTGATATTTGAATCGAAAATAAGGAGTTGCTGTTACGTATTATTATTTTTTAACCTTTGGAATCTTCATCCAAAATTTAGTGTAGAGAAATCATTATTTTATAGCTTAGTATGTAAATTAATTAGTATAATTGAACACACAAATATAACAATGCCGTTAATTTTGCACGAGTTCCTCTGTTTATGTCGATCGTAATCTGCACACTCTTGTGTTAGCGAAACGGAATATGCCAGAATATACTTTATAATCAGCATCTCGTGCTTTCCCAAAATATGCAGAACAAATCTCCTGTTCACGGATATTTTGATATCTGTAATATCTGTGGATCATATCCCAGACCATCGTCAGCATCCAGCCTTCTTGTGACGCAAATTACATTTTACACAATTCGAATCTTGTTATCAGAAACGCAGATAAAATCTTTGGCAATATTTTTTTTTTTTTTTTGGAAGAAAGATTCTATAAATTAAATTTATGAATGTCCTGTTAACCGTTGTATCTAAATTTTTTTTAATTAATTTTTTTATTTATTTAAATTAACATTTAAATTTCACAGTAAAATTATTATTTTTATTTTAAAGATTTATTGATTCAAATTTATTTTCAATCAATGTATATGTGAAAATGAAATAACCAATGCTCTAAATTACGAAAAAAATGTACAAATCTATCATTTTCAAATTTTATCAATGTTATGAAAGTAAAAATTTTCACGTGTGATTATTGGGGTTATTTTGTCGTATTTTTTCTGATTTTGGAATGAAAAGAGTGTTAAAATGTGTGCCCTAAAGATTTGAATTAAAAAATGCTTTGTTCAACATGATTAAGAATAATGCTGATTAATTGCTTTGCTAGAGAAAGCGATTTGACTTTGACTTTTCCAGTTAGACTTGATAAGCTTAAAATATAGCAAGATGAAAATCCGGAAATGTTTTTTAAGCTTTCCAAATCATTTTGCGTCGCCTCGGCTCCCCATTTTACTTACAATCGCATTTGTTTGCTGATAAATTCTGTCGTCCATTCAAATTTCTAGAGTTGTTTATGTAGATCCGATTTTCTCCCCAGTTAATCAGCTTTTTATGTAATCAAATAAAAATTGGGCGTAATTATATTTTCCCAAATTTTTATTGCGCCAGCTGCTTTATTGCTTGATTTCTAGCTATTGTTCTACGTATTCTTTTAAACACGGCATTAGTGGGATAATTCCATTGAATTCTAAAAATAATAGAATTCGACTTTGCACAGAATTATGACGCCCGTGTTTCCAGAGATTCCTGTAAATTATTAGTTTCCAGGAGCGGATGTCGAAAAGAGACTTATCTCTCGCGCCCAGGACGAGAGCGTTACTCTTCACTATCTGTTAAAATGACCTTAATGCGACAGTGATATCGTCCTTATTTAAAAGTAATCATTGTTAACTGTTAAACAGTTTCATAATAATTCTATTAGGAATAAGGCATGTTACTAAATTCTGTTGTGTATTCAATTGTGCACTGAAATTTATGTTTAAAAAATATCGCCATGGAAGAAAAATCTACGTCATCGACAACTACTGCGACATCTCGTGATAAAGTTTTCAACAATTTTAAGTCGTACAAGTGATTTATTTTAGAGCTTTGCATTTGAGCCGAAATTGCGCGCAGAGTTAAATGTATATCATGTCGGTGTCTATTTTTAATTGTCGACGCCCTCTACTGGCCAGTTGCGCAGCAGAATGTATTTTCATTTATGAGAATATGTTTTGCTTAGTCGGTTGACCTGTGATTTGCCAGTTACGTCTGATAGTTTTAACTATGTCTGCAGAAATATTCTTTACAAACATTTAATATTATAGAACTATACTGTGCTTATAATATTCAAGATAACGTTGAATTTAGTGTTACACTGTGAACACCCAGTGATTATTGATTTGATATTTAACGTTTTTCCATTATATTTAAATAAATTTCGATCTTTTTTTCTTCTAATCTTGTAAATATTTACTTGAATTTATTAGATTATAAAATTTGCCTGAAGAAAACTAAAATAATGTATGAATATTTAATAAATTCTTCAGTATTGCTGAAAATTTATTCTGAAAGAATCGAAATGAAGTGACTTGCGCTGATTTTATTTAAGGTTGTGATTCGCACGCAGTACATTCTATGTGTATGGGAATGTGTGCTTAAAATAATTTGCACATTCATGAGCTTTTATAGATATACGATTTATATATGAATGTGTATCATTGGAATATTGGTCCATAAATTATTTAGTCTGAATTAAAAAATATTCTTATATAAGTATTCAATAGAGTTATTTTTTTCAAAATAAAAATATTTTAAATACCCCAACATTCAAAGTGAATTTTAGTTTTAAAAAGTGAATATGTTAAAATTCATTATCAGATAATGTGAATTGGCATTTTTAGTAATGTTCCAAAATATATTTATTAAAACATTTTTTACATAATAGATTTCATATTTTGATAATAATCCTTGAATTATTTCTATTGTTCATTAAAAAGCTATAAAAATAGTTTTGAATCTATAATTTTCATAATTCGGAATCAGTTTTAAATTTGACTCAAAATTTAATTTGTATGTTTTTAACTAGCGAGTAATAGCATTCGAAATTTTGTTTTTTTATTTTGGCTGTGTAAAAAATAATTTTACTCTGTGGAGCAACTGGTAGGACTCCTGCGGCTAGAACTTTCTTTGACATTCACGTGGTTCATTTCTAAATATTTCATAAGTTATTCCAATTATGCGCTCGCGAAGCTTCACACCATTTCTTCAAATAGTTACTGCTGTTTTTGCAAATTTCTTATTTCTTAAAAAAATTTTTTTTAAAAATCCGAATTTTATATTATTCTTTGTAAAAATTTCCTTGGAATGCTTCATTTGGGAAACACCAATTTACTAGCTCAAGTCTTTTATTTCAGAAATATTACTTTCCATGAGGTATTATTTTAAAACAGAAGTATTTAGATAAATTTCCCAATCAAAATTTCGATTATACATTGCTTCATTTTTATTTTATTATTATTATAATTATTTTTTCTAATTTATCTTCATGTATGAATAGTGCTTTACTGCAAATGATTCTAAAGAATTTTGAACCGATAGAAATTCAGATCTTAATTCGAAGGAATTAAAGATTCATCTTGTTTTTGTAAACTTGTTTGCTTTAAGCGTAATTATATATATATATATATATATATATATATATATATATATATATATATATATTAAACAGTAAACACATTTACAAATATAGGTTATTTATCTAATTTTTATTTAAAACTGAAGATTCATTGTACTTTTACTTTTTTTTTTATTATAAATCTTGTGTTTAAATTGTATTTAATAATTTCATGTTTTTGTGATATCTAGTTCTTTAATATCATTGGAATATCTTGGTTTTTGTTCAGGAAGAAAACAAAATATCACTTTATAAAGAGTAGTAAATTTTTTAATGTTGAATTATATTGTTTATTAAAATTTTATCAAACAAGTGATTGAATTGTGTTTATAGAAATGTGATCCTATGATAAACTTATCATTTTTTTTTTTATTTATTTATCCTTTGTTTCCCAACTGTCTTAATTTATTTTTCTTTATTCCTTGAATATCATTTACCATTCAATTCCATATTTTTTTTAAAGAAATAACTGCCCAAGAAAATAATTCTAGCGTGTTTTGAAGTGAACTTTTATTTCCCATAAACCATTCTGATATGATTTTTATTTTAAATACGTTCATGATTTGTTGCTATGGGGAAAATGTTTTTGTTTGTGTGTGTGACTAAGAATTTAGTCAGTTGTTTATTAGCGAATTGATTCCCCCTAATGTAACATTCATTTTGAAGTGTTTAAACATTTTTTTTTTTAAATCGTTATAGCTGGTCGTCATAGCTGATTGTGTGTGCCGAGGTTCAGTTTAATGCTGCGAGATGCAATTTAATGTGAAAGAATGAGTTTCTGCTTAGATTAAAACATAAAGGCAAGATTCCCAACGTATCGATTTTTTTGTTCCTGGATGTTTTTCCTTCCAATCCACTTCAGCAGAAATTTTTTTTCCTCGTAATAAAGTGAGACATTTAGAAAGAGGAAGACCTTATCTGAGCGAAATATTCGCCTGCTGCTTTTCTTAGGAATACTCTCCTCAACTCCACTCACTCAACTCCCCAAATGTCGTTCTGTTGCGCGGAAATGCCGTCTCGTTTCGCCGTTTCCCCTCCGCTGGCTCTTTATCATTTCCCTTGTCGCTTGCCTACCGCTGCATTTCTCTTTAGCCCTGCAGTCAGTACCGCCAGAGAGGAGGAGGAAAAGGCAAGCGACCCCATTTTCATTTTGCGCTTCGAGAGCCCGACCATCTGCGATCTAAAACTGCGAACTTGGTATTGGGCCCGTTTCACTTTTTTGCAAGGGTTTCGATGTCGATCTCTGCCGCGTCTGGCTCCGTATTTATTTGCTGAACTGCTTTTTTTTCTTTTCCATTTCTTTCCCTCCCTTATTTATCTGGGCAGCTAGAAAAGTAACGGGGGGGGGGGGTTGACTGTTATAGAATATGTCTGGCAGGAGGGGTGGGGTGTTACTTTATGCTTTATCGCAGTGTCAGGTGGTGGGACAGGTGAGAGTTACATTTTTGCGATTATAACTCGGCATACTATTGTGATACAGAAATTTCACCGCAAAATGTATGAAAGAAAAAAGTAGTAGCAGTTGCACTCTACAATGCAACTGAATTATTTGAGAAATAACGAGTATTAAAATAGGTATAGAGAGAAAGTTTTTAGGATTTTTAATGCTTTGCAAAGGAAAGTTATTATTTTTTTAAAAAGAGATTGCAAATGTATCCTAATCGCAAAGACGTGATGTTCTTTGTAGTCTGAAAGTACTAGATTAAATCCCCGACCAAACCGAAAACACTTTTGATCGTATCTAGTTCATGATTGCGATGTAGTGACTATTCCATAAGTAACAGAACTTTAGTAATAACATAAGATTTTACAGTGTGAATTTTAAATGAAGTTTGCAATAATTACTTAAAACAACAATCAGTGACATTTAAATAAAACAATATTTGGTGTTTAACATCGAGCAACCAGTATACAGTTAGGTTTCGAATTCAATGATTTTACGATGAAACTACAATTTAGCTTAAACTTTTTAATTAAATTAATTTATAAAAAAATGATTCAATTATACTTACTGCAACCATACTAAATAATCTGATATCTGAATGGTCAGTGCTCTGGCCTTCAGTTCAAAAGTTCTGAACCAGTCTAAAATTTAAACCCCGTACAAATTTGTTGAAAAGATCGTAGAACGATGATCTTGATAAGACATTTTGACCAATTTTATCGGAAATGGATGTACTCATTTTGAATTGAGAGAAACATAGGACGTATCTCAGATTTACTTCATACGTCTCTAATAAATAGCCCTGGCATAGAGTCTGGGAATGTTAAAATTTGGTTGAGATGAGTGTGATATGATTAAAAATGGAAGTCCCGTGTACCCCAAAATTGTGCGCATGATTACCAAGAGTTGTACATTCCTCTGTTGAAGGTAATTCGAAGGATGACACAGGAAAAGCAGTTCAAAAAACTTTAATTAAAAAAGGCCAGTCTCTTCCCATCAAATTGTATGCCATAAGACATGATCTTCCACAGAAGCCATCCGCACCTCTAACCCAGCAGAGCGTGGAAATTCGTAATCCTCTTAATTTATGGCCTGATTACAGGCTGCGGTCACAAGATTACCTTTCCTCCCCTACAAATATCTACATTTGGCTCCTCCTCCCCCTTCGCTGTGGGTCCCGACCAGACAATGGTGCCGGCATGCCGCCGTAAATTTTAATGAACTGATTGTTCATAGGAGTTATTCATGATGAATAATCCAGAGTGATAATCTTAATTAATAATAGCGGTCCGCCCAAAACTTATTTTTGATCTTCTTTGGATCGCAAGGGGGGAAAAAATCCATTGATTTCATGATGCGTAAATGTTTTGTGATATATTTCCCTTTTTTAAAGCACCTGCACGGGAATATTTCCCTTTTTTTGTGATCATTTAGATTGAGTAATTTTATGAGCAATAATAATGTATTTTTTAAAATCCTTTATGTATATCAATGTTTTAGTTCTGATTGAAAATTTTCAATTAGGGATATTTTTATTAAAAAATAATTGTTTATCATATTTTCCTATACTTAATGCAAGTACAGAATGGTAGCAACCGATTCGGCAAGAATTAAACAACATTGTTTTCATTTTAGAGTTATTTCAAAGAATGATCAGTATGGGCATTATTTTAGAGAGTGTTCTTTATTCAAACGTATCAGTTTCCTTTATTTTTTTCTTTTTTTGTACACATTGGAAGCCCCGAGTTCAAAATACTGAATATCAGAAATTTGGTTATTCTCTCGTTCCACTAAGTGGAATTTTAGTTACTCACTCGGCCGATACGCGCGCAAAAGTCAGCGATTTGACATGGCTGTCCATAGATCCAGAGATTATCCATTATTCCATTTCAACCAACCGGAACACATTTCTCTGCCATTTGGGAAATTACATCCTGAGCTACCTCTGGCTGCCTCTGATCCGGCTGCTCAATTGCTTGAATGTGACATACGAGTCAAAAGAAAACCGGAATTTTTATCTTCCCTGGATTTATAATTTTTTTTCTTCTCTTTCCTGCTTGAAGATTTTTTTTTTATTTCATTTTCACCATTAAGATCTTTGAATAAAGCTAGCTTTCACGCCAATCTTAAGTCCAGTTGCCTTTAAAAAAGATAAGAGTAGTAGACTGGTAAAAAACTATAGCTGTTTGCTAGAGCAGAGATATTTTTTTTGGCCGATTAATTATTGACTTCATCGTTCACTAAATTTATGGGCAATGTGATATATGATGGAGAAGTTGTTTTAATGAAGAGAGGAATCGAATATTGGAAGATTTTGCAGTCATTTTGCTGATTGCGACTGTAAAATTTAGATCCGTCCTTAAACTATTTTTTAGAAATTAAGAAAACTGAACAATGGGCCTAGGGGTTATTTCTAAAGATTGTGGGAGATCCATATATTCTTTATTCTTGTTAAAATGAACAATGGATATAAATTTTAGCAGCATCTTGTAAAATATTTGTCTGTGAGAAAGTATTGGATACCTTCCGACTTTGACATAATTCAAGCTAATTTTAAGGACAAGGTAATGTTTGAATTCCGTAGTTAATTTATCATCGTTTCAATATTTTTTCCTTTGTATTAACGATGTTCTAATTAAATTACCTGCGAAGTATTGATTCCTTACTTTTACTATAAATCTATCAATCAAATGTTCATTTTTAATACAAATATAATTACTTTGAATGTTAGTCTGTGTTATCTTTATCCCACTTTCATCTATCGCAAAAAGGAGGGTGGTCTTTGGAAATATTCCTTATTGTTTTTATTTTAATTTAAGTGCTTATATACATTTTTTGTTATCAGCAAAATGTCTGGAATATTTTTTTTTGGCTTTTAAGTGATAAATTTTGCAAAAATTTGTTAATTATATATTTTTAATAAACTATGCAAGATTGTGTAGTTTTTATATTTTGAATATTCTCAACAATTTTGCCGGCTGTTCGTCCAAAAGTCGAATTTTGCTCATTTTGTGCATTATTTGATAAAGCTTTGGTACAAAAAGGAATGTGATGACAGAATGTACTGGGTGATTATAATAATAATAATCTATCCTATGACATATGGGCTCTTAACTATCATACCATTCGCAAAAAGTGGATGAAATTTTGTCATAAAGTATTTTGAGGTATGCGCTCAAGTATGATATGGAAAACAAGAGTGTCATTATAACAGTTACGGTTGCAATGGGAAAATTTCAAAAATATCAAATTTCAACACCAAGTTTTTTTATATTGGAATAGGATCTTCTTTATGAAAAACCCTAAATAGCGTTTGAACAGCAATTGTAGCTTGAAAATCACCGGCAGTAGGTAGGCTAAAAGTGAGTACAACTAATAAGGACAGAGAAGCAGCATAAAACAAAGCATTTTATTATGTTTCACAAATTCTCCACATGACCTCCTTCACACACGATGGGACTTTGCATGTGGCTGATGTGGATAGCCCTACAACATGTACATTGGTAGGAATCTCTTAAATCACAGTTCTGATGGTATCTTTCAAATCAGACACAATTTGTGGACGAAAATTATAAACTTTGGATTTCAGATTTCCATACAGGTGGAAATCCAATAGGCTCAGATCAGAAGACCTTGATGGCCACGGAAACGGGAAATGACGAAAGATAACTCTGTTACCTAACTGTTGACTGAAGACTCTATATGTGGAGGAGTGCCACCTTGCATCCACGCAACTTCTGATTGAGTATTTTATCTTTGCAATGCGGCAATCGCGTAACAAGTTAACATGTCTAGATAGTAAGCACGCGTTACTGTACACGTTTGCAGATCACAAGCAGTAATCTTTTCAAAAAAGTCAGGGCCGAGGATGAAAAAGTACTCGTTATACTACACCACACTGTCACTTTTTCTTCGTGTAATGGACGTGCAACTACATCATGTGAATTATTTCCTGCCCGGTGTACACAATTTTTCAAATTCACGTTATCAGTTAACGAGAAATGTACCTCACCAGTTCACATAATGCTTTGTAAACACCAGTGATATCTTCATTGGTATTCGATTGGTTTAAGCTGTATACATCGGATAAGGAATTGATTCGCAAAATCCAGCTATAATTGTTAGTCTTCAGGTTTCAACATCTAAACACGTTGGACTCGACATGGAAACATGTTTAGAACAGAGCAAAAAAACTTGCGGACAGTTGAATTCAGCAGGTTTAGAACACGTTAAACACCGCGTGCACTGCGACTAACTGTACTTATCGTCTGATGGAACTTCTGCAACAGCTTCCACAGAAACGGAAAGTCGTCCAGACCGAAGTCGATTGCATGTGCTACCAGTTTCTTCAAAATTATGAATCAAGTCCCGTGCAGCTTTGACAGTGCACTGGACTCGCCGCAATCCATTGTTTTTGTGTGAACATGCAATATCTCTGCAGCATTTTGTCCATTCAGATAATAAATCCTTACGATTTGCCCACGTTCTTTTCCTGAAGAAAGAAGCATCTTGTTAGGAATGACAGAAAGCAACATACGCGCGGTTCGCATTTCGCAACGCTTTTCCTTTCACCTAAGCATATAACGACGTCAGTCATGACCGTGTGTCACCTAAAACTCGAAATTTTGTGTTTCTTCTCGTTTTGTGAAGGGACGAATCAGGTTGGCATCTTAGTCGAAGAAACGGTGTGACGTGTTATGTAAATGAAAGTCCTTTTTCTCTGGGGATTTTCATGCTGTAGGTGCCATTCCAACTCTATTTAGATTTTTCAGTATGGAGCTCACATTCCAATACAAAACACTGGGCGTTGCCATATGAAGTTTTCGAAATTTTATCACTGTAGCCGTAACTGTTTGAGTAAATACTGCTGCTTCCCATATCATTTGTAAGCACATACCTCAAAATTTACTGGAACTAACTGAAATTTTGGCCTTCTGCCAAAATGGTTTCTGTGAATGGCAGGATAATCAGGGGTGCTTTTTTTTTTTTTTTTAAATCCTACGCCCACATTCGCCATCTCTGCCATAAGTTGACGAGCTGCCCACTAAAGTGATGGTGAAGCATAAAAAGAATTAAAATTAGTGTCCATGTAGTTGTCTTCATGAAACCTTAAAACAATGAGAATATCTGAGGTGGTCACCATCCTTATTTACCCTGGTGGTACAGAGGGAGACAAAAGTAAACAATTCCAACAGATTGAAGTAAGGAACTGAACTGAGGATCCTACTATTAAATATGAATTATGGAAAGTCATTTTATAACATATTAATTATTTTAAAGGGTTTCTGTGTTATGTCTTTGAATCATTCACATCTTATGCCTGGGAAAAATGAATGAGATATCTTAATGTGCCATGATTAAGAGTTTCGCCTTCATATAATGAATTAACATCCGTATTTTCCAGTGGAAAGTGTTCACCCTGACTTTCGAGAGAAAACTGCGATTGGGAAAATAATATTTACTTAAATGCACTTAGCACTGTTCAAAATATATTTTGCACCAAGAAAAGTCTCGAGTAAATATCAGCTAAAATGCAGTTGACTAGTATGGAGTGCATGTTATTTCCTTTCAGTTACAAAGCTAGATATTGATATTGAATTTTAGATTTTTTTCATTCAGGTTACAATGAATTTTCGATTGTTGACCTATTGAGAAAGCTGAAAACTCGTTTGCTGTGGGTAAATTTTTTTACTTTTTTACTTTTTATTTATTTTTTTTATTTAAAACCTTTATTTTTTTGCTAAGAAAAGTTACATTGTGATGTAGAAGGAAGCGGGGAATCCGATGGCGTCAATATTTTCTTTTGCTACCAACGATTATATGCATAGATGAGAATTAAAAAAGGAACTCTTCTTAAAGCAAAAAATTTCCGGAACGGGCTTTGCCATGCATATAATTTTGTAGTACTTTCAAATCACCATTCATTATAAATACTGCAATAAAAAGTTCGTAATTAAACAACTTATTTTTAAGTTAGCCAGATAATTAATGTCCTCCATTCTATTTCATGCAACCATTCTCAATTTAATCCGTGGCAAATGAAATAATCTTATGTATGTAGATTAAATTTGTGTGTACACTTAAGTTATTTGATATCTGTTTGCATTTAACATTATGCGCATGTATTATTTGTATTTTTTTCTCACGTTTGGAATTGGTAAGGCAAAATATTTTTGAGAACTTGATATTTAAATTAGCAATACAAATTCATTTGAATTAATAATTATATATAGCTTTATCTCTGAAAATTCAATTCCTGCATAAGTTAGTTTTTAATTTTCATGCCGCAAATAAATGATATGGTTAACTTAAAAATATATTAATTTCATAATAATTTTACATAATGCACGAAATTATTAAATAATAAATTTAGAATATTTTAAAATTTTCATAAATTAAACTTTTTTGCATGTATGTTTAGTATAAATTGTTTCTTTTTTTTATGTGTTTTAAATAAATGAGATATATTTAGGTAAATGTTTGTGTAACTTTATATTATTAAACATGATTTTTTTTAATAAAAAGTTTGCCAATTTTTGTACTGTAACTTTTTATTTTTGCTAAAAATGATTTTTAAAATTTCCCTTTTCTTAAACATTACTGCATTCAAATCTGTTGATTAGGAAAGTATTTTTTAGCTTTTTTAGAAGCATTATAAAACAATCAAAAACCATGTAAAAAGACCTGTTTTCACGTCCTGCATAAATATGAAATTGTTAGATAAATATCTTAATCACTGATCCGAGATATTCCTGTATTATAATGTAAATTTCTCCTGTATATTATAAAAAATATATTACTTTTAGGAATGCATTTCTACAACAGGAACTTCAGATTTTTTGTAATAGTAGGTGAGATGAAACGCAATAAAGCAACGAGTCTTAGCGCACCTCAAAATTTTTTTGAATATTCTGTAAATCCCACATAACTCCCATGTTTTTCTTAAAGTGGTTTTAATGAGTTTTAGTAAAGCTTTAATTTATTTTACATGAAATTTATTAAAGTGTAATATTATTAAAATCGGCTATTCCTCATAATTTAAAATTTATTTTTAATTTTTAAAAAGTTTTTCTAAAAACTTTTTGATTTTTAACGGATAACTCATCTCTCTTATTGTGTGGACATAAAGTTAAAAGAAGCGTAAACGATATTTATAAATTTAAAACTTTACTATACTCGATATTTTGAGCTCATTGAACGTTTTGTTGAATATTATCGTCCAAATGTCAATTTCTCTAATGTGTATGTAAAATCTTAATTTTTAGGTGTATTTAAATTGAGCGCAAACTTCTACACCTACCTTCTTGATTTAACTTTCAGATACTCTCAAATATTTAATTTATTGCCTTAAAATTGTGCTCGCATTGCTTCGGATATGTTTGAACACTCTACAATCATCAGCTAGTTACGTTCATGTGGGCAACGCCATATAAATTTCCTTGAATTTAAGAGTATCTTCGCAATATTTGCAGACTTCCCTTCGATTTGCGATAACAGAATCAATCAATAATTCATGGCGAGGCGCTTGAACTTGTTGAAGGACTCACTTGCTCCCGACTTCCATTCCTAATTGCGCAGCACAACTCTGTTTTACCCATTTGTGGCTTGTGAGCTATCTGGAGTTGGGAAGATTGTAATCTCTGTAACTTCTGACGAAGGTTATACATCTCTTTCCTAAGAGTGTTTATTTCTTACGATGGATTGGGAACAATCTGCACTTGCGATAAATTTTATGAATTTTTATCTAGTTTGGAAATGAAAGTATGATAAACTAACGCAATATCTTGTAATTGACGACGTACATCAAGCTATAAACACAGCATTCCCTGACCTGAGTTCATTCTTTTTGTAATAGCATATATTCTCAGAAATGTGAGTTATAAAACAATATTTGAAAGTTATGATACACTTGATTGTCTAAAGATTTTGAGGGGTTTTCTATCTGCAGCAGTCATTTTCTGTTTATTCATTTCTTATCTGCATGCTTATATCGCGTCTAAGACTGCTAAGTAAAAAAAATCATATTTTCATCAATATAAGTTACTGTCAGAGAGTCTGCTGGAATTTTTGAAAGTGTGAATAACATATGCTGTACGTGTAAATATTTTGGTAAAGTGAAATGGAAAATATCAATGCTAAAACTAATATTATTCCCTCTGCAAATTTGTTATCTTCAGACAAAACATGTAATTTTTACTGTTGCAGTTTTTAGTATTGTCTTCAAACAAAACATTAACGGTTTTAATTTGGGAAAATATTGAATTTCATTTGAAAATGATTCATATTATGAATTAAAAAAATACTTGGGGCAAATAGAAATCGCGAGAATGGAGAAAGAATTTGACTCGGGTATATTCATTATTCAGTATCTTTTTGTCCAGTTTTATAATTTTAGATTTTTTTATAATTCAAGTTTTCTTATATTTGAAGTTCTTAATGTTGCCTACAACAGGTCTAAAAGGCACTCGATGCAGAAGTTCCGCGTCGATTTTATCCTGTTCAACCCACAGCTGCTTCCAAGAGGTGCCTAGGCTAATAATAGATAAAAAATTTAAATAGTTTTTTTTTAATATGTATCCTCTAAAAAATGGTTCCTTCTTTCATTCCTTTGGAGATCGTGGCTACATCACTTTATTACTATTTTCATTGGTTTAAAATAGCCATGACATCAGATAACATTCTACATTCAGTTTCATCTGCGTTGATAACATGCAATCTCATGTACGTTACACATAATTAATTACGACATGATATTGAGACGGCATTCTAAATCCGACTTGTCGCCGAATTTCCCGCCTGCCTTCAAATCGCATTCTTCAAGCGGCAGCAAACAAGACGCAGTTCACCATCGAATATCTGCGAATGTTATCGAAATTCATTTTAATAAAATATTTCTTCTATGAAGACAATCTAAAGCATCGGTTTGGGAAGCCGTTTGCTATTGATTGAAACCATTAACACGTTGACAATAGAACAGAAGAGAAAGCGAAATGAAAAAACAAGACCAAAGTTCCACTTTATGGTTAGTTTAAATCGGAAATAAGGATTTAAAATTTTAAATGCTTTATTAATTGCAAGAATTTTAAATTAATAAAATTGAAATATTTATAAACAATCTCTTTTAAATCGAAAGACTAATACCTTGCTCTCGCCAACATCATATATAACTGACTCCATAATAAGATTTTAGTTAAGTTCTATTCATATTTTGAGTGTTTAATATCTTTAAAGGAATTTAAACTAAAATTTTAAAGCGTTTTATCTTAATAACCTAAATTTATTTTCGACGTTTCACTTCATTATATCCTATAAAAGAGAAGCTATATTGTACATATCATTAATTTTTTAAGGGCTTTATACAAATTAAATTTGTTTTTCATCACAAGCGATCCTCTTTTGTATTTAGATATCTTATACTGTATAGAAAGTGACTGCCTTGCTGACATTTCCAAAATATTACTTTTTTTTTCTCTGTATTAAAATTTATAAATAAATGAAAGTAATGTGTGGTGACTTGTTTAAGAAAATAAAGTATTGCTGTATTATTTTTGGGGCACTAATCGTTTTTCTACCCTACAATGGCGAGTCTCCTGATCCCTAACCGAATGTAGTCGTGTTAAAGCCTGACATTTAGAGCTGGAGATGGGCAATTGAAGCGTAGTGCAAAATCTTTCTTCTTCCTCAGAGTTCCCATTCTCGGCTTTTATTTATTTTATTGTTTTGTTTCCAGTTAATTATGTATCAGGGGGATGCGCGGGATGTCCGCGACACTCTCATTACAGGCGCAAAACGATCGTGGATGTAAAGCGATAGGTGGCCGGAGCGTCTGTTAGGGATATTAAGCAAATGACGTGCTCGCCAGTGATACTTGCATGAAATTGCAGGCTTCAGACAGGGAGGGTCTGAGACCGGGATTTAGATGATAGTGCGTGCATCGGTGGGTCCGGCCTTGATTTCTCTCCCCCCCCCCCACTTTCTCCCCGTGCGACTCGATGAGGAGATTTGAGCAATAGCCATTTGATTTTATTTCGTTTTATCTTAGCAATGGACGGATGTTCATCAACTGGAAAGTGATTTCTGGGAATTTGCCGCAGATGATCAGGAATGATGTCAGTGCTAAAATATAACAGCATTACACGATCGGAGTGCCATCCACCCCCATTTAATTATAATGGTTGAGGGAATGGTACTTAGTTTCTTGTTGAACGTCTTAAAAAATTGAGTTTATGTGACAAGTACTACTTAAGACTCTCAGGATCATTTTAGTTTTTACCAATGTTATCCGCTTGCAGATTTTTGACTTGACTATGTTTTTTTTTTTCGTTTCCTTTTGGTCGTAATAAGTTCTTTTGGTCGTAATAAGTTCTTATCCATTTAAATTATTAGTCTCATTTTGATGATCATTTCTTTTACAAAATTTTAAGATAGCTTGTAACAAATATTTATTACAGCGCATCTCTCTCTCTGTAATGTAAGATGCATTTTCGCATACTTTTTGTATCATATTTCTCGGTTCCCATTGCTTTCATTCTCTTTAAATATGAGTTTCTGTTTTGAAAGTTCTAATCACACGAAGTATTGATCTGCATCTATCATTAAATAATGTTAGTAGTGAAGTCCTTAAACTTTTTTTATGCTCTGTTTAAAAGTGTCATATGATTTATCGTGTTTGTAAACTTACTAACAATTTCTTTTATTCTAATTGAAAATTTTATTATCTTTGATTTTTTTGTTATTTTGCTGTAAAAAAATTTTGGTGCACACTGTTTCGAAAATGTCAGTTTAAATAAGTAACAGGTAAATAGATTTGTGTGTGTGTGGTTAAACTTTTGTAGGAACCTAACTCATTGACTGTTTTATATGTTTGGTAAATAAAAAATAAGCTTTTATAGAAGTTTTCCTGGTTATATGTCTATGTCAATGTTTGAAATGGTTGGAGGACTAAATAGATGTGGGCTGAATACCTCACTAATGTATGGATAATTTCTAACCAAAATTCTTTGTGAAAGCTTATTTTGTAAAATAAAATTTTAAGAAGTGCGTTTATTTATTTATTCGGCCGGAGTTATTTGGTTTTTATGTTAACCAATTCTCTTTGAAGGTTTATTATATAACTCATTGTTCGATATTGTAATTTTATCCAATCTTAAGGAAACAAATACATCGATATAATTGTAACTGTAACTGCTTGATTTTGTACACTTAATGGTTTTTTTATTTGGCGTCATTTTCCTTCGAAGAAAATAACCTGAGTTGAGTGCCTTTCTTAGACATTTACGATAATACATTAAATTGAATTGCTTTAAAGGATCACTTATAGAACTTTTATACAGAATCATCAAGTATGGTTTTTATTTTATTTATTTTTAAATTATGTTTGACATAAAACTGATTCAAAACGATTATTACGAAAGCAATTACATTCGATCTATCCCGAAGCCATTTTTCAGAGCAAAATTCTTTGCACAAATGGTAAATTGATTCAGCATTTACAAACTTTAATGTTTTTGCACTAAATCTTATTTTTCTAAAAAGATTATTTTTAAGTAAATTAAAAATTTAGTTGTGGATGGAATATAAATGTATTTTGGTTCATTAATAAAAGTAAAAAAATTAAGAATCCTTGAAAGATACAAATAAATATAAATAATTAAATAGTGAATATTTTGCTATTGAATCTGAAATTTGCAAACATATGTTTTAGAGATTTGTTAAGTAATATTAATTAACTTTTCGAAAAAATTTGAAAAATAGTCAATCTAAAAGTTATTACTATCCGAAAAAATACATTTTCTATAATTATTTCCGAGTTTATTGCTACCTATATACACTTTTAAAAAATGTTATTTAAGCTATATGACACGAGCTTCGTGTGATGAAAAATTCGATTGTATACTGGGGGAAGTAGGTATAGGAAAGATCAAAAGTTCAAGAAAAGCGAAGAAACTGTACCGGGCTTCTTATTCTCCTTGAGTGGTTCCAGAAAATCTATAAAGTTTATGTTTTCTGTTTATTTTTGTAACTTACAATGAAATTAAACAAAAAGTATGGACGTGTTCCTGAAAAAGAAAAATTTAATTTTTAACATTAAGCTTAACCTATAAAAGTTGACATCACATACTGTATTTTAATACCATGTTTAAAATTACATTATTTTATATTGCTTTACGTTTTCTGTCAGTATTATTGGGGTAACAACTGTTCACTTTTATTGCATGCAAGCTGTGTGTGCTGAGGATGAATTAACTCTGTTTAATCATTCCCTCTTGCAATATAATCAAGTTAATTTGCATATTTGTCCATAATGTAATGCTATACCGGAATTATGATTACGGCAACGACACGGCTTGGCGGTGTAAATTCGCGTATATGCATCTGATTTATTCACCAAACATGTTAGTGTTACTTAGTTATGATTTATTATCGTTTATAATTGCTTTCATTAAAACTGATTAATTTTGAATAAATTGTGGTTATACTGCATTTGCTCGAGTTAATGGAGTTAATGTATGATTTTATGTCCATTGATACAAAAATATCTATAAATTTTTAGGCATGTTGTTTTTGATAATAAAGGTTAATGCAAAACACAATGAACACACGACTTTCTTTTCTATTAGAAATCTAAAACTATTTTTTTTTTTTTTTTTTTTAATTCCTATTTGATGACTGTAAATCAATTGCGTAACTCGAATGATGCTGAATTGAATTTTGTTTTTCATAATATTAGTAATTCATAATTAGTTTATAGAGATTTTTTCTCTTCAATGGCATTTTTCTTGTTTTATGCTTGTAAATATATTTTCCTATATTTAAAGCTGCAAATTAGGTATCTTTGGAAAAATATGACATATTATGATAGCCATGAGCTAATTAAAAATGAAAACATCTCCGGTATTATTATCACGATATTTATTATAATGGTTCCATTGAAATTTAAAATTGCTTTCAGTATAGAATTGTTTACCACTTGATTTGGAAGCTTAGAGTTTAGATTCTGTGTATTGGCCAGTTGGTTATGTCTGGATTATTGTCTTGGCATCAAAAAATAGATAAATAAAAATATACCCCGATTGTAAACTTTTTCTTTAAATTTTTTCCATATATTTAAAAGATATATCTAAAAAATGAAAATATAATTTCTCCTATTTTCGTGATGGATTTTTTTGTCTGGAGATTATATATATATATATATATATATATATATATATATATATATATATATATATATAATTTGCGTGTGGTAAAAGCATATTCCATTTATCTCTAATTTTGGTTTATCAGT